>JAJTUC010000036.1:0-143726 GCA_036971365.1 Dactylellina leptospora | reverse complement strand
AAAAAAAAAAAAAAAAAAAAAAAAAAAAAAAAGCGGGCTTATTTCATCCCTTTCCAGAAGCCTCTGGTAATTTCCTATATGCGCAAAAAAGAGACCCCCTAGACGCATGAATACACAAGGGGTATATGGGGCCGAGAATGCCTGCAACAATAGCTGTATAACAGTGTGGAGAGAATTCGTGATGAATATTTATAATAACACCCTCGAACCGGAGTTGGATTATCGAGGGAACCCGTCTAATTACCCGGGGTACTTATACCAGAGCCGGAAGGTTCTTCGGTTTTCCAAACGCCTTCGGAACCGTCTTTCGCGATCATGTTGTTTTGTTCGCCTTCAGTGCTAGGCCCCTGGGCTTCGTTGAGAGGTGGATCTGCCATCGGAGGCTGCGAGAGCACGGAGGCATCTAGATTTAGGGGGACTCCATTATGTCCACCGTGAGTTAGGCAACCGACACATGTGCACCCATCGCCGCACATACAGCCGCCGTTGTGTTGTGAGCAGGCGCCCATATTGTAATCAAACTGGATAAACGACGAAGGAGATAACTGCCCAGGCTGCAGACCGATCATGCCTTTCTCTTCAGACATACCATCCAGCGCAACATCACCGAAGACACTCGGTACTCCTGCGCCCGCTCCAAAATCATTGGTTCCGGCGACAGAGTGCGCGAAACCTTGAGTGGAAGGAGAGTGCTCCTCCGAGCTGTACTCAGGAGTCTGCAGTGTCTGATGTATATTTCTAATATACTCGATTGTGGCTGAATTATACGGGTGAGTGACGCACATTATGCAACTGCAGTTCGGTCCGCATCCGCACTCTTGCCCGTGAGGCAAGGCGTACGGTAATCCGGGGTTTTCGGGGGGAGGGCAGCATGTGTCGCTCAATTTCTGAGCGTGCTCCCCAGCCTGGCTGGCTCGCCTCGCAGCGTCGGCCTCCTCCTGCTGCTGTTTCTCGTGGGCCTCCCGTATGGCGTTCATGTACATGATATGCCTCTGATTGTATCTCGGAGTGGTGTAAATCGTGTAGGCGGGATTCTGCGATTCCTCCGATACCGGGCCTAATTGTTGGGCGCCGAACGGCATGCCTTCGACCATACCGGGTGCCATCATGACGTTGGGGACGCTCGTGCTACGGCCGTCGTGCGGGTGTCCAAGTTGTCGCATGTCGGCTTCGGGGTATGGTCCGAGCGACGTGCGTTTTCGAGGATACATTTCAGTCGTGTTCCGTCTAGCACGTTGGTCCTTTTGGAAATCGACAAACTGAGGGTTCGGCGGTAGTTGCTGAAGACCGGGGAACACGTTCGCGGTGGGATCGATGAAATTCTTAGGGTCAGCGGACAGCTTGCCTGGCTCGGGTTTGCAGCAGCTCTTCTTCGCTTGCGATTTGGACATCGGGAGAGGGGCGAGTCCGGGTGGTAGGTCGCCCGAATAGAACTGCGGGCCCCCCGGGGAGCTGAGGTCCATAGGTTGTGGGAAAGGCACCATGGGGTTCATGACGTTGAGACCTTGAGCCTGCCACATGTGGTTCGGGTCCACCGGCGAAACGAGCTCGTTGTTGTCCATGTTTGGGAGGAAGGCACCGGGGTATCCGAAGCCCATATTCATGGGAGGTTGGCCAGAAGGAGTGTTGGGGATAGATGCGGCCCTATTTCTGCTTTTATCATCCTTCTTAACCTGTTTCCCTATACCTGGTGGAGTTCCGCAGGGGCAGTTGGCTGAAATTTTGGGGATGGCAACGCTCGCAACTTCGCAGCTGCAGCTGCCGGCTTCGTGTGGGCAGGACGATAGAGGTCTGCCAGGCTTGCGTACCTTTATAAGTATTCTGTCGTGGTGGTTGCATTTTGAAGAACGATGGCCTCTCATACATGGTTCACTGGCGCGGGGAGGGAGGGGGGGAAGCGAGGATGATATTAGCGACTGGAACGAGCAGGGGTTTGGGGGAGGGGTGCAATGTACCAGGCAAACTTGACGCCTTCTATCATAGGCATCGTTCAAAATTAAGGATGCCTATGGATGCTGGAGGCGAGCACCCGTTTCTAAGAGTGATCACGGCCAGAAAGCCGCAATATTGGTGGGGGGGTTGATTGCGAACGGTCCGACGATGTTACGTAACGTTACAATGGACCGTCGCCAGTCGGTAAAAGTTGAACCTTTGATAAAGTGGGGACCGGACGAGAGGGCTTTAAGTAGGATAAGATGCTACGATTACGCCGATGGCCTGATCGACTGACGATGAGGCCGAGGGGAGCGAGGATCCGCAGATTGAGGCGGTTTTTTTTGAGGACCAAACGGCCGCTCCGGGACGAAGCTTTATATAGCTAGGAGTGGGAGGAGGAGAAGGGTCGAGCTGGTCGAACGAGGTGATGTGACGGGTGGGAAGCAGCTGTCGGGCACGGTTGGGAGCGTGGGAGTCGGTCAGTACGATTGACCGGGGCCGGGTTTGCGAGTCTGATTTCGAGGGGTTTGCGAGCAGATTTTTTTGTTAGATTATTTCACCGCGCCGACACGGGGACCCGGAAGGGCTCAGGGAAGAAGAGGAGGAGGAGGAGGAGGAAGAGGACCAAGGGAAGCCTTCCTTCTCTTCTCTTCTCTTCTGAGGGGGGAGTTGAGGTGAGTTGGGGTGAGGCGAGGTGAGGTGAGGTGAGGTGAGGTCGGAGGGAATATGCGAGCGAGCAGGTTCTGGGGGTTGGCGGAGGGGCGCTTGGCGGACAAGGCGAGCAGCAGGCGCGAGAAGGAGGCCCTGAGAGCGAGTTAGTTGGCGAGCCTTTCTATCGGCGGGCGTCCGTCTATTTATGCATTCGTTTATTTATCACTTTTGTTATTATTGTGCGTGCTGCGACGGAGCGGCTGCCTCGTGAGGCGCCTGGCACAGACGGATGGCCGCTGAGACATCACATCATCGTCTTCATCGTCGTCGTCTTCGTCTTCTTCTTCTTCATCATCGTCGTGCTGGATCGCCTGGCCGGCTGCTCCCGGCGAAACTCTGCGTTGTGTGTGTGTGTGTGTGTCTGTCTATCTGTGTGCGTGTTGCGCTGCTGCTGAAAATTCAGCGGTTAGCGCAGGCAACGGAAAATTTCAGTCTTCACCCACTCCGCTTCCTTCACTCACTCTTCCCCTCTTCACCCACCCCATCTCCAACCCCATCTCCAACCCCATCTCCATCGTCGTTCGTGCATGCGCTCCCGGCACATCTACTCTGCGCAACATGCTCGTGCTCGCGCTCGTGCTCACGTCCCGATCTGCCGTCCCAATCATGGCAGACAGCGTGTTCTTCTCCGGCGATCCACCACGCTGATATCCCCCCTCCCCCTCCTTTCCCTCGTAAAAGAAAGGTCTTGAGAGATCCTGAGAACGGCGACGAGAGACCCTACGCCACAGCAGACTCACCGTCCGGTCACGAGACGCAGGTTTCATCTGTGGCTGTCTCATGTCAAAACTAACAAAGCAGAAACCTGTCCGCCAGAAAAAATGGTTTCAGCCACCGCACTGATCAAAGGGACACGAGAATCATTGTCTGACACGACATGATGCTTGATTTTAAACTTCGTCTCCTACCACGTGGGAAAATCTTAAAATACACCCGACAAACCGCCTGCGGGGTGCCATATCAGGATCTACGAAGTTCCACCCGCGGATCATTCCGTATTCTTGCTGTCTGCCGCAACAATCGACATCCATGGCTGCGGTGTTGAACCCTCCCGGCCTTGATCCCACCCAACCCTTTCCCCGGAACCGTGCTCTTAGGCCGCCGCGGCGGCAAGACCCTTCTGTCAGGATCGGGACGTCCG
The DNA here is from genome assembly GCA_036971365.1 of Dactylellina leptospora. Taxonomy (NCBI): domain Eukaryota; kingdom Fungi; phylum Ascomycota; class Orbiliomycetes; order Orbiliales; family Orbiliaceae; genus Dactylellina; species Dactylellina leptospora. Next base: position 139,939 of record JAJTUC010000036.1, on the reverse strand, counting down.
CTATCCTGGGTTCATGCTTCGATCTTCCCTCAAAGCCTCCCCGATCCAGGAGAGACTTCCAGCTCTACAATGATGCCCAGTGCGATGCGGCTGAGAAATTGCATGCGAAGGAAGTTTTTGCCGCGAATCAAATTAAACTTTGCGTCGGTGTCGATCCATCTGTGACCGAAGCCCTTCGGCTATCCGAGGAAGGCGGCGAACTCAACCGTCGTCTTCTACGAGACAGAGAAACCTACCTCGTCAGACACCCTCAGGACGAGGCTGCGGCCCGGAAAGCCTATGAGCGAATCAGAACATACGTCACCGAATTGCTGCAAACTCACGAGTTCTCCTCCCTCTGGCCCTTCATATATGTTTTCAGCTGCTACGAGTTCACGAGTCATCGGCGTGATTTCCAACATGGCCACTGCCTATACCTTATGGTCACCGCCCCATCGCCTGAAAATTGGCACTTGATAGATCGTCTGCGCAGGCTTTTGCAGGGTGCGGTCCGACTGGAAGGTGCCGAGGACACTCTTCATGTCATAATACAAGAAATCGACCATCACAAGCAGCTGGACGATGAACGACCCCGGATGTTGGAGTCCAACAAAGGAAAGTTGCTCCCACGAAATATCGACTACCACACCAGGCCGTTAATGGGCTCTTCTGTGGGGGCCCAAGGTTCGAGCACGAGCTGCACCCTAGGTGGCTATGTGATCACGCAGAGCGGGAGAGTTCACGCTGTTACAGCAAGCCATGCTATCGGAGGGGAAGGCGAAACGGTGCTCTCCCCCTCGACTGTAGATCTCTACGGCTGTTTTCGGCACGCCCGTGCCAAAGAAGAGATAGCCCTTCAGGAGCTTGAGTTCAATCTCAGGACTATCGGGCCCGGTCACGTCCAAACACTCGATTCTCGCCGGAGATGGGAGATATTGCAAGAGGAGCTACTGTTCCTTTCGGACGCTGGCGGTGACTACAAACCTACGACCCGCCTCGGTGTCGTTCGTAAGAAATGCCAAGGAGCCTTGTATTTCGGCTGCGGTAATGCGAAGACTCATGTAGACCTTGCCTTGATTGAATGTCAGGATTCCCGCGTCGGATTCAACATGATCCCGATCGTGCAACCGAACATGTCTACCACGGTGATCGAAGTAAATACCGCTCGCAGTCCAACGCCAGGCGAACGTGTTATCAAAAACGGGAGTAAGTATCTAGCTTGAGCAACGTTATCGAAACCGGGCAAGACCTGACAAAAATCTCTTCTAGGGACTACTGGCGTCACTAATGGCCATGTGCTCGCCGTCCATGCTGTATCCGGCTACTATGACACGGAGAATATATTGGTTGGTAACGACAGAATATATGAGGTCCGGCCACAGATTATACAAAACTGGTGTGTCACCTCGCGTCGGGTTGGTACCGCAGATGGCGTTTTTGCCGCACCAGGGGACAGCGGCGCTTGGATCTTAGCCGAGCCTCCTCTACCACAAGGCATGGACACATACGGACCGGTTACCACTCAAACCCCGGTGCTGGGTGCTGTGATGCATGGTTTTGTTTCTAAAGAAGGCGTAGACTTGGTCGTATTTCAACCATGGGAGGTGAAGGCCGAACGTCTTAAAGATGCTCTCGGTGAGGATTGTGCACCTACCCTCCCGATTTCTGACCAAATGGCCATTTTCCGAGAGCAGCAAGGTAACCCTAATGGCTGCGGGGTTTGTCTTGACCCAGAAAGGGTTCTGCATCATATGGATCAGTGCCCGGAGCGGTTTGTAGCAGAAGGTACGAGAAGTCGGTTTGTGCGAGGGCGTGATGGGGTCAGAATACTGCAGGACTCCGAGCCCTTGAACGAACGAAGACGGCTTGGGCAAAACGCATTACCGGTCATCCAGGAGGGAAATGAGGAGGTAATATAGTGAATCAATAACGTAACATCCTAGGGCTTTCTCTCTTTTTTTTCCACACCATTGTCTTTTCAAGGTGAGTTTCGTCCGTCATTTCCTTCCCAAGGTCCAACCTTTCGCAGTCGCATTTTCAATGATGATTCAAAATTTTCAATGCATAGTTCACCTGAGGACCAATATGGTCTTATGAACGAAGCAAAATTACCCATCTTTCGCTCCTATCTGAACCTTCCTAGCGCTGCGTTGTTATTGTGTTATGCTGTCTCCAAAGCACGTTGAGATCCGTGTTCAGGCGCTAACAGACGTTTTCGTCATGATAAGGCAATAGCATCGGGAATCAAAGATATATAGACCACTTAAGTCAATATAATACCAGCAGAGATCGTATCGCGTGGGAATATAAGATAGAAGTTGAGGATTCTCAATTGAAAATATGTACAGATGACAGCGCTTTTTCAAAACAATAATGTATTGCCAAATATGACGTAGCGTCCTTCCTTTTCATAGAGAAAAACCGTTTCTAGCGAGAGTTCTCTCCCTCGTTCGTATCTATAAAACAGCCAAACCCCTATCGATTCTCCGGAATGCAATTCGTAAAGAGTTTTGTGCGATTGATTCGTGATTTAAGCCTCGCGATTGCTGCTGGTTCACGCCCTGACGCTCCTGGTACCAGCCGCACTCTTGAAGCTAGCATCGCACTCAGCGTAGCCCCGTCCGGCACCAAATCCGAGGCCGACCCATGCTGGGAATGCTCTGCGTTTGAATAAGAGGACCGAGAAAACGACGCCGAAGCCGAGTCCGAGGCCTGATTTTATGATGGCGTTCGAAAGACAGAGGTCCCACTATATTAGAAGCGTTAGAATCGTCAGCATAGGCTGTTGCGAGAGAGGTTGACTGGACCACCCTACCTTGTCATTAAGAAGCGTCTCGGAGACAGGAGCGGAAACCCGGCTGATGACCTGAGAAGAAGGGGGGGAAGACGAGGAGGTTGAAGATGTCGTTGTCGTCATTGTGAGTGGGATGCCCGAGAGGATAGGGCGGAGCGGTATGGTGAGGGGTCAATTGCTTCTCAGCGAGCGTCAATCGGTCGATGGCAGGTGTCCTGAAGACCTGGTCGATGTTTCTGCGGGGGGATTAGTTTCTATTGTCGTCGTTGTCGTCGTCGTCGAGCACGAGCGTGATTTAATTTAAATTCTGCCCCGAGCCGAACCGTCTTTATTTTTTTCTTCGCAGCATTATGCAAGGTTCAACATCCCAACCCCGAAAAGTACCACCACAACGCCAGTCGTTCGCCGCATCATGGTCCTGTCAACTGCGACGCTGACAAAAACACTCCGCGACAAGTCGAAACCGGTACTGGATTTAATACCTACGGCGCAGTCGCTATATCAAAGTGATATCACCGTATTTTTCCCCGGGAAGGAAGAATGGCTAGTGGAATGGCTTGTGGGGCGGCTCGCCGAAGAGACATCCGCAGAGTTCGTGATTTGAATGGCCCCAATTGCTAGACCTTGAAATCGGGCGACAAGAGTGCTGATTAGGAAATGTTGGTATAGTGGCCGATTGTCATCAGAGACCTGGAATCTACTCCACGACCTTCTGAAAACGCCGCTTCTTGACCTTGCCGCCACCTCGTCGATCCTCAGAAGACACAAATTTGTCGGCATCGTCGCCAAAACTTTCTCCGAGGCACTCGAGAAGTATCAGAACAACGAAAATGACAGCGAAAACAACCCTCTCGCCGTTCCTAGCAGCGGGCCAGATGACATCGATATGCAAGATCAGATATCTCCAACAAGTTCTTCCGCTACCGAGCTGGGAAGTCCACTTCTTCGTTCGACTTTCGGTTTAAAGAGTGAAGTGCAAGCAAAGCGACAGCAGATAAAGCGAGGCCAACAGATAAGAATTCTGCTTTCGGCCATCTTCAAATTTCTCGAGATTGCGAGATCGCGATTCGAAAAGGGTGTCGACCGAGACAACGGAACTGTGAAACGAAGGCGATTGAATTTGGATACCCAGATATTCAAGTTTTCGCCAGAGGCCGCCACAAGCCTGTGCGAATCTTTCTTCAAGCTTCTTTATATTTTGGAATCCTGCGAATTGTCGACGGCTGTCGTACCCGACTGGGCAAACTTGTGCCAGTTGATATGGAAGTCATGCTCCTATGGCGTCTCCGATAGCACAAAGGTAGGCGCTATGATTCCTGCGCCTTCGTATGGAAGATTATTAGAACTAACAAACCTACAATAGATTGATATCCTTGTATCTGAGAAACTGCTGGTACCTCTCGCTAATATTCTTCGCCTTCAAACCATCCACGGCGACGTCAAAACGATGGTAGCCTGGTTCTTAGAAACATATATTTTCCAGCAAATCACCAATCAAGAAAAGCGATCCCAACTTCTCCAAGCATTAAAGCCACTGGCCGATGCGCACTCTAGCATAGCCAACCAATCGTCGTCCACAGATATTGCTGATTCCTTACCATCCATTCTTGAGCTAGCAACCAGCAAAGCCGATAGAGATTATTCGGTCAAGCAGCGCAAGCAGGCAGATGGCATCGTCAGCGTTCTGCTATCTTGGATGTTATCAGTCACAATCAATCAGCCTTCCATACAAATTCGATTGCTAGAAATTGCCATCAATAGTAAAGTGATGGTTGATCCCATCGCTTTACGTGCGTCTATTGACCTGGCATTGCAGAACGAGTCTACGCCTGATTGGACTTTATTACGCGTGATTGCACAAATCGATTTGGACGTTATCCTATCTGCAAACGGCGGATCTGTCTTTTCGAAGCTCTCTACCGCTGAAGGTATACGTGGCGATGAGGCCGTATGGTTATTTGTTGAGCAAATTGTCAAGGGGTCTGTAGAATCACGAGATCTCGAGAATTTGCTCGACACTTGGTTTGGGCTCCTCAGTAAAACCGATGACAAATCATTCAGCATTTGGACATCCGATCGATTTCAGTCATTGGTATCTTCGAATGTGGAGATCGGATTAACGTATAGCCAAATCAATGCTCTTTTGAAGAAATTTCTGGACCAGGAAAGGCCGGAAACGGCCTTGATAATCATAGATAGCATTCTGCGGGGCATCTCTCGTTTCGAAACCATCGATAAATTAGATTCCGCCGGGATGGTTGACCTGTTGTTTGATACACTTTTCGCTAGATTTCTAAGAAACGATGTGGTCAATTCTAGCTGGCAATGTATACGAATATTGCTCCGATTGCTGGATATGTGGCCGAGCCACACATTCTCAGGCAATCTTGAAGAATTGAAACGAGCCACAATCCAAAGAACGGATATTCTACTCCGATCAAACAAAACTTTGAGTCCAAGTACATCAAAAGAGTTTTCACTTTTCCTTACCATGTTATTCCTCCTCCAGGGGCAATCCCATATATCTATAGACGAAATATCGCCTATTTTTAGAAGATTCATTTCATTGCTAGTTGAGACTGTCGCAAATGATGATCTTCCTTCATGGGATGGTAGCTTTGATGGCATCTCAAGTGTTGCTGATGCTCTCATAGCATTCACCTACACCTCGTCACAAAGATTTACCACTACCTTGAGGTAATTCCCCCATATTGCTCTTATAGTTCTCGCTAACTAACGGTTCAATAGTCGTTTTGAAGAGGATATACAATCCCGATTTATTGCTGGCTTTTTAGATTCGGCATCTAAAATTGATGACTCAGGCTCTCCTACACCGTTACGGTCTGCATGGAGTTCGCTATTCGAGACCAATTCAAATGTTTATGAAAACACGCAAACTCGAGGTATTTTCTGCGTTTCTCAATCCCGTTTGAAAAAAACTCTAACCCCTTGGGTATAGATTGTGTTTTTCATACCCTACTCGCGGCATTAAAGTCTTCACCGAAGAATAGACACCTCACTACATTGGTTCTAGAAGTACTCAATCAATGCTCCCTGAGCGCGATCCGGAAGTCTCAGCGTGATGCCTTCATTGATGTTCTGTTTTCAATGCTGCAGCGGACAACAGATCGAGGTCTTAGTCGGGATATTCTTGGTACCGTAGCTCGACTTGCTCGACTGTCGACGAATTCGTCTAGCCTAGCAGTCTCAATCGGCTCCCGTGATGGCCTGTATAGCCTCCTTACCAACTATAGTGAGATGGATGAGGAGACATTAGAGATAAGGCTTGATATCGCCAAGATGGTTCTCAGGTACGTGTTTTCCAAGACCCTGCTACAGCGAGATACATCCTAATAGACGTGTTAGTCATCTTTCGGAATCCCGCCATCACGAAAGGGCGGTATCGCAACTGGCAGCGGCTGGGGATCTTGCTTGCGAGCTGCTCGGCCAATATAAACCCTTTGACATTTATCCGCTTGCTTGGTCATATTGCGTATTGCAAGCAGTAATCAGTGAGAGTGACGACACGAGCACGGAAACATTCGACCCGCGATTCGCTAAATTACGAAGCATGTTCTTCACCATTATTCCAAAGGTTATTGCCAACGATCTTCCCAAAGCAAATACAGGCCAAAACTTTCGACGGGCAGCTCTATTGCTCACCTTGATAGAAGACCCGAGACAATCAGCCCTAGCACATCTTCAAATTCCATCTAGCGACGTCGAAAAACTACAAGCACAATTTACAAGTATACTTTCCGAAAAAAGGATCATCGACACACTAGAACATCAAAGACAACTTTTACATTATGGCCGCATTTTGTCTACCGCGGCGAGTAATGACTGTAAGCGGCTGACCAACATAGCACTTTGTCTTGGTAGCAAAGGTAAATCGGAGATTCCAGCCCATGAAAACCAGGTTGTTTATGTTAATTATATTCTAGGTTTATATGAGCAATTCCGTCAGAGTTACAAAGCAGCAATATCACGATGGGACAGCATAAATTTATTTGATGTCGTTGAATACGTCGTTGGCAACTGCTTTCCCACTACTTCTGGTAACACGCCAGCATCAAACTATCTCATTTTACACGACCTCTTGGAAATATCCGTCAGCAAGCAGCGGTTGACGACGCCTGGTGCAGGTGTATCTACCCCTACCAACGCTAGCGAGCCACAGTCCGAGGCGCGAGTATCCTTTGTGTATTCACAAATATGTCTTGCGGCACCTACCTGCGAATCTTCGAACACCGTTTTGGCGATATTAGACATCATCAATATGCTTCTCAAAGAAAATGTAATAGAAACCCTTTTTCTTCTTTACCTTCGCATATTACTGACCGTACTCTTTTTTATCAAGGTTGTGGCCATTTCCCAGCTCAATATTGAAGAAACTTTAGCTAGCATATCAACCATAGTATCGTTGAACGGACCACGCTTCAATCAAGCTGGCACAAATATTGATTGGTTATTTCTACCGATTTGCTCAATACTAGCAACCATTCTGAGCAACCACCGCTTCAGGATAAGAGGCCGACACGGTCTCATGGTCATGGTGTTGGAGCGCCTCATGAATCTACTTTTCCTGCCAAGGGTGGCTGGTAGGAGAAGAATAGACGTCGATATACATCCACCATGGCTAACTAGCCTCGGGACCTGGTTTATTTCTAAAAAGGCCGCTATCGCGTACTGTCGCTTAATTACGATGCTATGTGACCCCTCTACTTCGAGCGTTAGGACAAGCAAGAAGTCGGATAGCCTTTCGTCTGCAACAGTAGCGGCGAGAAAAGCCGTAGAGCCCCATGCATCAGGACTACTCAAGAGATATATCAGCCTGAATCTAACATCTCACATTTCCTCGGATGCAAGAGTAGCTCTGACACCTGGATTATATGCAATGTTCGATGTAATGCAAGAATCGACATTGCGGACTTTGAACACGAGCTTAGATAACCCTGGCAGGGTCCTCTTTAAAACTTTGTACGATGATTGGAGCAAATTCGGGAAATGGGTTGACTGATAGAACATCCTGGATACTACGTATTCCAGATTCTAATTTTTAACGTTATCTAGAATGCTGGATTACATGTATGTGTTATACCCATACTTCGATAAAATTGTTTCTCTGGGCATGGGATTCGAACTTATAGTTTTGCTCGATGATCTCCCGTATCTACAACTTCTTTTGCCGCTCTTTCCCGCAATAACTTTCTTAAAATTTTACCTGAAGGATTCTTGGGGATAACATCTACCCAGACCACGCCACCTGTAAGTTGTTTGTAACTGGCAACAGCCTTGGACATGTATTTCAAGATATCCTCGGTCGTCACATTGGAACCTGGGTTTTTGACGAGGTAAGCGCGAGGTCGCTCGTTTTCCGCCCATTTAATGCCGATAACGCCAGCGTCCATAATATCCGGATGCTCCAAGAGGACGGCTTCCAGTTCTGCAGGGGCTACTTGATAGCCGGATGTTTTAATAAGTTCCTGGGAAATTTAGTGATGAGTAAATATTCCAAGATTTCGGTTCGTAAAAGAAATGAGAACGAAGTTAGGCGAATTATATACCTTTTTGCGATCCACAATATACCAGAAATCATTATCATCGACATAAGCCACATCACCTGTTTTCAACCACCCGTCCTTGGTAATTGTATCTGCCGTTGCTTCTGGCTTGTTGTAGTACCCTTTCATGACATTTGGCCCGCGTACCCACAATTCTCCCGGGGTATTCCGTCCAAGTTCGTTTCCAGCCTCATCGACAAGTTTGGCTTCGCAGTTTGGTGCAATGTGACCAACGGTTCCCCTATTCGGATTACTATTCTTTGAATTGTCTTTCTGGACAATTACCGCGCATGTAACTTCGCTCAAACCGTATCCTAGAGTCAAAACATGGGTTAATTAAAACACATGTACTTCGTCTCGATTGTGAGAAGTGTTTTGAAGTAATCACCTTGAAGGATTTTGACATTATTGAATTTAGATTCCGCGGCTATAGCTGTCTCCGCACTCAAAGGCGCAGCGCCAGAACCAATAGATCTCACAGATGATAAGTCTGTTTTGCTCACCGCAGGATGTTTTGCAAATGCTACAATCATTGGCGGAACGGCGCTTATTGATGTGACTTTGTACTTTTCAATGCACCTGGGAATAACGAGTAACTAGTTAGAAATATAACCCGAGCAATTATTTTTGCTCCAGTGCGAACCTTGGAGCTAAGAGGAGTGTCGCGATACCTTAAATAGTCCAAGAAATCGAACTTCGGCATCACGTAAACCTTGTTTCCTTGCTTTGGCGACTGCAGCACAAAGTAATTCATTCCATAGGCATGGTACATTGGAATGGCTGCGAGGTTTACAGGTTGATAATCCAAAACCGTCTCCCCCATACTGATTGATTGTGTGCAATTTGAGATGAAGTTTCGATGCGAAATTTCGACACCTTTTGGCATACCGGTTGTGCCACTGGAGTAGTTGATAGCAACTGTCGTATTGAGCTCGGCTTTCGTACTGAGGACTCTCCAGCGAAAATCATCCTTTTCAGCGATTATATCCGTCCAATATCCGCCAATTGGGAAATCTCGCAATTGATGCCTTGGCGGGTTCTTGACATTGTCGTCAAATGCGTATATATTTCTAGGATCGAATCCGATAGTCTGCGCGGCTTCTAGGGCGGTGGTTATAGAGGCCGGCGTGACGAAAAGGACTTTTGCACCTGAATCTTTGATCTGGTATGCCAGCTCCCTTGCCGTGAACGTCGGATTCGCACCCGTGAAAACACACTCGGCTCCTACAATCCCCATGAGGAGAACCGGAAAGTAAATGTTATTTCCGGAGAATACAAGAAGCTTGTCTTGTGGTTTCAGACGCAGTTTCGTCTGGAGACCTGCCGATACTCGCTTCACCCACGACCGGTATTGTTGGAGGGACAAGCTCTTCTCCTCGGGACTGACCGAATCCAAATAAACGGGTTCATTAGAGAGCGGCTCATCGGGTGACCCGAAAAGCCAAGTGAGCAAATCCACATTTGGGAGGTCGACGTCGGCAAAAGGTGATTTGAACGGCATGTCTGGAAGTTTGGAATGCTGTGTTGAATCTGTGGTACTTAAATACAACCTATCTAGGCAATGAAGCAAAGGATTCTAGAACGAGGAGGCCAGAAGAATTTCCAAAAGACCGATTCCGAGTAGAACTTTGTTATAAACAGTCGTCAATTCCGACTTTTGATTTAAATGTTGTATAGCAAGCTACGAGAACCGAGGATACAACAGGATTATGGACGGGTTCGGCATTGGGATCGGGGGCCAATGCCGTTCGTTCACTAAGTACTTAGTAGTTAAGCTCTGATCCACTGTACTACATGGTCGATTGCGTCCTCGTTGGCTCTACTACAACATTCCAACACGTTTCTTTGGAAATAGCATCAAGGAGGCGTCTGGGGGGGTTTTAAGCCGTGGGCAAACCATGCTTCCCCGCATAACGGATATCTGGGCATCCGTTCGAAGCGCGGGGAAGTTTGGAGAGGTGGACCCTCGTTTAACTCGTGCACTTTTCGGGTTCCCATAAACCCAAACCAGAGCCTAGTACCCCAGCATTCTGTTGTGTTTTGCGACCACCAGCGAAATATTCTCTGCACTACATACTAAGACAAACGAGGGAAGTCTATGTAATGGAAAGAACACCCTCAAAACTCATTCCAGCTCATCTCGATACCAGTTGCATCTCGACAAGCCACCTTAGTTAGCAAACATCATGCTTCCAGGCGACGCAACATCCAACTCCACAAATGTGAAGATTCATCGATGATTCAAGCCCAACGCCAATCAATCGGGACCCTCCCCTTGGCAGGGTCTGCAATCATATTAAAAGCGGCTGGTGATAGATCCAAGTCGTACTCTGCGCAGCCTCCGCACCTATCAACAACCGTAATGGTAACCTCCTCTCGCTTCTCGAGAGAATTATGATGACCACGATCCAATGACTCGTCACGATACTATGGAGAAGACTCATGGTCATGGCGATAGACCTCCGCATTTTCTCCATCGGGATTGTGGGCAGTACCCGTGGCACCAAATCTCCGCAATCTTGTCTTTGTTCTCGTCGCAAATGTCGTTGCGTTCCTGCCTTCGAGGATATTTAGCGTATCTTGACGTTTCAAATCTGAACGACGACTGAATCCCCCTTTATTTCGTATTATTATCCGTCTCCCACAGAACGGGTTATTGTTGGGATTAGCGGTAGCCTCGGTATCAAAGAGAGCGTGCCCAATTGCAGCTATAAGGTCAGAAGCAGAGTTAACAATCCCACATGAACCCAATCCAGGGTCGTAAAATGTGGCATCTCCAGAGAAAGTTTGCCCAGACCCTGTATTTCCCCCATTGCTTGGTGATGGGGCAGTGGACTGCGAAATCGATGGCTGCGAGGCCGTAGACGTTGGGACGCTTTCAGAGCTCGTGGAAGAGCTTGGACCAGTGGACGAAGATGGGGTATTCGATAGAGTGATGACTTTTCGAGAGGAGGAGCTACATGTTATCAAAAGTAAGTAAGCAACCACATTATTTTCCTTCAATAAGTAGTACCTTACCTTTGGTCAGCGGGAACAACAATAACACCCCCTCCAGGATTATTGTAGATCAAGACTCTCACAGACGAGGCAGGAGTAGCAGAGGAATCAGTATTCGTCACGGTGTAGGGAACGCTAGTGAAAGTAGTGAATGTGCTGCCCCCGGCGACACTCGCAGAGCCCCCAACGACGGTTGTAGCAGATCCTAGCGTAACCACATCGCCCTCGGAAGTCAAGGTTGCAGTCGGTCCGATTATCGAAGTAGTCCCACCCTGAATTAGAGTCGACCCCCCTTCCACAGCGGTCAATACACGACCAACTGTGAATGTAGCAGGGCCGTAGCCGCTTAAGGGCAGATAAGACGTAGCGGGAATAATCGATCCTCTCGAAAATGCGTAAGTGATGCCTTCTGGCTGTTCGTATTGGATGGTGTAGAGCCTGTCGCCGACTCGGGTGACTTCCTGGATTGTCCGCGTAGTAGTTGGGACAAAGATTCTAGAACCAGGGAGGGTGATGCCTTGTCGAGAGCCATTGGCTCCAACAATTCCATTTCTTTGGGCGCGAATACGTTTTACTCGGTTGGACACAGTGATCCCAATGGCTAGAGCAATGGCGAGTGCAACGAGAAGAACAAAGGCCATCAATTTATAGAAGTTTTTGCGCCGAAAGCCGCATATGTAAAGGCTGTGGGGTTTTGAAGTACCCGCAAATGTTCTCGAACGGGCCTACCGTCGTAATCCGGAGTTGGGGTGAAATCGCTCAAAAATCCCAGTGACCATTTTTGCTTCACGAGCGAACGAAAAGAGAGTAGGAGCAACGAAAGCGAATGATCGAAAGCTCCTTTTCCAAGGCTCAAAAAGGGGCGGTTCCGTTAAGAGATGGATGAAGAGTGCGATTGAGGAGTATGTCCTGCAAAGAAGCCATCATGCAGGCCGTAGACCCAATTTCTTTCGAGGCGTAAAGACGTCAAAAATAGAGTAGCAAGGCCGATCGATCTGTTTGAACCACAAAACGTCACTGAATCGATTATAGTTTTCTGAAATAAGAAGCCTTTTCTCGGATTTGCCAGTCAGAATCAAACATCGCCAATGCCAACGCTCCAGCGGCGCCTTTCGACCCGCTTTCGGGACCCAGGACAACCAAGTCGGGTTGTAAGCAGTTCGTTCGGATTGGGAATAACCTCGCCGCTCTTCTCAGAGCATCTGTATCGCTCCCCCAAATCAATATGCCAACTCTTTCCTTGCCTTCAAGAGGAAACAAAAATATCACTCCTAGTCCCGGTTGATTCTCGTAGACAATTGTCTCTCCGCTCCGGAGCTTGATCGTTATCCCGCCATCTTCTTTCTGTGCCACTGGGAAAGATGACCTTAGGTGAGGAGATAAAAAATCCTTTTGAAACCTCCCTAGGACGACGAAGTTTCCCTCTTTAACCTCGTCGAATTGTTCAATTGTCCTGATGCTAGAATCCGAAGAAAGGTACTGAAAAATATTACGAGATATCTCGAGGGCCTTTTTCCCGTAGTCAAGTGACAGTGCCGTATTCCCCCGTTCAGCAGTGAAAATACTGATACACGCTCCGGTATTCAAGATAGCCTGTAAGCTACCCAACTGCATCCCATGTCTCTCATAATCCTGCCAGGAATTCCCAGAAAAAATAACCCATTTACCGTTCTCCAGAAGAAACCCGACCGTGTTGGGTTTTCCTGGAATCAATATCGTGTCACCATCCAAATCGAGCACAGATGGTATTGTGGTGGTCTTCAATTTAGCGAGGCGAAGATCCATCTCGAACCGACGAATATTTGAGGTTGCTATCTTCCACGTGCCAGTGGATTCAGGCTTGATTTCGATATTCATTCGGCCATAGATAGTCGGATCCAAAAGCTGAAGGATATTTATGCCTCCCCGACTTCCCATCGCACCTGGGTTTCCAACAACAATCTTGAAGCCTTTTGTTCCTATTATTGGCAAGGGCCTGGGTTTGCTGAAAAATTCAGAGAGAAATTCGCCGAGGGGGTGAGAAACCATAATTCCTTCAAACCAGTGCTGCTTCTTCGGAAATTCGTAATATCCTGGGTTGTACAAATCATCCAATTGGTTGGATTCGTGCAGGATTTCAAACATGCGCCTAGAGTGGAATACTGGCACGTTATCGTCCTCCTCCCCGTGTGCTTGAAAAATCGGTATTCCAGCGAGGTTTTCCCCAAGTAAATCTAGACGGAAGGCATTTATGGAGCTTTGCAAAATCGAAAGTGCTTGAGGTTCTAGCTCCTGCCACAGTACGTAAGGGACATAGACTACATTAATATCTTTAGTACTATGAACAAATACTATTTTGAGGAGGAGTGGTACCTGGAGTGGCTATATAACCAGATATGGGAGAGGCCCCAATGGCTTTGTCATTCATATGAATGATATTATACCAAGCCCCTTGACCCCCGTTAGAGTGGCCGGTGAAAAATATTCGTAGATTGTCGACATCAGGTCCTTTCCAGCTAGTATTGATTTGCCAGTCTCTTATTGCGGCTATCGCGGCATGAATATCTGCCACTGCCCAGGTATCTGCAAATATAATTGAGTTAGAGCTTGTACTTCTCTTCGATTTAACAGAGGGTAATCTTACGCCAGTCATCTCCCCAACTCGTAACACCTGATGGAATAACCAACCAAGCACATAGATCTGGACGGTCATCGAATGTCCTCCTCGAGAAATCGGAACTGGCATCTACCCCTGCGCCATGAAGGGAAAGTAGGACAGGAAGAGCCTCTGAACCTTCACATTTGCTTGACGGCGGGCGTACTACCGCAAATGAAGTTATACCCGAGGGGTGGATGTAGGTATACTTCTGTGGCTTATAGTAACCATCAAAAGCCCTCAATGACACGGTGAAATCATGTGTCATTGTCTGATCCCCATTCCCCAAAATATACAATATTGTGGCATCGAAGGAGCGCAACCATTCTCTTTGAGGGGTGGCTTTAAACTTTAGATTCACTACGCGAGCCTGTCCAGGCACAATCGTAAGTGCTTTTATCAAATTCAATGCTACGGAACCATTGGACCCATCGCTAGGTTGAACATCTAGAATCCGGATGGGCGTATTGCCATTATTTCGTATACCTATCGCAGCGTATTCACTCGTTGGCTTTCCGTCTACGATATCCGGAAAGTTTTGAGTTCCCTCAAGAACAGACAAGGCATCGCAGATATACTCGACAACAAGCTCAATATCCACTTGAGGTGGGTTCCTACCTCCAAACATACGGATATCATTGAAAACTCGCATGTTAATAACGTGTCTTTTTGGTTTGGATTCGAGATTTAGAATGATTGGCGCCCTCCCATAACCGTAAACATCCCCTCCGAAATAGTGCTCATCATCAACCCAAAGCTCCTGGAACTGTTTGGTGTGAAGAGCGACAGCACAAGGACCCTTGCCAAATTGTGGCTCGTAGTCAAAGTATCCTCTGACCCATGCTTGGAATTGAAGACCAGCCCATCCAAACTCCAGGACCAAGATATTCCAGTCAATCTCTGGGAAAGAGACGGTCAACGAAGTGGAATGTCTTTTTTGGGTTGGCGGAGTGTTGATGGCGGACCATTTGACAGTCCCATTTCGAGCAAGTGAGCTTCGAAATGTTGAGGTTTCATCTGGTTGAAGAGCTTGAAACCCCCCGTATTTTTCCAAGGGGTCAGATCCCCACTCGGTCTCGCGAGTTCCTGATAGAAATATATCCGGTTAATTGGATTCGATGCTTTCCTCGCGATCGCACACGGGACGAAAGCAGGGGGGGTTTGGAATAGAAAATTACCTATAGCAAATGGGCCAACGGTGTTCCATACCGGTGAGAAACGAATCACTGGGGTGTCCTGAAGATCGAGGTTCTGTGACGCGGGGAGGGTTGCCGTCGCTGCTTTTAGAAACAACAGAGACAAAGCCCGTGCCATCCGCATTGTGATCTCGACTTTGATCGCGTACCCCTTCGATGGGCACAGACCTTAAGATGGTCGCAATTGGATGGAATCCACGTGTCCGTCCACAACGGCGTGGAGGCTGGTGTTTTATGTTTTGTCCGTCTCCTTCAGCCGCCGAGCTCCAAAAGGCAGCTCACGTTATAAATTGTGACGACGCGAGACTTTCGCTCGGTTAAGTGAGCTTGCGAGGAGCCGGATAACGCCGCACAAAGAAAAGAAGTCGATGGTTCGCCGTTTGCTCTGTTTCGTTTCGATTCGACTCGCGATCCGTATTTGTCTGGACAGCCGGTTCACGTTCCAAGATCCAAAACTCCACAGCCTCCACCATCGTGACCTCGTGAGTCCAAGAGAGTCTGAGCATTGCCCGCATCGCCTCAAGCGTCTCATAGCCTTATTCCCGTTCGCTGTCAAAAGAGCGGTGCCGGATTTTCCACAAGCACATTCTCTCCCTTTCGCTTACGCTGAAGTTTCGTGTGCCCGTTCAACCACTAGCAACACGGGCGAGGGTATGGGATCGAGCGCGATATTAAGTGTTCTCACAAATCCCCTATACCTAGGTAGCCATCTTCGGTTTCCTCGTTGAATCTTGAATATGGGGCCTCATTTTACGCATCCGCTTGAACGAGAATACGTATCCCTGTTCGATTGATTGCTCCAGATGGCCTCTAAATTGTAGACAATCTAAATACTGCCTCTCCTTGTTAATGACGGACCGGTAAGATTAAACTTGAAGTCTCTCAAGCCTTGATCCCGGCCTCATCGATATCAAATGTGCTGTCAGAACACCGTTATCAGGCGGATAAAACCTCAACGGCGTCGAATTTCCGTGAAAAATGGTTTGCAGATTTCTTGATATACATGGAGACCAGTGCCTTGAAACGCTAGAAGTAGTGACAGAAAACGCCCACAAGTCGCAACATTGTCGATGTCGTATGCACATGCAGGCATAATTGCCAGCACAAAAAAAAGAGAGACAGAGAAAGAAAGAAAGGCAAGAGAAAGAGAGCTATATTACCAGCAATTATTGGACTACCAACTCGACTAATCCCTAATGAGGATGTCTTTTCTTCCTTTTTAACCCGATAACCAATTCTGTAAACTTGACATCCCACAAACAACCCTAGGTCAGGACACCAAAGCTTGGATATAATGATCCGTTATAAGAATGCATTGAAAACCGTTTAGCCGGCCACCCAACTGCCCAAGAACCAGCAAGTTTTGTTACACTCGTGCTCATCCTGTGAACGAGAGTATACTATATTATCATTAAAGCGAGGGAACGGAATACTAGAAAGGTAAATGAAAATAATTTTATGCCTCGTTTCCATACCCGGACCTGATCATACTATCGACTTGCATCACCCCCGCTTTCACTCCGTCAACGATATACACCGATTTGCCTAAGGGCTCTAGTGCTCGGGTCACCGCGTCATCCAATCCTGCCATTCCAGCGCACTATTGTTGATCACACATAATTCAGTCAGTATTATTATTTTCTCTTATTACCCCTGCTGAAACATCGATATAGACTGCTTCTTTGAGGTTCGAACCCTTTTTTTCGGTGCCCCATCGTATGACTTTCAAGCTAGGATTACAATCACGAGTGCATATTGACTTACTCCTAAACAGATAACGCGAACATCGCCTCGGCCTACAAGCCTGACGACTGCGTCTCCAATCTTCGTATTTACTTCATCGTGGCCGACTGAGTGTAGTTCGTCCGCATTTAAACCGGTGCTCTCGACGCCCTCGAATCCATTTCCATCTTCTCCAACAAAGTTCCCTACACCAATGCTGAGCAGATCTTCCCAGACCTTTCCGGTGGTGACAATGCCCCAACCACCTGATCCCTTCAGCAGCAATGCATGGGTTATGCTAGCTTCGAATATTCCGACAACGGGCTTGTTGGTGTACTGCCGTAACAGAGGTACTAGAGGATGTTCGGAGTAGCAGGCGACGACAAAGCCTGCATGATGCGGAAGTGATGGGAGCAACTCTGGTAGACAGGCGTCAGCCGAGAGCGCTGAGGTTTTGCTATCATTTATGGAGCGCGGCGCCGAAGGTGGACCAGTGAAAAAGGACAGAATTGTCTAGCGATCGAGATATATAAGCAACCGCGCACAGAGATATATCAGCAAGTCCTCCATCACCCGGCCGCAATTGGCTTCTAACAACGAAAAACCGCACTTCAGGAAGCGCATGGGGGGGGGAAGGTATCTTGTATCCAAGCAGGGGTGCTGGGGGAACTCTTGCGCGGGAGCGCTTGTTTTAGATACGCGGGGGTCTGGAATTACACTTACATCAGGTGGAACGAGAGGCGTCAATATTCGCATCATATCCGACGTAATCGACGACGTCGAATTCGGATTGATAACGAGTATCGACCTCGGCGCCATGGTTGAGTGGCCGCTGGGCGAGAGGAACTGAACTATCATGTTTACTCCTTTTAGCGCGAGACAAACCAAACGTTGATTCCAGGACCAAGAAAAGTCATGGGATTTTTGGGGATGGGTTGCTGTTTTCGAGGCGAAAACAAATAATTTCGAGCCCAGAGCCCAGAGCATTCGCCAGTTGCCCACAAGATTGTTACGTACCTGCGGAACAGCGGCAGATGCGGCTGGAATGAAAATGCAATGTAGGGAGGAGAATGCCGGACGCCTTGTCACACGAGCGGACTGGCTGCGCTGCAGATTGGTTCGATGCAATGCGAAACTAGGACGGATATCGAGAGGTAAGTACGATTTAAAGATTCCCAAGTCACACGGATTAAATTTCTCTGACAAGCAAACGGCAAGATGGCGGAGCGGATTCATATCATGAGAGACATACAGGAATAGACAGGGACGCACTGTAAGGGCCGGACGTCGGCTGCACTAAGCCGCAGAGCTCACGCGTGTTCGTTTTCCCTCGGAGTGTGTTCCTCTTTCCCTCTATCTCGTCGTGATAGAATACCTGCTGTGCCGATTTTATCCAGCTTCCGGGCCAGTCCCAATGAGTTAAAAAAAATATAAGAACCAGGAAAATTGGTGCTGCTATGGTGCTGCTAAACAGCGGGCAGAAAAGTATGCCTCTATGGCTCTATCCGCCTTCAAAGCGTAGACTCGGCAGGAAGGTCTGTGCGAGAGTGGCTCGTCTGGAAGTACAATAGTAGGTATTTTCCGCCCGAGGCAAGTATCAAACAAGAGAACTGGAGTTGAGAAGGGAGGTATTGATTCTCATGGCTCACAAATGGCCTGTGGTCAGATCCTAAAGGTTATATAGATATCTCTAAATCCTTATGATGACAGGCATCGCTTATACTTCCAGTACCCATCCCTTCGCTGGCGCAATTATTGTTTAGCTTGCGTGTGGTGCTTGTATGTGTGTGCAGGCATGTGCCTTTCCTTTTCCTTTTTTTTTTTTTTCTTAAGAAAAAACACCTGTCTCTTCTCTTTTCCGCTCTCCACTAATAATAGATTAAGGTGTAGAACAGCCAGCAGGATTAGTCTACAAGCTATTAACGTTGTTGGCCTTAAAGCATGTAGAGATTTTACTTCTAAGTATAAACCCCGCTATATCATGCATGATCGGACTATTGCATCAGGGACACACGATGGCTGACCGGACTTGAGCTTGCTCAGTCTTATGTAAGAAGACCAGGGAAATAGGGAAATCAAGGGGAGAAAAATCAAAAACAACCTGATAACATTGTGCCGTACGTCGACAGCGGCAATGGATCCGAGGTATAATGTATCCGATTGTTTTGAGAAAGACAGGGAGACGTCTCGAACTGCAGGCTGGTGGACATAAAATTGCTGGGGTGAACACATATGACGAGGATTAAAAATCGGTAGGCCGTTTTGCCTGCAACCTCTGTCATATCTCACGATGATATACATCTATATGAGCGAAAATTTTACGAGGTATAGCGGGGGAATGGGCGGTGTAGCCCGCATGTAAAATATAGCAGACGATTGTTCGCGATTTCGGCCGTAGGTCCTATTTATATCCGACGCGTACCACTTTCGAAGCCGTTGTTCGACTCGCCCCTCGCAAAGATAATCCGAGCCCCAAAAAACTTCAAGATCAGATCATGACAAGCTTGCAAGAATACAGTCGTGTAGGCAGGCCGAGCTCTGGCTTGCTCAATGGAACCACCTGTTCGCTCAGTGGGCCGAACAGTGAAATGGAACCAGGAACCATAGAAGGTTTCCACTAGGCGGAGAAGGGATGGTGCCGATGGACGAATCGGGTGGGTCTAGCGCCTAGTCACTGCAGCGGTATTTGAACCGTATGCACTTTGATGCATCCCGCACCACTGTGACCCGTTTCTCGGGAAGCTATCTCGCATTCCAGATCCAGAGCTTTGATCGAGATTGGAGGCTCAGTCTCTTCGTTCCTGCCATTGTTCTCGATTATTCGGTGTCTCTCATAAAGCATAGATTGCATGTACTTTGAGAAAGTATTCTTCGCTGCTTCCTCTTCGCATTTTCATCCGTTGTCCAAGCTCGACCTCAGGACTTGATAGTTTTTGTTTTGGGCCTAGGCCCTATCCGAACATCCTTTTCCTTGAGTGACCGCCAGCCCCTGCGAAGGTGTGGCGGGGAAAGCCACAGGACCCATCTATTGAGCTTCGCTTTGGAATATCTGCGGAAGATCATAAAATCGCTGCGCAGTTTAAACCCAACCTAATAAGTACAGGTATATTAGCTTCAGATATTGTCCAGCATTTCCTAATCGGCATCATGAACACGAGCACCATATAGATCTCCGGCATGGTCTCCATTGCTTTCCTGTGTTTTGTTCAGGAGCAGCAAATGCCTCCCGGATAGATATTTCGGAGGCGGATAATGAACGCCTCGAAACTTGGAGCGACGAATACTCTTGACATCGGTACGTTTCAGCTTGACGTAGAACTCGCAATTTCTTCGGATTAATATCTTGCTACGGAACCCTGCCCGAGCAGGAATACTTAGCCTCTAAGGCTTGACTTTTAGGAATTCTTCTCGGAAATAGAACTACAAAGACGGAAAAAACAAGAATAAGAAAAGAAAAATGAAAGGCAGTGCTTATAATACCGATTGCTTTATGCTAAGAGTATTCACAACGGGTTCAATTGAGGCAGGTGAAAATAGCTAATATTCAAATTAATAAAATTTAGCGCGCAAATTCAAGCAAAGTAAGAAAACTGTTTGTGGATGTTTTAGCCGGTGTCCTCCCGGGGTCCTTGGAGAAACAGGCATGAAATGAGAGTTCGATTAAGAACTCAACCCAACCAACCCTACCAAGGCAGCCATTCCGTTACATCAAAACTAGGAACAAGTTTCCAGAAACCTCGTCGAAACAAAAGACGCAATGAAATATTGAGAAATGAAAACCCGCAGCCGACGGTGTTGACTGGCGAAGGACAACGATATATCAAATCAGCATAATTTACTAACTATCTCGGAAGCAGGTTTACAAAAGTTCATTCGCTTACACTGTACCCCAGAAAACCCCACTCCTGTTTAATCAACGGAAGCAATTAAGACCGCAAAACCTAAATCTTGTATTCCGTACACGAAGTCAGAATTGGAAGGAGGCATCCGATATGGAATGGATGAGGCGAACCTGATGTGAGGCCGTACACCGTGCCTGCTAGCCGTAACCCCGCCTCCGGCATGCTTTCCACCATAAGATTTCGAGTAGAAGAAACCCATGTTGACGATTGTTTTCTTTCGATTCCCGATATCTGACTTGGGCCGGAAGAGAGCTTCAGACGGTAGATTTTTTTTTTCTCAAGAAGTTTAGAAGTTTAGAAGTTTAGAAGGTGCGCTTTGTAGTTGACAATGATAGTTGGGTAGAAATGTTTTGAATGGGGAGGAAATTTCTCCTTTATAGTACTGGAATCAGATGTCTAATTTACATTGTTGTGGAGGAGATGAATACCCGGATCAAGATTGTCTGAAGTCATCAAGCTCGCGGAATTGCGTACGCCAAGCTAGCTAGAGCTACGAAAAAAAATCACCAGCCTCCTGTCTCCGCCACTAACCTCCAGCCACGTCCATTTGGTCTAAATCCGAGCGCCAAAATGGAAAGGAACAGCGAGGGGAAACCCTTCCGCCATTCAAGAAGCCAGCCCTAACTTGATATCTGATTCGACCTGGTATTTGCGGTCACGACGCAAGAGGGCTAATTAGCAAGTGAGGAGGAGACTCAGTGCGTTCGCCCAAGGACGGAAAAGATCCGATAATCTCAAAGCATCGATGTATGCATTCGTTATCAGTAACGGGGATTCTTATCTTTCGATGCATTGGATCTAGATTTCACGAGAAGGCTGCAGGCACTCGCTAGTCTGTTCCGTCGCATTGTGCTTAGTTTGGGTGTTGGTGGGTAGGAGTTCGCGCAGACTTTTTTGTCGAATTGCGAGTCCGAAGTACCTTCAGGATGGAGAGATACTTAGCATGAGACAGATATGCTAGCGGTATCAACTCGTCAAATAGCATGGGCAATTAAGAACATCGATATCACATTGTTATCCGATAGTAAACCTCCCGTAGCACGATGGGCATGTAATTGACTCTTGTCACGTTCGAAACGGCCCCACGATGCACAGATATCTCCCTCCGCTCCTCAATATGTGTTTAGTCATGTGCTGAAGCTGAGGAAAAGAAATTCTCGAGAAAAAAGAATACCGTTTTGCATGCTACCATATCTGGAGCACCCTGTCTGCACTTGAGTCTGGTAGCGATATTTGTGACAATATGCTTATCTCAAGACCCCCTCCCATTCGCGGAACGCAGCACTGCAATCACACATTGGAGTCGCAGGCCTTGGGATCGGACAGTCAAAGTAACGGTTGGAGAGGAACGCTCCCGGGATACTACATTGTAACTCGTCAGCGAACGGTTTTCTTTTCTTTTCTTTCCTGGCATCAAATGCATTTCGGAAGGCAACCGAGTTCGGTCAAAGCCTGCACCAAGCCAAGATGCTGGCTGCAATGCATGTTTCCCTAACGGATTTTCTTGATTTTTGTTGGCGACTTATCTATACGTTTGAGGGTTTATCGGAGACCAGCCAGTGAAAAAATCTTCATCGGCGGGCGGGGATGCCTAGCTGGAGAAAGAAAGAAGAAAACCCGGTTCAAAGGTGTTTCTCATGATGTGAACAACGAAGCCCGATAGATCCTCGGAGGCGATGAGAAGGGAGAAAAAAAAAAAAAAAAACCAATGCACGAAATCCGTTCCGTCGTCTATCAGAGCTGGCTAGCTTATCAGTGCCCCCGCGGCGGGAACAGAGCAGAGGCTGTTACTCGATCGTATCGAGAAAGAGAAATAGCAGAGTCCAAGGCCGACCGACCAGGGCTCCCGCGTGGACGCACTTCGCCGAACCAATCATCGCTGCAGGGATTCGACGTCAGAGGAAATGGCCCCGAGACTTTTCTCGAGCTCGCGTGAACCCTGTCGTGAAGCTAAGACTTCCTTTGCTTTCTCCTACCAAACTTGCTAACCTCCCAACCGACATCTGCTTTCCTCCAGCGGCCAAAATGTCTTTGCTTGCATGATAGTCAAGGCTTCACCCCGGTAGCGGCGAGAAAGAAAAAAAAAAAAGAAAATTCTATGCAGGAGGAAGAAATCGCACAGTGATCAGACGAGAGAGAAAATTTGGCGAGGTAAGCCCGAGATGATCCCAGCGAATATCCTGCTTAGCTGGGCCTAATCATTCTGCGCATTCCATGTAGACTCGACGCACATAAACTCCGTATGCCTGCTGGGCATTGCATGGGGCCTCTGGCTTGCACCTGTGTCACCCCCACCCAGATGCAATGCATCCAAGCTAGTCTCACACGAGCGAGTCCGCGAAACCTTCCCACCTCTATGTACATTCATGTTACTTACAACAGGTACCATGACAGGCGCCGCGAACCTGGTATAAGATATGCCTGTTGGTACTTTCGGCTCCTCCGTTGACGATGACCTGGAGCTGGAGTATTTGAACCCTGTGATTCCTTCCTCGTCCTCCTCAGGGCCTTCTCAAGATACCGGTTTTGAGTATTCGCCAACCGTTTTACCTTTGTCAAGCTCCTCTATCCCGATTGACGAGGACGACCCAACTAGAGAAGACCAGAGTCTCCTCCCCTCCCAAGGAACAAACTCCTCCCGGGAAACCCGCAAGATGGGTGCCAAACTCAAGGCATTCGTCAAGAAGATCGAGGTCGACAATGAGGCTGGACTTACCAACAAACAGTTGTTTTTGTTGAACTTTGACTTGAAGCCTGTGGAACCGGCTCGCCGAACATGGCAGTGGTTCAACTTTGTATTCTTTTGGATTTCGGACTCGTTCAATGTTAACACATGGTAAAGATGCCCTTCATGATCTTGCGAATTCTCAAAATTCCCAAGAATACTAACTTTTCTTGTTGTCCAGGATGATTGGTGCGAGCACCATCGTTGGGTTCGGTCTCAATTGGTGGCAGGCATGGCTCACAGTTTGGGTCGGATATTTCATCGCTGGCTGCTTTATCTGTCTGACAGGTCGAATCGGAGCAATGTATCACATCTCTTTCCCAGTTGTTGCAAGAAGTTCGTTTGGAATCTGGGGTTCTCTATGGCCGGTCTTTAATCGAGCAGCGATGGCTTGTATTTGGTACGGTGTTCAAGCCTGGATCGGCGGCACATGTGTGTATTTGATGATCCGAAGTATTTGGAACAGCTGGAATGACATCCCGGACACCGTAAGTTTTCTTTCTCGAATGTCTAGCCTATTTGGTTTCCCTAAACATAAACTTACTCCTAATTTATATTTTAGATACACGCGAAGCCTGGGGTAAGCAGACCAATTGATCCACTCCTATGATTCGATGGCGAACTAACATTTGACAGTCTCTCCTAAACACCCGTGACTTTGTCTCGTTTTTCATCTTCTGGCTTTGCTCATTGCCAGCAATATGGTTCCCCGTGCATCAAATTCGTCATCTGTTTACTGTCAAGTCCTATGTTGTCCCAGTAGCCGGTATGTGCAACCATTCATCTAGTCGGTCTTATGGTAATTAATAGATTTCCCGATTATAGGCATGGCTTTCCTGATCTGGTCTCTTGTTCGAGCTGGTGGCATCGGTGGTATCGTCCATAAACCTGCCAAGGCTACTGGTAGCGCCCTTGCTTGGGGCGTGATCCAAGGCATCATGTCGTCCATCGCCAACTTTGCGACCCTGATTGTCAATGACCCCGATTTCTCCGTATGCCATAATCGAACTCCTAAATTCTACAATTTAATTATGCTAACGAAACCTAAAATTACAGAGATTCGCCAAGAAACCCTCTGATGCTCTTTGGTCTCAGCTCATTACCATTCCAGCTGGCTTTGCGGTTACATCACTGATCGGTATTCTCACAACTTCGGCCTGTACGGTTATCTACGGAATCGAGATTTGGAACCCCTTAGATCTCCTCCATTACTTCTTGGATGATGGCGGTACTGGGACCCGTGTCGGTGTCTTCTTTATCTCGCTATCTTTTGCCCTTGCTCAATTGGGAACAAACATCGCGGCAAATTCTGTATCTGCTGGTACCGACATGACCGCTTTGTTGCCCAGATTCCTCAACATTAGACGAGGCGGTTACATTTGTGCGGCTGTTGGTATCGCCATGTGTCCATGGAATCTCTTGGAGAGCACCAATAATTTTACCACTTATTTGTCTGCGTATTCCGTCTTCTTGAGCTCTATTGCGGGTGTATTGATCTCAGACTACTATTTTGTCCGCAAAGGTTATCTACAGATCAAAGACTTGTATTCCGGAAAGGATACTGGCCCATACTACTACTCCTTTGGTTTTAATTGGAGGGGCTATACCGCCTACATTTGTGGTATTCTCCCTAATAGTAAGTTCATTGATTCAGACACCGGGCAAGGAGAATACAATATCTAACTTGAGTTTCTTTAGTTGTTGGATTTGTCGGCGCCATTGGAAAAAAGGTCCCAATAGGTGCTACTTACATCTATCGTCTAAACTTCTTCGCCGGTTTCATAGCCGCATCCGGCATTTATTTCCTCCTCTGCCATTTTTTCCCGGTCCCAGCCTGCTCGGAAGTATGGAACGAGGTTGGAGACGATATTACAGAAGTCATCCTCGCCGAGGACTCGGATTCTACTTATGACGAAGAACAAGCGCAAGGAAAGAAGGTAGTACCCGCTTCTGACGAAAAGGCGGTCTACTAGACCATCTTGTATATGCTGTTACGTTTTTCCCCTGTTATATTTATTTGATTCCTTTGTCTTTCTGCGGTCATGTGGGCGATAAAAGCAGTGAAAAATAGCGGAAGCTGAAACTTTGATGTATGTTTTTTTTTATATAGTCCGGTCTTTTGCAGTCTGGCGAGCGATCTAGTGGTTTCGATTATGGTAGCATTCACTAAGCGGTTTTTTGGTTTGGGAGGAGCCATTCGTTTTTGGATATATGGGCAACTTTGGAGGTGTTGGTTATTATCGGTTCATAAGGGACCGTGCCTGTCTTTTTTAGCCTTGGAATAGAAGAATTCTTTATTCAAACATGCCTTACGAGCAGCCTTTAGAACCGGAATTGACCTTCAAATTGTTTCGGAGTCGCGTAAATCTCAAGAAGCCTGCACAATCGCCAAAGGAAACCTGCAACAAAATAAAGGCATTGTAGAATGAGCAGTAAACTTGGAGTGAGAATCGTGCAATGCACGCTTTTAGACTTCCTATCACCTCAGGAAGCTAAGGTAAAAGAGAATGCCGAAGTATTAAAATTTTGTTGTTAGTCATTCCTTCTTTACATATACAGAGGAGACAAGTTGCTAGATCTTCTTCAAGAACATTATGTGCTGGTATGATCTTCTCCTTCACCTTCCATGCGGACATAGATATTACTCGGATCTTCCGGTGAAAAGATGCAAAGTCGCTATCAACCGATCTGTAGACCCTACTGCTGAAATGCCGTGCATTAATGTCAAAAGACAAAAAGCGAAGAAAATGGTCCGCGTCAAATTCCAATGTGTAAATTGTGGAAGTTCACCTCCGTGGAAGATCTTAAAACGCCAATTTACCACAGGACAACAGGACTGAACAATGCACACTTCTAAGAACAGGGGCATAGGAAAGAAGTAAGCATCAGTGCTGACGTGGCGAGGAAATCAGATACCGAGTTTTAGTTTCTAAGAGAATGGAGAATAGATAACAACGTTGGAAGCCTTTTTTGGAAACTAGTCTAGCTAGCCAAATGTATATAACATTATAATCCGCTGTTTCCAATATCGACTGAGGTTTAGAGCCAATAGGGAAGATGTGGACCCTGTTGTACGGAACTCTAGATGAGGACTTTCAAGTCCTTCCTATGATAGAACAAGCAAGTGTGCAGGAAATTTGAGATCAAAACACCATTCGCCCCCCTTAACCAGTTTAATGATCCATGAAAAACAAGAGACATAAATCAATGATTCCTGAAGCGATTTATCGATACAACGCGAGTGTTTGGCGGAAGGAAAACCGAACGCAACATTTTATGAGAACTAGGCGGAACAAAGCAACTTAGTGGGTGCTCGGTAAGTTTTGCAAATTAAGGTCAGTGGGTTTTTGACGTTGCTATTAAATTCCCAGTCATGTGACAGTGGTGTCCAATGGGACATCCTTGAATATGATCGGGTCCCTGAGTGAGAGTCCTGCCTTCTAGGCAGCGCCCTTTCCGGACCCGCGGCCAACTTTTCCAGTGGCGCGTGCTTTCAATCGTCTTATCGAATCTTCGGCACTAGCACCTAATGGGCGAGCAGCTGCTGGGTTGATGTTTGAGAGTTTAGAGAGTGGAGCAATAGTGTAGGTCTGCGGGGTTGCGTCGGGAACGCGAGTGCGATTGGTTTTGAGTTGTGGTGGTGCCAGAGCATCGGGCTTGTCTTTGAGGCTACTGAGCTTGGGTCTCGCTCGCTTGAGACTATGATTCGGAAAGGTTAGTACTATTGAGACTTGAAGAGACGAGAAATGAAAAATCATACCTTTGGTCGTATTCGACCATTTGGACCTTGCGATACCTGTAATCATTGTGCTTCTCGAGGATAGGGCGGCTCCAGTTCTCATAGAGCTTTTGCGCCGTAAATCGAATATGTTGCTGAGGACGAGCATCGCGGATATAAAAATTCAACAGTTTTCCCAGTCCGCTCATTCGCAGTTGGTCATAGTCGATGTCTTGCATCTCAAGGAGCACAGCAAAGAGGTCACGCTGGATGTCGTAGGCTGGAAGAGATCTATCCGGAAGAGGCTCTAACCAAAATCTGACGGCCTCAAGCAGATTGCCGTCGATGATGGGTTTGAGTTCTCGTTGGCGGAATGCTTTGAGGACCTCGGGTAGCATTTTCAGCTTGCGCGTAGCAGGTCTTCCAGCTTCTTTATCAACTGCATCGTCTCTAGCAGCCGCTCTCATACGATTAGTAAGATCGGCAACGAGCTCATCATAGTACGTCGAATCCTACAGAAAAAGTGTTAGGTAAATGCACTAATCCGGAAGATACGAGAGACTTACACCATCTTGTTTCCTCTTTCGCCCGGGGGCTTTGACTGCCTTGTCAATTTTGCTATCGAGCTCTTTGAGTTTAACTGGGACGGAAGTTCCGTAATATTAGCGGGAATTCTATTTGAGAAGATCGAGGTATAACGTACGTTCACTTGCGGTGAGAGGCTTTGATGGCCTTGCTGGCGTTTCGCCGCTGTCGCTATCACCCTTATCTTCTCTTCTGGGCTTGCGCGATCTCCTGCTAATCTCCTTTTTTTTCTGGCTGCCTGATGCTTCACCCCGGGCCCGTCTGTGAACACCCATCTTTTGCATGGCGTCTTTGTCGAGATCAACTTCTGGTCGGTCTCGTCGAGGGCCCAGATCTTCGTCAAGGTCTTCAAGGTCGTCCAATTCATCGTCTAGGTCGGAGAGATCAGATAGGTCACTATCCGCATCATCGAGATTATTCCTGTCGGTTGTCGTTCCAGTCTTCTCTGCCGGGGGGTCATCATCATCGGAGTCTAGCTCATTCGCAACTGTCTTTTTTCGAGGTTCGTCGGATTCCTTGTCGCTAATTTCCATGTCGGAGATGTCTTCGAAGCTTGGGCCCGACGGTTTGGGCGAAGCCGCCGGGCTGTCCTGGGGCGATTTCTCCGACATTGAGGCAAGTTTCGTATTTTCGGAGTGTCTAATGAACGGATTGCCCAGGATGAGGGAGTCGGGGGGGCGGATGAAGAGGAGAGGATGCGGATGAGGGAGGAAGAGGAAGACGGTTGATGATGAGGTAGAGAACGCGTCGGGGAGCGATTCGGATTGGGAGAACACCAAAGCGACAAACGTCGCCAACACCTTTTTTTTTTTTTTTTTTTTTTTCAGATTCACATCATCACCGAATCCAACGTCACAGGTATCAACGTTACTACTACATACAAAGTTTTGCAAAATGTTCGGCGGAGCAGGTATTTGTCCTCGATCTTGAAATAGAAATACCGCACCCACTAACCTGTCTCCGATGTCCTTCAAGGTCTCGATCAGCCAGCTCCCACCAAGGAAGAGATCAGAGCAGCTGAGATACAAGCCTCTGCAACTGTCAGATCGGCTGCCATCACCTGCCTAGTGCTCTATCTTTGTACGTTGTACCGACCTCAGTAGCAGAAGAAGTTCGTTTTACGGAAATATCTAACATCGCCGCTTTTGTAGCCCCCTTTGCTCTCGATTTCGTCCGCAAACTCATATAAATCCACCAACATGGATACCAAGCGCCAAAGTTGAACTCGCTCTTCGTACATATCCTCCATCGTCCTCCCTTCTAGGCCTCATAGCGACTCGACTAGACAGCCTCATCGGGGATATTCTTGTATATTATTTGTCTCTCGATAACATTTTGTGTATATTACGGCCCCGAATAGACCAAATCCTATCGTACAGGAATGCGAAGCTGCCCCCGGAGACAATAAATCAAACATAGAATCATAAAAATGGAACCTTCGATGAAGACATTCACCCAACGCCAAAACAAAATCGAATATAACACACAGCAGGCAGGCTCGTAATCGAAAATGGACATGCAATATAGGGTTATGGGAAAAGGAGACAAAACAAAATCGACAATGCTGCGAAGACGGGCCTTAAAAAGCTATATATTTGAATCATTGTAAAAATAGATTCAACTTTCAAGTTTATATCATTTGAAAAGCTCAACAATATGTCAGTCTGTCAATTTGGACCTTCCTATCTTCCGAATTGTCGATCTTTCATCGCTTGCTTTTCTGTCTCCCATTTCTCGAAGGTCTCTTCGAGACGTTGTAGCTCTTCTTGTAGACCTCTGATACCCTTCTCGTGGGTTTGTAAAACCTGCATACGATCGATGTTAACACACGTTGCATTAATGTAGCGCAAATTTTTTGAAACTTACGGTTGCCATTTTTTGAATCTGCTCGGGGTCAACAGTGACTGCCATCTCATTGATTTCGTGTTCCATCTGCTTTGCTTTTTGATTGATGATTTGCATCCTTGCCCATATTTCGTTCATTCGTCCGTTAACACCAGGATCCGAGACGGTTTTCATCAATGCTTCTAACCGTTTCCGGAGTTGCTCTTCCTCGGGTTGCAAGGCATATCCCCGATTCTTCAAAACTTGAACTTTGGCGCTCAATGACAGAGTTCTATGGGCAAGTTGTTGGTGCCGAGATATCGCCTCGGCGAGCTTGATTGTTGTTTTTAGGTCATGGTTACGCGATAATTCGATAAGCCGATTATTGATACCATGAAGCGTCGCACGGTAGATGGTTATCTGATTCTCCTGCTGCTTCATGCGGAGTTGAAGATCATTGAATCCTCTTACGAGAACCGGAACAGCTCTAATTATAGACAGCTGGGTTAATGGGACACGGATGCGAAAAGACGAATTGAGTTTCACATACTTTGGGTTTGGTCGTTTCCTCATGGCGGCGTCGAACTTGAGTTTGTCCTCACTGGGGCCAGGCTCGTATGAATTTGCGAGAACTTCATTGTCCACCTGGTTATAGAGATATGTTTGGAACTGACAATTTGGTGAGGTGACGTTCCAAGCGTCCCAAATCCGTTGTACTTGACCGGCCACTATTGAAGCAGGTGCTGTAATCGGGATCATATTGTTAGCTTCATACTTCTAGTTTAGGGAGAGCAATCTAGGGTCGGACGTACTCTGCGATTGTGGTTGCTGAGGCTGAGCAGCCGTCCTCCCAAACCCACTTTGCTGAAGACCGCCTCCAAACATACTCCCGGTCCCTAGCTGCTGCTGAGATTGCTGCTGCTGGCTCTGCCCAAAGAGGCCAAGATTCTGTTGCTGCTGTGGTTGACCAAACATCGACCCTCCAGCAGTCTGCTGCTGCTGCCCAAATAGAGTCGTAGGTTGTTGTTGTTGCTGCTGTTGACCAAATAGACCGCTGTTGGATGGGGCCGCTGGTTGGCCGAATAACCCACCTGTCGCGGTGCTAGTGTTTGCAGTGTTCTGTCCGAATAAACCTCCTCCGGAGGCTCCAGTATTCGCTGCGCTCTGTCCGAATAGACCACCCGTGGTTCCGGTCTGCGCCTGTTGCTGCTGGGGCTGTCCAAAGAGCCCCGTGCCTGTGGAAGCAGCGGTATTCGAAGGCGGGAGAAACGGCGACGGTCCTTTGACACCGCCAAAGTTACCGCCCTGGCTGGGCTGCATCGATTGCCCAAAAAGCGACATGGCTATCGAAGTTTAGATCGAGAGCGTGGATGGAGCAAAGGAACGACGACGAGACAGATCGAGCTATAAGTTCAATCAACCACTGCCGAGAGAAAGCCCGCGCCTTTTATAAGACCGTAGTAGCTGTACGGGAGAAGGGAACCGATGACTGGACTGGGCGAGCCGACGGAGGGAAGAATTGAAAGGATCCGGGGCTTCGATGTGGGCGTCGTCGTCGAGTGGTTGTTTGAGCGAGAAAGATGCGCAGACGCGTTTTCGCCCTGCGACCAAATTTCGGACCTCACCCGCAACACATCCCCCCAAAATCCAACCAACCACCTTTGCGGGAACCTCATCCTCCGACAGAGACATTATACGACCCCACCACCTCGCAGCGCCCAATTGACCCGGTCGACCAATTGTCCGCAGCTATGAGCAGCGACCGAGAAGCACGGTTGGTTTCCTCTAATGTGCGATACACGCAATACAGCAGTATCCGCTGACTGAGCCTTTTCCTCGAAACAGATTCAGCCAGCACGTCCTGGTCGACGCTGTCCCGCTACCGGACCACATTCCCAAGGTCGAGGAGGTTGGCGCTTCGTCTGCCCCTCTTCTATCCGCCGCATTTTTCATCGGTGCCCGTTGCAGACCTTACAATGACGATTATATGAAATGCAAGGACGAATCACCGGGCCGAGGCGAATTGGATTGCATGCGGGAAGGTCGGAAAGTGACAAGATGTGCTGTTTCAGTGTGCGTCTTCATTCACACCCCGAGCAGACATAGATTGATAAGTTGGAGATGACTAATTACT
The DNA here is from genome assembly GCA_036971365.1 of Dactylellina leptospora. Taxonomy (NCBI): domain Eukaryota; kingdom Fungi; phylum Ascomycota; class Orbiliomycetes; order Orbiliales; family Orbiliaceae; genus Dactylellina; species Dactylellina leptospora. Next base: position 108,164 of record JAJTUC010000036.1, on the reverse strand, counting down.
TCGCCGCTTTATAGGCTGGAGGATATAAACACTCATTGCCTGGAGCAATTTAGAGCCCATTGGGATTGCTTGGAGCGCAGGAACCATCTACTGTGGAAGTGCAGGAAACAGGAATGGCCCCTGAACGCCTGTGTATTTGAAAAGCTTGTGAGTCTCAATTAATATTCTCCTGCTATATAGCGGTCGAAACACTAATCACAAGTTGCGATTACGTAGGGACTCGAGAAAACAATCCCGGTGAGTTGAACATCCAGATCACGGCAAGTATGCGAACACTAACATTCGCTGAAGGGAACACCAGATGGTCAAATACCGGTCCACCAGCGAACGAAGGTCAAATACTCTTAACCAACTACAGGAGGGACAACATGGGAGAAATACACAGAATTTGTTCTGAATAATGTGTATAATGGAGGAAGTCCGCGCACGGCTCCGGGCCCTGTATATGCACTACTTGAAGAATTTCGGTTCAATGTGCGGGGCATTATAGGTTGTATTTATTGAGATATTCGTTGCAGTCGCGGCAACTGTAAATACAAGGCAGATAAATAGGCCCTACAATAGGCCCAACTCCGTCTAGTTTCGTCAACCAGCCTGTGAAAAGCGCTAATATTCGTCAAAACCATTAATCTTCATCCATCTGATTCTTCATCTCTTCAATTTTTTGCGCCAGCGCATGTCTCTCATACTTCGTTGCCACCTTCATAGCCATATCCAGAGTCCTTGGCTGTTTCATAAGCCCGACTATTTCCAAACATTTACTGCGCTTCTCCTCGTCTTTGCATTCCAGTGCCAACATTTGCAGTAACGTTTTATCAATATTGATATTTCGTCTGACAACTTGAAGTCGCTCGTCCTCAGCGTCTCGCGTACTATCGACGAAATCTTCGGTAAGTGATACTAGGACCGACTCCCTCACAAATGACTCCTCCAGTTTGCTCATAGGATCGTTCTTGGCTTCATCTTCATCTGGTGGGTTGGAAACCGGGACTCGGAACTCAAATTCGCTGAGGAGAGGTCGTGGGAAGTAGGGATATTTCTCTCCGCCTTTGAGGATAATGCAACAAAATTTATCTTGGGACACGGCGACTGGCCAGTACGATTCCTCCTTTTTTCCGCCGATCCTACGATCCAAGTGGTTTGTGTCCAATATCGGTACCCAACGCGCTTGTCCCGGATTCCGCCAATGTTGTAAGACGAGAAGAACGCCGGTAGATACGTAAACCATAGGATTCTAACGCCCGTTAGTGAAGTGTTCGCCACGGGCTCAGGGGTATAAGCTACTTACCCCATCTTCGGAAAAGAAGACATTCTTGATAGTTGCATCATCTGGAATCGCTACGATATCGTTATTTTGCACAATCTCATTCCGTCTGATATTTTCGATTGTATATGTTAACTGGGTACGGCCATTCGCTGCCACCGACCCATTCCCAAGAATCATGACATAGTCCCTCCACGACGTACATGAAACTACGGGAGTATGCTTCTGTCGGTAGACTTTGATAGGAACACCGTACAAGGAGTAAATTCTGATATAGCCGGTATTTGTGCATGCGACGACGTAAGAGTTGCTCAATGCGATTGCTGCGAAAATTCTTGTCAGTACAGCAAGTTGGAACACGGGGAGACTAATGTTAATAAATCAAAACTCACACACTACTTCCTCTCCATCTGGGAGCCGAGTTTTCCACTCATGGCGCACACCCCAGGTTTCGTGTTCCCGATAAAACAGAAGCGCGGGATTTCCTCGACCGGGGGGTGAGGCGAATAAGGACCCGTTCTCATCTGTGTCATATTAGAGATATAAAAGCCTCTGATAGAAAGGCGATTTGACTCACTTAAAACAGCCTTGTCGTATAATAGAGGATCGGTGAAATGAAAATTTCGATAGGACTCCTGGTCGTAAAATTCTACGGTCACGGTATTGTGGGTTTTCTGATCCACGGTCCACGCAAATCCAATCAAACTCAAGAAAAGATATCTGCGATCTCCTCTCCATGGAGTGCTACCGGGTTGCATTGACTCATGAATATCGGGTTCCCAAGACCCGTATGCTTGTCGTTTTAAAGATGGCATTCCTAATACTCCTAGATCCGCCTTTCGTTTGCCATTCTTGTTCGTTTCGCCATAGCCAGCGCCATCATCATCGACCAACCAATCATCATCTTCCTCGCCGCCATCCAAAGCGGCGAGAATTTCATCTACTGAGCCCCTTCTCTGCCTCGCTCCTCCGACGTTTTCAGCCTCGGATTTCTTTTCCAGTCGTACAAAGTCGGCACCCGCAGGGAGAAATCCTGGCGCAGGTTGCAAGGTGGATTTGAGCAGCTTCTCATGATCAACGGGTATGGCTTCCGGCTGAGTGTTGACTGTGCCTTGGTTCGTCCCAAAGGAAATGAGGTTTTCGGTAGGATGCCACGATATCGAGGTTACGGCACCATCGTAGCGGTGCCTAGCAATTATGTTCTGATTCTTTGCTTCCCAAATTGTAACATTTCCCTTGATGTCACCGCTAGCTAGAAACCCACCATTCTTTGACCAAGCAAGAGCGGATATATCATTAGAGTGTCCGCCAGCAAAGAGTTTCTTGATGCCCCAATCTTGTCTGGAGACGACCGCGATGTCCATGTTGTTCTGTCCGACGGCGAAGGCTCTGCCGTCAGGGTGCCAGACGGCTCTGGTAGATATCTCGCTATCAACATCGATTTCTGATATTACACCGGTGACCTTGTGCAGTAGGTCTGGTGTTTCTGTCGTTACAGAGTAGACGTAGACGATGCCGTCAACACTCGAACACGCGAGTAAGGAGCCGCTGGGGTCGAAGGTAAGGTGTTTGATAGGCTTCGAGTGATGGCGAAGCACCATGTGCTTTGTGGTATCCCGGGTATTGACGACCTTGACATTGATGTCACTATGGCTCCATTTAGCTTGTGTGAAATCATGATTATAGATGTTGGTGGTCGATGTCAACATACTCTCCGCAGGAAGCTACCCAATAGCCGTCGGGTGTGACGGCCACATCCCGAGCCGGGAGAGAGAACCTGGTGACCAGCTTGTCCAACTCATTTGTGCGGATAGAGTAAGACTCCACGGTCCCATCTTCGCAAGATATGTAGAAGTTCTCATTCTAGGCGCAAGTTGCATATCGTGTGAGCTAGTCGTTGGACAGGGAATACGGTTAGGGATAGTGGCGGGGCTGCGATGCAGGCTTACGTTGACAGCGATTCCGGTGTTCGAACCGTGGGTTTGGTCAATGTTATCCGGTTCGTCTGAGGAGCCGTGTGTGAATTTGCGTATGGTATTGTTCAGACCGGCCGTTAACAGATATTTCCCATCCGGTGTGTAGGCGACGAAGGTCAGCCCTTCAGAGTCTGCGGGTCGAATGACAATCAGCACGCAATTGATACGAAACAGAAAGGAGAGCGGCTCACGGGCATATTTTATCTGGGCGTCAGGCATGATGTGGTTGATGCTGCAGCTGTTGGAGTCGAGAGACAGGCAGAGCTAGAGGCAGCAGCGGTGGTGGTGGTGGTGGTGGTGTTGAACTGCGACACACGACACGCGTGGGGAACACGCGCGCACACCCAAGAGCGAGGTATGTACGACATCATCACCCACGCCATCGCCCGACGCCCGCTTTTAGGTTTCCCGGGCTCGGTGTCGTCGTACAATGGTGGTTACCGCCGACCATTGCAGCGGGGAGCCCATCTGAGCTTGTGCGACTCGGCGCGCTACATGCTGACACGGTATCCGAGTATATATCAACGTCTCGAGACAGACAGATATCGATATACACGGGCATACATGTATACGACGGCTTCACCCAGTCCAGCTGGGAGCAGCTAGCGAGCTGCACGGAGCAGCATGGAGTTGAGTTTGGAGGGGCCAACTACCTCGGATCGACTGGAGACCTGGCATGTGAGCGGGTGTCGTCAATAAGCCGGGGTAGAATCCGCTTCTCGGGCTCCTTTTGCGCCCCTGCGCTCCGTCTTACTGCAGCAGCGGACTATCTGGCTATATACCTATATATCTATCTCTCCCTCTCTCTCTGAGAGGTACCCAGAGAGAGAGAGAGAGATATGCACATATAAAAGGAACACCCATCGCGGACAGACACAACCGGACCCGCAGCCAGGCCCGGTCGTTCCCAGTTGCACCGAGCCAGAACCACACCCGCAACGCATCAGCCAACACCTCCACGCGAGCCGCGGCTTACGCTCCAGGTAAGGAAGCCAGCCCGCCAGCCAGCCAGCCCCAACTTGGCCTCCTCGGACATGTGAGTGAGCCCGGCAAATGCTAACTCTCCGCGCGCAGCTTTATATTTAAACAAGCGCTCCCTTTTCCTGGGGAAATTTCCCCGGCCTCTTTGCCAGGACCTTCTTGCTGCCCCCATCCGTCGTCGCTGTTGTCGCATTCCCTTCCAAATATATATAGCGTGGTTGTTTCTGTTTCCCACTATAGCTTGCTATTGTCATTATATAATACCCCAGACGCCATGACGGAGATTGTGAAAGCCGAACGGGTCAAGTACGCCGGCGTGCCTCCATCCGGCAAACCTCACAGCATCGCCGTGCCCGGCTCTTCGAGGCCCGGTTATTCTGCTATATACCGTCACTACGCAGTCGGTGATGGTCCGCTCCTGGAGACTTTGGATCCCCGCGTGAGAACCCAGCACGATGCCTTCGAATCCGGCTGCGCCATCAACCCAAATGCAAACTGCCTGGGTTGGAGAGAGTACGACCGAGCCAACAAGTCCTGGGGCCCTTACCAGTGGATGAGCTATGGAACTGTCAGGCAGCGCAGAACTGACCTCGGTGCTGGTATCCTGAGACTTCACGAACAGGCCGGCCTCCCAAGTCGTCAAGTCGGCGTCGGTCTCTGGAGCCCGAATATGCCACAATGGCAACTTGTGGATCTTGCCGCCATGGCGTACAGCAATTTCACCATCTCGATTTACGACACCCTCGGTCCATCCACAACCGAGTTCATCATCAATCATGGCGAGATCCCAACTGTTGCATCCACCGTCAACCACATTCCTACCTTGCTGGGACTCAAGGATAGGTTGCCATGTATGAAGTACATCATTGCTATGGACTCCATTGACGACGGAGAACTCCCCGGCAGCAGAAAGCAAGACTTGCTCGAAGTGTGGGCTAAGGAGAAGGGTGTCCAAATCCTCTCCCTAACGGATGTTGAGGCTCTTGGACAAAAGTACCCGAGACCGCTTGCTCCACCTAGCCCAGAAGATATCATTACAATCAACTACACCTCGGGAACATCTGGTGTTCCCAAGGGTGTCGTCTTGACCCACCGTAATGCCATTGGAGCGGTAACCACCTCCATGATCTGCGCACCTCAATACGGAGACAGCGTCTTGCTCAGCTACATGCCACTAGCTCACATTTACGAAAGGGTATCCGAGCAAACCGCACTTGCCGCCAATGCTGCGATCGGATACTTTCACGGGAATATCTTGGAATTGGGAGATGATATCAAACAGTTACGGCCGAGTAAGCCCATTATCTGATGCCCGATAATCGAAACATTAGAAACAAAAAAATGCTAACGTTCGAACAGCCGCCTTTTGCTCTGTCCCTCGTCTTTACAACCGCTTCTATGCTGGAATCAAGAACCTCACCGTCGATGCTCCAGGCTTCAAGGGTAACCTTTCTCGCCGTGCCGTTGCCACCAAGCTTGCCAATATGAAATCTGGCGGCACGAACAAACACGCAATCTACGACCGTCTATGGTCCAACAAGATCAAAGCCGGCCTTGGTTTCGAACGTGTCACAACAATGATTACCGGATCGGCTCCTATTTCCCCAGAGGTCCTTCAGTTTCTCCGTGCATGCTTTGCGAATGATTTCTTCCAAGGGTACGGTCTCACCGAATCTTATGCCGTTGGTTCGGTTCAACTTTTCGGCGATTACTCCGCTGGAAACTGCGGTGCCATCACCCCGACCCTCGAATTCTGTCTCATGGACGTTCCAGAGATGGACTACCGTTCCACTGACAAGCCGTATCCTCGAGGAGAGATCTTACTCCGTGGTACCACCCGATTCGTAGAATACTACAAGTCTGCCGAACAAACCGCGGGTGCGATCGATTCGGAGGGCTGGTTCCATACTGGAGACGTCGGTTCCTTCGACAATCTCGGTCGTTTGTCCATCATCGATCGAGTTAAGAATATCTTGAAATTAGCGCAAGGAGAGTACGTCGCTCCTGAGAAGATCGAGAACGTATACCTCGCGAATCTTAATATATTCGCCATGGCATACTGTCACGGTGATTCGCAGCAGTCGTTCCTCGTCGGCATCTTTGGTGTCAACCCGGAAACATTTGCACCTTACGCATCCAAGGTTCTCAATAAATCGATTGCCATGACGGACATTGCAGCTATCAAAGCAGCTTGTCAGGAGAAGGCCGTCATCAAGGCGGTTTTGAAGGAAATGGACAAGGTTGCTAAGAAAAGAAAGTTGACGGGATTTGAGAGGATAAAAAATATCCATTTGGACATCGAACCATTCAGCGTTGACAACGACTTGCTCACCCCTACGTAAGTTTCTCCAGGTGTCTATAGTTTAAATGGCCCAACTGCTAACTATCTACCTTAGTCTCAAATTAAAACGACCACAAACTGCTAAGAAGTTCAGGTCCGAGCTCGATGCTCTATATGATGAAGCGCTCAAAGATGCACCAACACCCATTCCCAAGCTTTAAGTGAACATTTTTCTCCATGTATATTTCCTTTTCAGTCCATACTATTCTTTTATATGTTCATAAGGGTGCTAGACTGGCGCGGTGGTAAAGCAATGTTTGCGATTTTTCCATTAAGATATCTTGTAAAGGTCAACAACTTTTCTGACGCAGAGCATTCATATCGTACATTTTATCTTACGCGTATGAAGCCTTCAATCATATAATATGAGAAACTATGTGGTAAATGTAGATACTTCGGATATCTGCCTTTACGTTGTAGTGTTTCGTTTCGGAAAGTTATATTAGATTACACTATCAATTCCGTCCCTATATTCAAACGGGCAAAGTAATCCAACTTTTATTGTACACCATGGAAACCAAGAATACTCTAGAGTACATTCATTAACTACCGCCCTATTGGGTATGGAAATCCTCCTGATGACAAGAGGGGATTGCTACCAGTCTCGGAACATCATAACCTGTCTGTCAATCCTCATCAACTGGCCCACAAGCTTTTCTTCCGTTCGTTTCCATCTAGCTAGTTCCGTCAACTCTTTCTTCGTTAAAAATTCCTCCTCGTGGTCTTTGACATCCGTTCTGTCAGCCTTTGAGAGTAACATGGCATTCAAGCCCCGTTCGTAATCTATTCTCTGCATTATCCGGCTCATCGACTTGTAAAAATCGTTCAACATTGCCCTTCTCGACATCGTTTCGTCAAAGTAAAAGAAATAAAATGTTCTCGCGGGTAGTCTTTCCGCTGTTTTGGGTACTTCCTGTATGTGAATGAACCCGCGTTCGTGTAACGAGCCCAAGTGCGCGCGAATATCTTTTTGCCGTAATAACGCCGTATCTGCCAGTCCTTTTTCGTCCATTTTGCCCTTGTCTTTGATAATGCGGACTAGCCTCGTGGCGACTCCCCCGAATCTTTCTTCAATGATTTGCTCTAATTCTCGAGTTCGCAATAGTTTGCAGAGTCGTTCGGTGTCGACTGCCCAACCGCCATATTGCATGCTCCCTTCTTGTTTTGTCACAAACTGATTAGGATCCTCTGCGAGTAACGACAAATGTTTGCGAATGTTTTGAAGCTGTTCCTTCTTCTCCTGTGCGGATGCGGACATGTCGTGATTCCCATTGACGGGGACATCAATGTCATCTAAATCGGCATCAAGGTCGTAGTCGTCGCTATCACCTTCCGATTCCTCCGCGTCATCACCAAATTCGTCGTGACCTCCGTTAGCCATGTGTCGTTTGTGTGATCCCCCATTAGTGATCGGGGGCCCGGATGCAATAGAGTTGACGAGGTCGATATCTTTACTCAGCGTGTTCCCAATATCAAGAGTTGAAACAATATTTTCTGTGGAGACTGTTAGCAGCTTTCATTGCATGTCGATACTGGGTTATACTTTTGCTGCTTTCGACCAATCCTTTATCCGTCCTGTGATTGGTAGCCTTCTTTTCGAGGTGCCGGAGCAACTCCGCATAGACTTGAGAAGTGACCTTGCCAATCCGAGATTCTACCCAGCGGACTAGTTCTTCGTTTCTAAAAATTGCGAGGAATTTGGCATGGTTGATCCTAAGCACAACCGTTCCCTATGATACCTCACTAATGTTAGAATATGCAAGTTTAGAAGAGCCCTGAAAAGACTGACGTCTATTTCCCAGTCCTCCTCATCGGTCCCTTGCGTGGTGGAGGAGAACTTTGTGCGTTTCCGAGCTCTCCCTTCCTGGTGATCTGATTTCCTCTTCAAGCCAAAATTTCTATTTTCAACATCCGCCCCTAGGGCATCCATTTTCTCAGCAACCTTCTCATCGATTGCTTTCTTCATCTTGGCTTGCATAGCTGGAGTCACGCCCGTCTGTTCAGAGGTCACTCTTTGTCGGATTGCATTTTCGGTGTCTATCGTCGGGTGCATGTGGTGCAATTGGACAGGGATTAGGAATTTCTCTTGCATCAGAGCAACGATATGTTTCGAGATCTGGGTGGCGGTTGTGATTGGAGCAGTGCCGGTAGCCTCGGATGCACTGATTGTATTTCCGTTGGGTAAAGTGCCGGTGGGTTTCGCTTTCGCTGTGATTCCGTAGGCTGCGACAAAGTCGGAAACTCTCGCGTGACCGAGTAAGAGAAAGTTGCTGGCTATAGACGCGGCCTGTTCGGATACAATTGATGTTAAAAAAATTGATGAGATGCCTAGTGGTAATCATCAATGTTGCTTAGGCTTACATCGGTTCCAAATCTGTCTTCGATGGTCCGGACAATTCTGCCGGAATGCAATAGTTCGTAAATCTGAAGCCAATTGCACTGATAGTAGGTTGTATCGCGGCCACCGTCGTCATGGGTGTAATGAAGGACGAGATGCTGCTGTATGAGGACGACCAAGGTCTGCTTGACGACTTTCTCGGGTATCTTGACCCGTCTGACGAGGGTGTGTAACGGCGAACGGCCGTATTCGAGTAACACTGCGACCACCCTCTGAGAGATTGGAATCTTAAAAGTTAAAGGTATATTTTCGAAGAGAGGGATAGTGTATATGAGGAGCACTGACCGATGAGAGTTCGCCGTATGTGTCTCTGACGAGAATCGTGCAGAGTTCAACCGCGTTCTGAAGCAAGAAGGTCAGCGTGGTTGTAGACGAAAAGGTGGAAAGCGAAAGAGAGATGATGTACCTGCTGCATCATGGAGTCGATGAGTAGATGTGCTTTGTGTATTTTTGGAAGAGAGCTGGCGATTGCTTCTGCTATAAGAAAGGCATGGTTGGGATGTGGAGATGTGTGACCGAGGATGGTCCTTGGGTGCCGGGGGTTGGAGAGAATAAAGACGATTGCTGAACCGATTGGAAGAATAAAAACCGTTTGGGAGATCAGAACAGCGAGTGATATAGCGCAAACGCGACTCGGATAGTGCTTGACTATAGGATGGAGGATGGATTGATGATGATGATGATGATGAGGAGGACGGTGGAGATGAGATGCTTTGCGGTGAGTCCTGCGCACGGGCAAACTTTTTTTTTCGGTGCGTTGCCCGCGGCCGAGCTGGTGCGTGCGGTTGGCCAATGGGAGCCGAGGAAAATCGGATGCCTTTTCGTGACGTTGTTTGAAGACTGGAACGACATCCCACTTCGACCGCCCCGACCACATCCCCATCTCGTCTTCTTGTCCCTCGGTGAGCGCTCGTCCTCTGTCCTGTGCTTCTGCTCGCAATTCAATTGACCGCTTTGCTAATGGATCCGTGTATTGACGTCGTAGTAGCACCCACCTCGTCTCTCTCCGATACCCACCCGCCCTTCCTCCCACGCATTCGGTGGTTCCGATGTTTCCTATACGAACCGCAGTCGCTCGCGGGGCTTCGAGGCAATGGTTGAAGTCCTCTTCTCTGTCGCCCGTACGACACGCCAGAGCCTTTGCCTCGCCCGCTACTCCCGCTCCTTTTACCTATGAGGTCTCCGAGTCCGCCGGTACCAAAGTTGTCTCCAAGGACACCGGGTCGCCCACTGCCTCCCTCGCAGTGGTTGTGAAGGCCGGTAGTCGGTATCAGCCTCTGCCCGGCCTATCCCATGCGCTTGAACACTTCGCATTCAAGGTATGAATAACACACTGCACCCAAATATATATCATGCACCCCAATTGGCTGAGCCGACCGATATCATTTTAGAGCACGGCCAAACGGACCGCCCTTTCCATCAACAGAGAGGTCGAGCTCATGGGCGGCGTCCTTGAAACCGTTCTTTCCAAAGAGAACATCGTTTACAAGGCAAGATTTCTGAGAGGGGACCTGCCCTATTTTGTCGAGCTATTGGGAGATGTTGTAACAAAGACCTTGTTCCACGGTAAGGCTCTATGTATGCAAACCAACCAAGTCACAACCCCTTCTAAACGACTCCCCTTCCTTCAAACTCTTAGAATACGAATACCGTGAGAGAGTAATACCCTCGTTGCGTAGCGAGGCTGAGGCTCATTACTCCGATCCCTCCTATGTCGCCCTGGAAGCCGCCCACGCCAGTGCTTATCACCACGGCCTCGGACTCGACAGATTAGGCAGTGTTATGAAATCGTTCGGCGCCGATGAGATTGCTGGGTTTGCTGCTAAAGCTTTCACCAAAGGAAACATGTCACTTGTTGCTTCTGGTGTTCCCCATGGTGAGGTCACAAAGTATGCGAGCGAATTCTTCAAAGATGCGAGCAATGGCGGCCCTATCACAGGCGCGGCACCGAAATTCTACGGCGGTGAAACCCGGCACTGGCACCCAGCTGGGAATTCCGTGGTAATTGCATTCCCAGGTTCTGCTGGAGGCCCGGGATTTAAGCCCGAGCTCAATATTCTGTCGTATCTGCTTGGTGGTGAACCGACCATCAAATGGTCGGCCGGAAACTCCCTTCTCGGTAAGGTAGTTCAGTCACACAAAGGCGTTACCGCTGTTGCAAAGAATCTTGCCTATTCGGACACCGGTCTGTTCTACGTTTCCGTGAGCGGGCCTACAGAAAGCCTTAAAGCGGCACTCCCAGACATTGTTAGTGCTATCAACGGCGTGTCGAAGCTCACGGCGGAGGATGTCAAGCGTGCTATCCAGAATGCCAAATTCGACTTTTACTCAGCCGCTGAAGAAAATGCCTTATCCATGGAAGCAATCGGACAGAGCATTATTGCCACTGGGAAGATCCCACAAGTCCAAGAATCGATCAAAGCGCTCGAAGGTGTCACTTTAGAGAGCGTGAAGAAGGTTCGGTCCATCAAACTCACCCCGGCGCAAAATCTAATGCTAACTCAGGCTCAATCTAGGCCGCATCTAGCCTCGTGGCAGGCAAGGCCGCCGTCGGTATTGCGGGAGATCTTCACAGCCTCCCATACGCCTGCGATTTTGGCTTAAATGTATAAATTAATCTCGCACTCAATAGACAGCTTATCTTTTTAGTCCTTGACCAGCGACGCTCAACATCTCCAGCTTGCTGATTTTTCACACTCTCGCCCTCAATCTTTCTACGGAAAAGGGATGCCTTTGTTCCTTCAAAATTCTTGTACAGTTAATCTTGCAAAAACTAGTAACGTCGAGACCTGGTCAGTCAGCTCAGGGCGGCCGCAGTATATATTCTATTGTTTTTGATGTCTCAGTATACAATACCTTACATTCGCTCCGTAGTCAAATTATTGTGTGTTCAGCTTTTGGAGTTGTGTGTTGCAGCCACAGCAAGATCCCGAACAGGCGGAAAATTGCCGCTGGTAACATCCGCCAAAACCTCACTCCGTGAACACCACCAACCTCATCCCTCAACCACCACCACAGTACTCCGACCAGACCCCCCCTCATTGAAATTCACTCGGATTCTCCATATCCAATCCTCTATACATCCAATCACAATGGCATTCGCGTGGAAAGCCGCTGGCATCAGGTGTGTAGTGACTCCGAGCACCCTTACTCAAGAGACCTCCGAACGTACACACGGACTCCCCGCCGCGATTGCCAACCCAATTGACTGACACGAACGTTGGAATTCCTTTAGCTACAACAAGTACCTTTCGATCGCCGCCCAAGCCATCCGAAAGAGTCTGAAAGAACAAGCGCGCGCCACCGCTGAGCGAAGAAGTCAAATGGAATTGAAGGTCTCCAGATGGGAGGTATGTTCCACTCACATCGTCGGGTGTATATCCGCCAACGACGGAAAGGCTACGCTCCCAAGTCGAGCAAAAGAAAGTCAACCTCTGCTAATGACTAGTAATTTTCTAGAACGGTAAACAAGGAGAAACCAAGTACCTAGGTACTGGACCGCAAGCCTAAACCCTGATCAATAACCCCGAGGGAAACTGTACATGAGCGCCCGAAGATTATATAACAGGAAAGATAATAGGAGAGCTAGGGGGATTGGTCGCAGATATTGTACATATTATTGGATCCAATATAAAAGCAGGGCAAAAAAATTGTCCCGATTGATTAGCAACTGGGGACGATTGGTCTCCCTCACGGAGTGCCTTGACGTACTTGAGTCTATAGTCATAGTTGCTCTTCATGGCAATCACGTAGTACGATTTTCGCTACGACTTTTTGCATATGCCGATGATGTTTTCTTATCGAGGTAGATATCGGAAGCTGGGCAAGATGCCCCACGTAGACTCGTATTCTTGAGCGCATGCGAGCGCGCAACTGAGTATAAGAATAGCCCGCCCATTTGAGTAAAACCGAAAAAGCGCTGTTGCAAGAGCATCATTGTGAGAGCACCGTGGCGTATATCTACACGGCGCGGAAGGCTATTAGAATAAATTCGCTTCCGGCCTGCTAAACGACCCCCACTAACAAACCCGAAGAGCTTGAGTCGTTCGTCGCTGCATTTACGTACAAACATTATATCGCCTACGACCACCACCACAATGTACGAATTTCGGGCACCCTCGAGTTCTAGCACCCTTTGCTGATAAGCTCCACACGACCAGAAACGTCCTCGTTGCGCCGCCCATCTATCATATTTCGGTTCGCATCTTCCGCGAGCTACATTCTAAAAAAAGATGGCGAACAATAGCGGGGGCTTCAGCGACGGTATGCTCTCAAACGGACACTTGGGTCTTCTCGAAGATACCTTTGGCTTATCTTGACCCGACTTTGGTCGTTTCTCTCGGTAGCTTTCGCACGTCTGCACGTGTCCGATAAAGCCCTCGAAGGCCAGCACTCCACGTCGATAGTATCGTCACCTGCATCCGCAAATTTTCGGGATGTGACGCAGTTATTCCGCCAGGCTTGTCAGGGTACGAATTATCTCGAGTGTGGTGTAGGAGTTATACTGATTGTAATTGACATTCTTTTTGGTTATAGGTCTGGACATCGGCCAGTTGGTCAAAGACCCCAATTTCACATTGTTTGAGGCAGTCGGCGCTCTAGAGGTCAGATATTCTAATTTGTCGAGGCCAGAATCCATACTTATTTCTCAGAATAGATCATGGATCCGAAGATGGATAGCGGTCTCCTGAAAGCTGGTGAAGAAGATACTCCTCCTGAGATATACCAGCCTGTTCTTCCCGAAGAGATCATTGGGATCATGGATCAATTGCTATCCAGTGAGGTTCGTCCCAGATATGAAGGATATTTTGGCAACGCCGATAGTAACTCCGGTTTCAGATGTCATGGTATGATGGTGCCGCCTTGTCGCAAACCGTATTTACTTGTCTGTACATCGACAACCTACTCAGCATGAACCCTTCCACCATTGAGGAAGCCAAGTTTTCGTTGCCGTTGTCAGAGAGTCATCCGCCTAACTCTTCGGTCTACCAACTTCTACATCTAATCCTTAGAGCGTATTGCGTCGGTCTCGTCAAATGCTGCGACCACGTTAATCTCCAGATCCTGGCCGAACATACATACGAGGTTAGTAGTATCTCTTCTACAAATTTCAATCGAGATGATTGCAAATGACTTGTTACTCACACATTCATTTTGGCAGGAAGAAGACTTTGTCACCCAAACATATAACGTGTCACTCCTAGAGTTCGTATCCGTTGCCGATGTTAACAAGTTACTTGTCTCCGCAATCGAATATATCGACAGCCCTTCCGCACCATGGCCTAATAATATTAAGATGGCACTGAAGGCACGACTTGCGTTTCGAAAGTTATTCCTTGCAGAATTGTCTCGAGATGTTAAGGATATGGTCGACAAGCGGTCAAATTGGGACGGATGCATTACCCTCCTGTCTACAATTGGCATTACGAGAAACCTTGGAAAAACAGTTCCTTCAGTCTTTAGCATCGCCGTCCAGAGGAAATTGGCGAGCACCGTTCCTCCTCGACCAATCGTGCAAATCCCTTTCGAAGAAGCTTTTACGATCGTGTCAAGATTGTGCAAAGATGCCAAAGATATCTTGAGAATATTAAGTTATTCCGGGGCTACCAATTTGATGGTGCGTATCTTGTCTTCTTTATTCCTAACTCGATACAAATTCTAAATATCTCCGCCATAGACCTTTTTTCTTCGGTTTACAGCTCGGAAACCCCAACCATCAACATACGTTCGTTCACTGCTACAAACACTTCTCTTCAGCGACCACGTTGCCCTAGGTCGCATACAAATAAGTCAGATTCTTCTAGATGATGTCAAAGAGCTCTGTCTGCCGGCGGACGACCTCTTTGATCCGCGCAACGAACTTTCCGAGATGCCATCGGATACACGGTTTCAGATTCAACAAAGAATGAAGTGGTTTGTGGAGAGGGCTGGGAATGTAAGAACGCTTTCCTCAGAACCATTCGGGGGTCCCTCTAACCTTTGGTAGTCTTACATCACGCTATATCGAACGATATGTCAAAACCGCTCTCGGCTCAGAAGAAATCTATGTCATTTGATCGTTGATTGGGACGCTTTGCAAATAGAGGTGGGTTCGTACTGAATGCGAATCCTGCCGTCAACCGTGGCTGACCGTTTTAGTGCGAGGAAATCGATGGCGAACTCCAACAACTAATAAAAGAAGAGCCTGTGTTACACAATGATAATATATCATACGCTTTTTCTCTTTCATCTTGGGTTTACCATTACAAACTCAGACAAATGGAATGGATAATATTCCTCGGGTTTGAATTGGAGGTCTATCTCCCTCATGAATTTGCGGGAATGTACTGGTACGAGCCTAATAAGCTCCGTTTTACCGAATATAGTTTGCTAATCAATATAGGTATCTTCAATACTTCCTAAGAACTCGCCTGCAGCATTTGGAGAGAATACGGCATTTTATTCACCCAGGCGTTGCATCGGACTCGCCGTTGGCTAGTACCAGATCGGAGGAATCGATAGCATCAGCTCAAGATGTTGCAAATGCACAGGCAACCGTGAACTTTACGCTCTTGGAGGCTGCGGCTCTACAGGAACTTTGTAGCGCGATGATTTACGTAAGTTCTACTAGTAGGGGTAGTATCGTAGCCTAAACTAATATATGGTTTGCAGCTGTACACCGCGCTCGCAAGACTGGGTCTTGTAAAAACTCCGCCACAACCGTATAGCACCGATGCACTACGATACGAATTGCGAATGAAGCCATTCTTGACTATTGGTTGCCCAGACGTTATCCCTTTCGAAGACTTCAAAGGCCTCGTCGACAACCCAGAAGTCGAGGTACGTGGATATCTAGCACAACGGATTTGAGGCAGGTGCTCGAAATTGACTTTCGGATTTAGACATTGGAAATGCTCGAGATGGCCACGGAGAATACCAAGGAGGGAAGGAAGAACTTTGATCTTTTGAGTAAGATGAGTGCTGCATCATCACATGCTATACTTTGCGAAGAGGGATATCGATTGGTGAGTCTAATTCTAGCTATATACATAACCAATCGAATGGATTCAATATTGACACAGTGGGAAATTGTCTAGAATCTAAGAGAGTACCTCCGTTCCTGCATCGGCGCTGGAGTGGCAATCGTGGTGCTGACGAAAGCGATCAAGACGAATACGTTGGCGGATGTGGAGGTCAATATCGACCAGGGATCGTATCATCCTTGGTTCCCAGTGCCTAGAATTTCGTCGAAGAAACGTCCTCCACTGCCAGCTGTGCCACCTACGACAGCGAGATAGATCTAGATAGCATCTGTAGATTTCTTGTTTATACAATACTAGTGAAATGAATTGGTAATATGGCAGGAGTGTCTTGAGAAATGCAAATATCAATGCAACCGCTGCCTTTGGACTCGCCTGTAATCACTGTAATCACTACGCCCCGCCTTCCGGGGCACGTTGGTGATTCTGCGTTGCGAGCATCGGAAGCGCGAACCGAGGTTGAAAAGTCGCAGCAGAGCGAACGAGGTTATTTAATCTGATCGTAGGCAGCTTGCCGACAACCCTGGACAGGAACGGAGGAACCACATGCAAGGAACTCTCCAGCGCCGGACTGTTTTCTGTGCCATCTGATTTGCCGACGCGCAGCATCAGGACATCGATCGTTCCCTTCTTCTTTTCCTTCCTCTTCCTTCTGGTTCGGTTTTGCTCCTTTCCCCCGACCTTTCGTGTTTGCATTGTCGTCATTATTCTCACGGCGCTCCGTTCAACTCTCCTTTTGTTTATCGTATCTACAACTCTATCACGAACGACCATAAAGGTCTCGGAACAAGATGTCGGACAACGTTGCTCATGCTATCGCAGGTTTGTGGACCCTGAGCCTACTCTCCAAAACACTTGATCTTGATTATATTCGTTAACGTTAATGAACTAGGTGCTGGTACGATCTCCCAACATTTCCCTGCTTCTTATGCCGGATGCTAACTGAACGTTACTCACAGGCGGCGGCATCGCTTCCATGGTCCTGACGTATCCACTCATCACCTTGTCAACCCGCTCGCAGGTTGAAGCCAAGCGAGCTGAAACTTCAGTTGCTGACGCCGTCCGTCGAATTGTCGCTCGCGAGGGTGTTTCCGGGTTGTATGCCGGATTGGAGTCGGCATTGTTTGGAATTAGCGTCACCAACTTTGTTTACTATTATTGTACGTGCTGCGATATCCAGGGAACCGTTCAAAGATATGAACATACGCTAAGACTGACGGTATGCATTTTACAGGGTACGAATGGTCGCGAGGGATGTTCGAGAATGCAAACATCAAGAGAGGTATCGGCAAGAAGTTGTCTACTCTGGAGAGTATGGCAGCCGGTGCCCTAGCCGGATCTGCAACAGTCCTGATCACAAATCCCATATGGTACGAAACCCCGCGAGCTCCGACTGGTTGACTCCTTAAGTTGTGAATTTGCTAAACCTATATCCCAGGGTTGTCAACACTCGCATGACAGCTCGCAAGAGCGACAAGACAGAAGCTACTTCTGATCTTCCGACTCTTGAGAACCCTCGGCCGAAGAGGGCATTATCTACATTTGGCGTACTTCGCCAATTATTACAAAACGAGGGCTTGAAGGCCCTTTTCGCAGGGGTGATTCCTGCTTTAGTTCTCGTCATCAACCCGATTCTTCAATATACAATCTTCGAACAGTTGAAGAATTTCTTGGAAAAGAGGAAAGGGCGAAAGCTAGCTCCGATGGATGCCTTTTACCTCGGCGCTATTGGCAAGTTGTTCGCCACAGGCATCACATACCCGTACATCACTGTCAAGTCGAGGATGCACGTCGCTGAAAAGGCGGATCGAGACCCCAGCGTGGTTCAGAGTTTGAAGAAGATCGTAGACGAGGAAGGTG
Organism: Dactylellina leptospora; assembly: GCA_036971365.1. Lineage (NCBI taxonomy): Eukaryota > Fungi > Ascomycota > Orbiliomycetes > Orbiliales > Orbiliaceae > Dactylellina > Dactylellina leptospora. The sequence continues at coordinate 90,325 of JAJTUC010000036.1, read as the reverse complement.
TTGGTGGTTTGTACAAGGGCATCGGACCTAAGCTTGTTCAGTCGGTCATCACAGCTGCCTTCCTGTTTGCGTTCAAGGATGCATTTTACAACTTGACCGTGCAAGCAAGGGCCAAGGCAAAGATTTCAAAATAGAGAGATATCTCCAAACGATCCAAGTGAGATGTTCGGAATTCCCGATATGAAAGAGCGTTGAAAAGAGTTTGAGGTGAAGGCTAAGTTTTCTGGTACTTTCGATCCGGCTTTCACGCAGAGCCTAGGAATAGATATATTTCCTTCTTTTCCTCACCATTTAAATTTCGGGTCGTTCTGTTTTCGCAGAATAGAGGGGTTATTTGTCTAGAGGTGTATTATAATTATTTAGATGATCATGTTTCATGGCGGGAGCGCATGGCCCTTTGTACACGCGGAATTGTACTTCTATCAAGCTGACGTATCTCGGGTGTATATTTCAAGATTTGTCAAGAGCAGATAACGGACTTTTTTTTTTTTTTTTTTTTGTAGAAAAGGAACTCTCGGTTGTCGCCTGAATGCACCAGGCAAGAGAGAGCCCACAGGAAGCCATGTCCGAAGATCCCTTAATTCCCTTCGAATAAAGTGCGTCGTTCAAGGACCCTGTTCTCGTTTACGAAGATTTGAGGGGATGGTGCCATGAAATCCCCACAAGCCTTATTTATTACCTCCAAAGCTTGAAAGGGGGGTGGGTCTTCTGTTAATGAATTTATTTGAATATTGCGGGAGGGGCAAACAAGAAGGTATTTCTATTACGCCGCGACTATCATCGTGAACCCTTCAGACAGAAAATTTAATCGTTTAATTTGCAGGCCAAGTCTACCGAACCACCTGAGCACAAAATAAAAATTTGCCTAAACTCAGGAGCAGCGGAGGGTTTTGCTGGCTGGGAGTCTACCATGGCATGGCGGCAAATTCGCATCTCAGCGACGGTACGAATACGGCATAATGGCATTATGAATGCAGCATGATGCATGAAGCAAGCGTGCCATCGATCTCATTGACTCGTCTAAATTGACCAACAGATGAGACGAAAATAACGAATAGATCTCAATCGCGCCCGGAAATCTTGCAATTTTAGACACCAGGCAAACCAGCGATCGAATCTCCTTCCACCGACTCCTGTCGCCTATGCCAAATGCGGAATGACGATGCCTTAGAACCGTCTCTGATATAGGTAGCGCGGCATATGACCCAGACTTTTCTCAATAGAAGAATTAAGCTGCAAATAGAAGGGAAATTAAACATAGAATCTTAGAAAGTCTTCGCTCTTGAGCTCTTTCGAAAAAATTGCTGTTGGGTGTTGGTGCGAGGAACGACCCATGATTGGGTGGTGTCGGCGTTTCATCGTGATACGTGCTAATTAGCCAGGGAAACCAAGCCTGGGCGCTACTACCTTTTTTTCCTCCTCTTCTCGCCCCAGGAAAGACATCACTTAAAAAAAAAAATGTTTCCAAGAACGAGAGTGCTCCCGGGCAACATCATCTGGGAAACGCCGCTGTTTCCTTGTTTCTTTTCCAGAGGAAACACGGGTGAGCTTATGTTACAAAAAAGGATTTGTCAACAAATGTTGCACCGATGATAGGTCCGTGTAGTCAGAACCGAGTCACGGAAGAAAATGCAGAAGAATGCACAATCTCGAGTTGGATACGGTATTTTTGGGCATGAAATCCAAAGGCCAAGTAGCATTACTGCTTGGGGAGGTGGAAATTGATAGGATTCCAAGCTTGATGGAAATGGCGCCATGGCTCATGGCTGGGGCTCGGATGCAATTATGGAATTGTATGTTAGCGACAGTGCATTCCAAGATCTACCGTGTGCGGAACAGGTCGTTGATATGATCCGGAGCTTTAATATTGAGGGGTACTCAAGGAATGGGCAGGAGGTTTCTGTTAATACGAATGTCTCTCTATCTTTTTGCTATCGCGAATATTCCACTGTTATCACATACCGGATTACGTTCTCAAGTTATGTTAGCATGTGGAATAAGAATTGTCGGATCTGTCAAATCTGGCAGCTTGACGCTTGAACAGGGAACTGGATTCGTTGGTGGCGCCCCTTTTTCGTTCTCGTCGTATTTTTAATGCCCGGGAGTCGAAGGGCACCTTCGAAGACCAGCTAGCGGCTTCCCGACAACCTGAAACGAGAGCCATGCATGGGACAGGGTTCATCACAAAGACGAACGAATGCCCTTCTACCCCGCAAGACAAGACGAAACCCTGCCTTCCCAGGAACAGAGCATCCTCTCGAAGGCGGCATTTGGTCAGCATGCAGGAACCAGCACCAGCCTCCTCCTAGGGACCCGGGCTGACGTCGAAATTTTTTTCTTCATTCTGTTTGCCAGCTAGCAGCTTCGAGTATGGTTGGCGGGCTAGAATTGCCGCCTACGGTGGTGAGTGGCCAGACCGGATCTCGACCTGCACGGAACATTAGTCGGCGTACTATTCCTGCAGCGCTACCATCGTCGTTTGCTTTGTCGATTCCGCTCGGATTCGTGACTGGGTCTGTTGGTGACCTGTTGATGCGATGTCGATGCATCCCGGATCCGATATGCAACGGCATGCGGTAGTTCACGGGACTCTGAGCGCCATTCAGGTACAAGTTCGAGGTCTCTCGATGGTGTAACGACCAACAATTGACCAACTGATGGAACGAAACGTTTCATCATTTGCCATGTGTGCTAACACTATTCGGAGGCCCCCTCAAGTGACGGAATTCTCCTCACCGAACGAGCGATTGATCGAGCTCTAGCCACAGCTTGCCAGCTGTCTCCTTGTCTGGATTGAGGGTCGACTTCGGTGTCGTTAGAGGTCGGAATGGTAGACGCCCTGCGAACATGTGTCACGTTTCGTTTCGTTCCCCGCCGCCTACGGAAACAAGCAGAGCAGAGAGTATTCCGAGACGACTTGGATGTACGTCATCCAGATATCGCCATCCAGCGCCTCTTCCAACGGGAGCCGTGAGATTTTGCAGCCGGTCACTGCTGGAAAGAGGCAGCTCATGGCGAACCGAGATCTGAAGTCTGATATCCGCACATCGAACAAGCATCGACTGGCTGGAGAAGAGGCGGGAGCTGGTCCCCGGAGGCAGGGAAACGAAACAAGCATCCGCATTAGTGCATTGTCTGCTGCAAGGCACCAGGAGGAAAGGGGAGGTTTGGCCAGTGACCGGCCAAGCCCCTAGTCAGACCTAGCCCGGGCAGCGAGGAAAAGCAAAGAAGACAAAGACATTGAGTGCGAGAGCGGTGATATTAAATGAAGGGATCGAGGCCAATTGAATCGGGAGCCTTGTCCTGCCTGTCCTTTGCGTTACGCTCTTCTCTCTCTCTGTCTCCTATCCATACCTTACCTTCCTCCCCTGCTGAGACACCCCAGTCAGACGGCACCGCTGCCCACTGCAACTCCAACCGCAAGCAACAATCAAAGCGCACCGCACCCTCTCTGGGAGAGTATTCATTCTGGACTGAAAACTGAGTAAACTTGTACTGTGTGCAAGGGGGAACTCCAACTGGTGTGTTCCCAATAGCGCCTGTTTTAAATAATCGGCCTTCTGCTGCGATCTCTCCTCTCCTCTTCCTCTTCTCTCTCCCTTCAAACCATCCACCGACGGTTTTTTTGTTTTTCGCAGACCGGCTTCTGGTATCCCCATCACTGGGTTGAATTTAGCGCTTCACTCTTTCGTGCTAGGCCAACACCAATTACACTCCTTTAAAAACTTCAAGTCGCTCTTGTTCCCCATCTGCTTTGTTCGCTCCGTTACGACTTGCACTTCTTGACGAGGTTGTTGGTACAATATTTTGTCGGGTCTTTTCCTATATATCTATCGCCACGTACAGATTCTTTGGATCAGGATTAATCCAGCCGACCAGGTGTCTTGCAACCAAACGGAAACATTTGATTAAGAATACCCAGCAGGTTTATAATCGTTAATACCTTTCACTAGGAATTTGTGAGTATACTCCGTCTCCATCCCTTTGCGATTGTCCGGCGTGTCTCCTTGACGCACACATTATATTACCATGTGCGCCCTGCATATACATGCGATTACTCGTTGATGTTGCTTCTGCAACCATGCATACATGCACCGCTGAAATCGACAACGCCTCAACACAAAGAAGCGTGCAGGCTTCATTTCAAAAGACACCCACCTCATCTCATCTCATCTCATCGCACCTTCCATTCTAACATTCGTCCCTTCCCCCTAGAACGGTTTCCCTTTGCTCAATCACCATCGCCTACATTTTCCTTGACGGATTGTACCGACGGTTATTCTTCCACATTTGGTTACGTGCCCGGTCACTCTCCAAATCCTCCCATTCATCGAATCTCAGTTCAGATACCACCCGCTTCAAATATCCACAACCCTCCCAATCAATCAAGATGCGTTCCGTCGTCGTCTCCCTCGCTGCTCTTGCCGCCACCGCCCTTGCTGCTCCAGTCAAGGATTGCGCTATCAAATACGCTCGCGATGTCGTTGTCGAATTTGTCGACATCACTGTCACCCAAACCGTCTACACCACCCTAGGAGTAGCTCCAACCTCCTCTGCAGCGGTGACCACCGTAGTCTATGTTGCCGAACCATCGCCAACACCTGAGTCTACCTACCAACCACCTGTTTACAATGCTCCAGCTCCGGTCTACACTCCGGAACCGGAACCATCCCCTGAACCATCCCCATCACCTGCTCCAGCCCCTGCTCCCGTCGCTCCCACCTCTGATGATCAAAAGTGCCTCGACACCCATAACAAATTCAGAGCTATGCACGGTGCCCCAGCTCTCACATGGAACCAGGAGATGGCAAATTACGCCATGGACAAGACTCAGGACTGTAACATGCACCACTCCGGTGGTGAATTCGGAGAGAATCTTGCCTTCGGCTACGGAGATGTCATCACTGCCGTGACTGCTTGGTATGATGAGAAGAACCAATACGATGCCGGCAACCCAGGCTTCCAGGTAAATTGATATCCCTTTTACCTCACGTCTTGATCCCAATACTAACATGATTAATTGTAGATGTCCACCGGTCATTTCACTCAGCTCATCTGGAAGGCCACCACTGAGATCGGTTGCTACAACCGTCAATGCGGCGGCAGCCAGTACCTCATGTGCGAGTACAAGACTCCTGGCAACGTTGTTGGCAACAATGGTCAATACTTCACTGAAAACGTTCAGATGTAAGTGAAGTTCATGGATTGACTGACGAAATGGTAACCTTTTTTTTTGGTTCCACCATGCCGTTTCAATCTCTTTTGTGTCTATAAACCTTTCTACATATGCTCCTTTTCATTTCTTACTTGTATTACTATACTCCTTTTTACTCTACCTTTTGCATCTCATTAGCGTGCGGTATCATAGCAAAATTCAAGTGATTGAAGACGACATGAAACTGTATCATAAGTGCGAAGCCGAAGCATTTTCCTCTGATTCGGTCGTTTGACACGGCTGGCGGAGATGGATTTATGTTCTCGTTTCAGAACACGTAGTTTACCGTGATGTATCTCTTCGCCCGTGCGCTCAGTTGTGCCGTAGACTTTGAAGGCGTTGATGGAAGGGTCCGTCCCAAAAGGCTTATTCTGTGGGTCCTCGCTACCGCATTTGAGCAAAAGACGGAGACGCAACCGCTCGCCGAACAATATCACGCCGCCCCGCCACAGGAGAAGGAGAGGGAGAAGGAGTACGGCAACGAGAATTCAGGTCAGAACCTCCGCATTGCTACGCTGCGTATCTGTACTAGCTATCGTTATGATCTCATTGTCGCCGAATAATTGCTTGCCTGTTGTATACACCGGTACTCGTACGTAGACGGGTGTGCATATGTGCGTGCCCCCGGCGCCTAGTCTGGCAACGGCAGCCCGCTGGAGTTTATCTCGCTGGGCTGCTTCGGGCCAGGGAACTAACTCTAACGTCGGCCATCTCGCAAACCTATAAACCAGTCGCTGGGGGTCGCATCCTTCGGCTTCACATTCTGTTTTGCCCCGTCTCTCCTCCTTCCTTCCTTCCTCCATCCTCCCTTGCTCCCCTTCCTTTCGTCCCAACCTTTGAACAAAAAAAACCCTCTTCTCATTGCCCAACACACGTCCCACGCTAACCCGCCGCCGATAAAATTCGCAAACGCCCACCCAGCCAAACGTCGCTTCGAGTCGCATATCGCCGACTGACAACTACGTATTCTTACCGTCGCAGTAATCCATCGAGCGGGGCGGAAAATGGCGGCATCGTTGCCCCTCCAAAGCGGCGACGATACCAAGTCCAAGCTCAAGCTCACAAATCAGTTGTCCGCCAGCTCCAGCCCTTATGTAAGTTTCCCAAATCGACGGATGGACATTGTTCATTCCTCACGTTTTGGCGGGGCATGGTTGCTGATCGCAAATCGGCCGTTGCGTCGCGATAGGTTCGAGCCCATGCGAATAATGCAACAGCATGGCAGCTTTGGAGCCCGGAAAGTCTCGCTCTCGCGAAGAAAGAGAATAGACTGATATTCTTGAGTAGCGGTTATTCCGCTTGTCATTGTATGTTCCTTCATCTTAACTTATGGTGTGTTACATCTCGATGCTAACGTGGAATAAATCTAGGGTGCCATGTAAGCTTCTTCTTGTCCTTGAATCGCAATGGCCTCCCTTGAGCCAGAGCTAAATCAAATACCTCGATAGGTCATGGAAAGGGAAAGCTTCCAGGATCCCGTTGTTGCCAGGATCCTGAACGACAACTTCATACCGATAAAAATCGACAGAGAGGAGCGACCCGACATTGACCGAATATATATGAATTATGTCAGTGGAGCAGAATGATTGATGACTGGGTATTTTGATGAAAGTCTTGCTAAGTGTCATGATGCGGATAGGTTCAAGCGACAACAGGATCTGGGGGTTGGCCGTTGAATGTCTTCTTGACTCCGGAGCTCGAGCCGGTCTTCGGAGGAACATATTGGCCAGGACCGAATGCCACAGACGGCCCGTCGATGAAGGATCAAATCGGTTTCGTCGAAGTTCTCGACAAGATCGTAAAAGTGTAATGTTGTCTTTCATATATTGTTGCAATGAATGCAAGTTGACAGTCTCTCGCAGCTGGAAGGAACAACAGGATAAGTGCCTAGCGTCCGCTAAAGAGATCTTACAACAACTTAAGGAATTCACGGTCGGTATAGCTTGAAAGATACCTCCAATAGCTAGTGTTGGTGTGCTGATTGAAAGAGATAGGACGAAGGGTTGAAAGGCCAAACTACTATCGCGGAAGGAAATGAGATCCTGGAAATTGATCTATTAGAGGAAGCATATCAGCATTTTCTTACTCGCTACGACACAACCAATTCGGGTTTTGGCACCGCTCCGAAATTCCCGACCCCGGTCAACCTTGCGTTCCTTCTTCGATTAGGTAGTCTCTCGTCGATAGTTGAGGATATTGTTGGAGACATGGAGTGTGAGAAGGCTAAGTTCATGGCGGTCAAAACACTGAAGGTAGGTCAATGAATGGAACATAGACTGGGGTGCGATCACTAATAGCGAGGGATCTAGAATATGAATCGCGGTGGAATCCATGACCACATTGGCAATGGCTTTGCGAGATACTCTGTCACAGCGGATTGGAGCCTACCCCATTTTGAGAAGATGCTTTACGACAATGCTCAGTTGATTTCTGTCTATCTTGATGCATACCTTCTCAACAAAGATGAAGAGATGATGGATGCCGCCCTTGATGCTGCTGATTACCTTTGCACTGGGCCTTTGAGTCATAAAGATGGTGGTTTCTTCTCTGCTGAGGATGCAGATTCTTTTGCCAGAAAAGGCGATACTGAAAAGAGAGGTACTCAAAGATTTCCCAAGGTCTTTTGTAAAACGTATAGCTGATGGGGAATGTAGAGGGAGCCTTTTACGTTTGGGATAAGAAGGAGTTAACGAAAGTTCTCGGCGAACAGGACGCTGAGATTTGTGCAAAGTATTGGAATGTTAGAACCGACGGCAACGTAGACCCTACCAAAGACATCCACGATGAGTTCTTACACCAAGTAAGCTGCCAGAACGGTTCCTCGGTATTCAGAAACGCTCTAACAGCTATTGACAGAATGTACTACAAATTACTCAAACACCGGCCCAAATCGGTGCGATGCTTGGCCACAGTGAGGCTACTATCATTGGGAAGATAAAGGCTGCGAGAGCGAAACTTCGAGAGTACAAGGATAAGGAAAGACCGCGGCCAAACCTCGACGACAAAATTCTAACAGGGTGGAATGGCCTTGCAATCGCATCGTTGGCGAGACTAAGTGCTGCCCTGGAAGTTATCGACGCCGAAAAGTCAAGATATTACCTAGAGTACGCTATCAAGGCCGCACGATTCATCAAAGACAATGTGTTCGACCCAAGAACCCTGTCTCTGAAGAGAGTGTGGCGAGAGGGCCCCGGTACTACCAGAGCCTTCGCTGATGACTATGCATATCTGATATATGGATTACTATACCTGTTTGTCAAACCTCTACTTGAACCCTACTCGCTATATAAACTAATTACCAGTAGATACGAGGCTACCTTTGATGTCAGCTGGCTCCGCTGGGCTCATAGCCTCCAAGGTAGGTTAAAAACATGCCGACGGGATCAGTTCTCTTTTCACTAACAAAATTTCTGTTAGCTGCCCAAACAAAGCTGTTCTGGGATGAAATACAAGGTGGTTTCTTCTCGACAGAGCGAGATGCATCAGATTTGATATTACGATTGAAAGATGGTGAGGACGACAGTCCTTCCCGGCTTTATGCACTAGGTTCTAATGTTCTTATTTGTTCAGGAATGGACTCCGCTGAGCCATCCACCAATGGAATCTCCGCTGCAAATTTGTACCGACTTGGAAATCTCCTTGGAGACGCTTCTTTCTCAACATTGGCTTCCAAAACATGCCACGCTTTCTCCACGGAACTGATGCAACACCCTTTTCTCTTCTCGTCAATGTTACCTTCTGTTGTTGCTTCTAATCTCGGGACCGGCTCCATAATCCTAACTGGCAAGAAATCCGATCCAAATGTCATCGCATACCGAGAGAAACTTCGAACCAAGCTTTTTACTAATAGATCAATTCTATTTATGGATCCAACCGACAAGGGCGAAGATATCTCGTGGCTACTAGGCAAGAATGACACACTCAGAGAAAGCATCAAAGGCACTGAAACAAAAGCCAAAATCCAGGTTTGCGAGAACCAACGGTGCCAAATCCTCAATTCAATCGAGGAATTAGAGCACGCGTTTGCAGATCTGGGTTGAAAGAAGACTCTTTTCGAATATTTTAGGAGACTTGGGATCTTTCTTGGTATCAGTGCCGGTACCTGCAGGGCTGGTATTCAAGGATCATATTTTGATTAAAATGTTGTCCTTTCCTACAATTCGGTTTTCTTTACAATGCATTTGCGAGGAGATAAAGGAGTCCGGCATGTATACGGAATGTGTTATATGATACAAAAAAGACGTTAGCTTAGGGATATAGTTATCACGAATGCGTATGTACCTGTCAGAATTCAACTTCTGATATCAAAGACCTAGCTAGGAGAAAAAATGATAAAAGTATGACTTATGAAACGAATTCACAACCGTCAAGTGCGACCAGCCCTACACTAAGATTAGTTAGAAATAATACAAAACATAATATAACATAACATAACACCAACCGTTGCCTTGCGTTGCATTTTGGCGGTGGCACAGCAATTGGAGGGCAAAAATCCGACATCACACTTAGCCCCTCCATCGACACGTACCCCGCGCTGCTTCCCTTTTTACGCGGTACGCAGAGTTGAAAATGTCGGTCTCCAACGATCCTCGGAACTTCTTCCAGTCAGAGTAAGTTTTCTGTCCTTGATTTCACCCTAGCTTATAAACAGGCTAATTCCAGGCGTGCCTGTATAGCCAGTCACTCGAGAAAGCAGCGCGTCGGGCTCAAAAACGTAAAGATTTGAAGGATAAAGGGCAACCGATAAATGTGCCGACTAAGATATTAACACTGCGACCGGATACTTCGTCGCCAGACCATGTGTTCGTTGCCGAAGCCGGCAGCGTCGCCCGAAGATTGAATATCCAAGTCTGTAAGACATTTCCATTCACTGTCCTGTGAACAAAAGAGGAGCGGTTTGCTGATGTTTCTCTGTAAATGCGTCGAAGGATCCCAAAGAGCCCCAGAGGGTCTATCGAGGCCATAATGCGCCAGTCACATCTCTGGCCCTGAACACCGATGCGACGATTCTCTACACGGGCTCGTGGGACAAGAACATCCTTGCCTTCTCCACGAAAGAAAAAACTGTTCTAAACACATTTCGCGGCCATACGGATTTTGTCAAGGCGTTGTTATACACTGATCTCATACCAACCAAACCGATGCTGATATCAGGGAGCTCGGATGCGTCTATAATAATATGGAATCCTGACACAGCGGAGAAGCTACATACACTCAAGTCACATCCGAGGGGTGTGCAGGCTCTCGCAATCGACCCTGTAGAGTCCACTGCCGACTCCGTTGTGCTATACAGCGCGGGGTCGACACGAGAGCTGAAAAAATGGATTATAACCGCAGATAAAGTAAAAGAGGAGTGCGAGATTGTCCAGCATGAGACGGGCGTCAATAGCCTACGATTTTTGGGCGATAGCGGCGAAGAAGATCTGTGGACTGCTAGTTCGGATATGACGGCTAAAAGGTTTGAGAGGGCAGCTTTGACGGCATTGGGGAGGGATTCGACAAAGGGTATCGATCCCGACACCGAGCTCTGGCACGCGGATTTCGTAAATGATGTTGCAATGGATGAAACGGGGAGGTGGATTATCACGGCTTGTAGTGACGAAGAAGTGCGAGTGTGGGATGCCGCTGTAAGTTGTAAATGGTCGTCCTTTGCTCTATCAACGAGAATACTGACCAGAGTCTTTGTTATTTGAAGTCTAGCAAATTATATCACAAGTTTTCCGGTCACTATGATGTTGTTACCGCGATTTCGGTTGTAGGCACAGAACTTGTCAGCGTCTCTTTGGATGGTACGGTCCGGAAATGGTCTCTGAGTCCCTCTGATGTCAAGGCGGCTGTGGAAGAGGCTCAAAAATTGGAGACGGGGGAACCCGAGCCTGAGGGAGGGGCTATTGGCAGGAGCAGGTCGAATAGCATGCTGACTGAGGAAGAGGAGAGGGAACTCGCAGAGCTCATGGCTGAGGATGATGAAGATTGAGGAGAATCCAGCTGCCATGACTCGTATTCCTTATTATACGGCTATACAGTATAACAATACTATTGTGTCCGGTTATATCAGAACACGATATTTAATAGTTCACAATATGATAGCTGGTAGACAGGCCCCCCTGTAGGAACCAATTGGAGCCCCGGCCATTGTAAGCGAAAGCGAACTTCGTTTTCGAAATTCCAACACGCCGTGATTAAAAGCTTGAACCCGTCGTCATACCTTGAGGTAAACAGCCACCTTACCAGACCGACTAAATCACTTTCTCCCCGCCATCGCCCCACGGCTACCACGATCTTTGGCTCACAAAACATAGGCACAACCTCCGACGCCTGCGCTAGATCAACCACGGTCCCCATGAACTCGCTGTGATAACCCCCCGGCTTCCGATACCTTATTCGCAGTTGAGACCTCGCAATATCCGGTCACCCATGCGCTGCTTCAGGCCTCGCCAGACGTCGCTCAGCATATGCAAACGATGCTCGTTGACGACTTCTTGCGTCTCTTTGGCGTCGCCGCTACGCATTGATACGCAAAATGATAATAGCATAACTATTGGCTATCCTTGCGATGCTCCAATGCGGGTTTCGTATCCACCAACATCTAGACACCTTTCGGAAACATGGTTCGGTTATAGGCCACCACCCGCACCGAGGCTCGTAAGACCGGCGGTTCAATCGGCTCAAGATATTGGATTATCCTCAGTGCGGAGCGAGGGAAACGTAGTAGCTCCATTAGCAAACCCACCGGAGCCGGATTTGACAGCCGGATTTCTTCTGTCGTCTACAAATTCCAGGAATGATAAAGATAAAGACACGGTCAGCGAGCGCGAGCTGAACTTGGGGAAGAGTATGTGGCAGTTGTCTAATATTCATATTTTGTTCTCCAGACTGAAGCTAACTCATCACTCTTGGAAACGCAGCAATTGATATATTGAAGGAACGACTACCCACCCTTCTGCAATCCCCGCTCCCGAGCGACATCCTATCCCCATCGATAACACTCCAACTCTTCCCCTCAACACATCCTCACCTACCATCTGTGCGTGGGCGGATGGCATATATAGCGGCTCTGTGGACTTCGCCGGTCGTATGGGGTCGGATTCCGGGAATAAAGGTTCGGTTAGAGATACTGAGTATCAAAATGGTCAAGGGCAGTATTCCGATAGATAATGCGGATGAAGGATACTCGGATAGCGGAGGGGAACAGATGATTGTAAAGTGGAGGGCGAGCTCATCGCCGAATGGCAATGGGAATGTTAACGGCGAAGTAGTAAGCAGCGGTTCGAAGGATGCAGATGGAAACTCGAAAACGGGGAGCCCAGATACAACTTTTTCGGAAGAAACGGTCAAAGACGACCCGCTCTCTTCAGTCACTTCTTCACTCCCCAAATTCACAATCAACGGCGACTTCTGCGGTCTCTTTATCTTTGAATTCGACGAAATGGGAAGGATCAAGACCCATGTTATCGAAGACATGGAAGGGAATAGAGACGAGCAGAAGCAACAACATTCCAAAGTCATCACGCTTACAGAGTGGCTGCTAAAGAAAGCCAAGGGAAGTTTGGAAGAAAAATCGCCAGTCCCTGGGCTAGCGTTTGAACGTATATGGAACAGTCCTGAGAACGGACGACGGAACAGGTTCTCCTAAATACCGGAATAAAGATGTAGGGGATTAGGTAAGATTCCGACGCTCTCTACGAGAGTGATGTATATATGGGCTTGGGTTCTTTCCTTTTTATGGTTCTTTTGGCGTTTCGCTTCCCATTGAGAAAAAGTTTGCCTGTTGAAGCGTTATTTTGAAACTTGATATCCTCTCTGCAATGATGTAGATACTATCACTCCCGACTCTGGGTTCTTGAGTCAAAGAATCCACAAAAACACACACACTATATTATGAATACACCTTGATGTTCACGATATTTGATTCTCATCATGAGAAACCTGTTTTCCTATTGATATTTATATAAACAGACAGCTAAGCGAAGACTTTGTAAAAGAGCAAGAGGTAATATCAACAGTGAAATTTGATGAGGGAAAAAGACAATTAGGAAAAATGGAATATAACCCTAGTGTAGCAACGGAATGCCAAGGAGAAAGGAACAAGAACTAAAAGGAAAGGGTGAGATTTATAGTCGTGAATCCATAAATTAAGTTGGAAAAACCCCCCTTTTGCTTGTGGTTGACGTATAACTTTTTCTTCCGAGTATTTTCTCCTGAACCCAAGTTTGCAAATATTTGATTCTACGTCTCCGTTTTTGAACTCAACATATATTCTGTTTTGGGGACTTTTATATTAATCTTGAATCGACCGTAGCCGTTGTGATTTGAAGGCGAATTTTAGCCGGACGATCACTCGACTTAGCCGTATATCCTCCATCTGTCGAACCACTTCATGTAGGCATAGTTGGCGGCATCTCCAACCATACCGAAGCAGATTGGGATGAAGTAGAGGTAAAGACCAAGAACGATGGTGTACGCAACACCGTAGGATGCGACCCTGGCATTCTTTGGGATGAGGTTGGTCAACCAATCGAAGCAGAATCCGAAGACGAGAATCCCGAAATAGAGAGCTGGGTAGTAATGATGGACGTAGGTGACACTAATTCACCGTTAGCATTGTTAGAGGTAAGATTTTATCATATAATAGACTTACCGAGCCATAATGACGAATGGAGTGAAGTGGAGAACCCATCCCATAGCGGGGTAGAGACCGGCAAGCTTGATGTGGTCAATTTGCTCTTGAGTAAGGTCGGTGAAACCTCTCTGCCATCTGACGAGGTATGTGAGGACCATGAACCCGAGGACGAATAAACTTGCGAAAGCGCCCCAGTACACAGCTGGGTTACCGAGGAGGAAGTATTTGACAACTAGGATGGTGGACACGTTAGGATATGGAATCGAAAGCTGTTAGAAATTACACGTACTGTGATTATCCCAACCGCACATTCTGAGACCAACATGGAGAATTGGCCATTGCCACGGTTGCGAGGCCAAGTCGTCTTGTTTGTCTGGATCAGGGACGAGGGCATTGTTGGAGGTCATCATGGCAACATTCAAATGGACAAAGTCGTTCCAGAAAGGAGATTTGAAAGAGTCCTTCTTAGCTGGGGGCAATTTCTCATTCCAGTGGCTTTCGATGTTCCAATGAGTGTACTTGTCTCTTGGATGGTTCTCTTTGACACAAGTGGTTTCGATTTGCTTGAAACCCCACTGTGGAAGGTTGACGTTACCGGCTCTGAGGTAGCAATTGAGAACAGTATGTTTCAGGCGGAACGCCGTGGTCAATGTCCTGATTTTGCTGTAATCTCTCGAGGCAGCGTCGCTGACAACCTCGATTTTCCAGTGATCCTTCTCGTCTCCAACGGTTGTGTTACCATAGCAAGATACTTCATAATCGGCTTTGGTGACTGGGGCAGCGATAGTATGTGAGTGGAGGTTTCGGCCGGTTTGGGCATGGATGAGACGAATGACATCGTTGTTCTTGAGAAATCTCAAAGGCTCACCGACTTCATAGTCCTTTTCGTTTCGGTTTGGGTAGAAGAACCAGTCATTGTTGGCATCCTTGTGATGGTAGCAAGTGATCTGTTGCTGTTGAGAGCCCTCCGGGAAGGTTTGAACATGCGAGTGAAGAAGACCACCACCATAGCCCATGTTCTTGAGGGTTGCACGAGATCCAATGGCAACTTCTAGAGGGCTGTCATTGAAATCGGTACCCTTGAGGTTGGCTTGGAACAAAGAGCTCATCTGGGCATCTCCAGGACCGCTGTTTTCGAGGATGATGAAGTGGATCTTGAAGCTGAGCATGTAAACACAGAACGGTAGGACGATGAGACCACCAATACGGCTGACCCAGTGTACAGCATATGTGGTTACCGGCATTTTGGTATCAGCAAGCTTGTTCCAGAGATCCTCAACGGTGTAGAGACCAACGAGAGCTGTAACGAATAGACCAACGAGTTTGACGCTGCTGACGCAACCAATGGAAAGACCAGTCAAGACGAGCCAGAGCCACCATTGGCCAGAGAACTCGCGATATCTGAGGTTGGTGAGGCGGGAGTAGCAGAGCATGGTAGTAAACGTGAAGAACAACAGCATGGAATCCAAGAGGATGAAACGGCTAATGGTGGTATACGAGTTTTCTAAGAAGAAAATGTTAGCCTCGAAGGGTGTCTTGATCCCAACCGATCTCACATACCACAGAGAACCATCAAAGTAACCAACCAGGTAGCATATCTGGACAGCTTCAATTCCTTGGCGGTGTAGTACGCCACTGGGACGCAGAGAGCGCCGAAAGCTGAGTTGAAGACTCTCATGAAGGTATAGTTGACATCTTCAGGGTAGGTATCGCCAGATTTGAATTCGAAGGAACCGTTGTATCCGGCCAGATAGCCAGACAAACCGACAAGCATTTTTCCAAGAGGTGGGTGGACATCGAAGTAGAATTCTCTCTTGAGATAGTGAGAACCGAATTTACCAAAACTGCAGGTTTAGTATTAGAATTAACTGTTGTCATTGGAGTAAGAGACAAGATATGGGAATTAGAGCACTTACTGAGCCTCGTCCCATGTCACAATGTTTGATAGACCAATCTTCCAATTTCTGGTGAAGAATGCAGCGAGTGTGAATATTATAGGAACGATGATTTCTTCGTATTCGTCCAAGGGGTTCTGTGTGCGGGGAATAGGCGGTTAGCCGCTGTCGATTGAAGAAAATTGTAAGAGGCCATCTACCTTTGCGGGCGTCCCGGGCTGCTGCTTTTTCTTAGCATCGGTATCGGGACTCGTTGGTGTTATCGGCGACTGGTCACCGACAGGAACTCTCCTCTTGAGTTCGCCGTCGGTTTGATTGGCATACCCCGTTGTAGCCATGGTTGCTGTGCTGCCTTCTCAGGCGAGATTGCGAAGCTGGTCCGTGTCCTTTTGCTCAAACCAACTCGCGTCGCTGTTAGCCCGAGGCCGTAGAAGGGGAATAATGTGTAGGGTACGTCATATATATTGGGAGAAGAGGTGGGACAATGCCAAAAGACACGTCCAATTGGACAACTTACCAAGTCTGGGACTCTGATACGGGCTGAACAGCTGCGTGGGCGAGAGTGGAAGATGAGGAGAGAAAAGGAAAGGGAGAGAGATACGATGAGGGTAGATGGAGGATGGTGATAATGGAGAGGACGTGGTGGTGGTGGACTTTTAGATATGGCGCTTCAGGCAATCTGGTCACTTCCCGCCAAACAGACACCAGCACCAGCACCACCCTGATTGACCTGGCGATGTACACAATTTAGAACCGCACCCAAAGCAGAGGCTGAGGAGGCCGGTCTCCACCCATGCCCGCAGCCTATTCCCCGATATCTGTCCTTACGTATGCTCGCACTAATTAATTTCGATATCCCCCCGTGGCGTGCCGTGGCGCGGAGCGACAGGCGCAATATCTTTTGCATCCGTGTGCATTGTGGACAATGTACCTGAAACCCAGCTTTTCAGCGTGTGTTTGAGTGTCTCGTCATACTGTGTACTATTGTACTCGGGACAATGCGATAGACCGGATCACTTCTGTCACCTGTGGTCAACGTAGCGTGAATGCTCGTTCGAGTAACTAATATAAGTATATAAGTATATACACAGCAGCAGCCCCTTTCGGCCCCTCCAACTTTCGCGATAAGATATGCTTGGCACGCCGACTGGAATTTCGTCCTAGCCGTTTCGCTTCTAGAACGACACCCGGGCTGCCCAAATGTTGTATATTTGGCTCGACTTTTGACCAATCCCCGAGTGATTAGGCTGGACTGCGAAACCCGGCAACTAGCGGCGAAGGAACGTCCTCCCGGAGGCCCTGCATTGAAAGCCACCACCACCAGATCCAACAGGAACAACATGCCATTCACGTGTTTCGCGGTTTATTCTCTTGCGAAATTATATCCTGACTGCGACGGAAATCTCCAGCAATTCGACGGTACTACGGATACGTAAACCGAATAGGAAGCATAGACGCCGGCAGCCCAAAACACCAAATCAATGTGCAGATCAAAGAAATGCTAAGACATAACACGAGCGATGAGGTCTTGCTTCAACCGTGCAAGTTCCTCTTCGACTTTATGCAACTTTTCCTTGGTTTCGTAGTATTTTGACCTCCAATCCACCGAGCCATCCAACGGCGGTTCTATCTCGTCATTAAGTAGCAAGTCCGATGCGCTCCCAGGAAACGAACCAGGACTCGGATTGGCAGTCCCAATGTCACTCAGCAGCATTTCGACTTCGTCCCGTATCCGTTGCTCCTCCCGAGATGCTGATTCCCGATCATGGCTTCCCGTTGGTGCCACAGAGGCGGATAGTGAAGCCTCTATAGGACCGAGTTTCAGTTTCCACGACAAATCGTACTTGTCGCTGACGCTAGCGTCTCTATATGCTTCAGTTTCCTGGTCAACGGCGGCTTGGATAGTCTGCGGTGACGACGCCGTATCGTCAGTATTGATGAGGTCATGGATGCTCTGCTCTTCCTCATCTGTCCCTCGATATCTTTCAAACAGTGACATCTCCTTCTGGAGCTGTTGGACATCTGAGACCGGGACGGTGTCTCTTGGTTTCTTCGTAACCACCAGGTCTTGCATGTTCAATGTATCTAGGCCAAGGAGCAAAGAGAGGGGCCGCAATGCAACCGCCTCTGTCCCTCCATCGCGGTTCGCATGCATAATCTCATCAATAAGAGAGTTTGCAATCGCCCTCCCTGTTTCGATACTCATGTTATCTTGAGGCCGCCCAAGCAAACCAATATGAGCAGCGAGTTGCTCCTTGATCATATCTACTCTCTCTAACACCCCGTATGGATTGAAAGGGTTCGGGTGGAGATCATGCCGCAAATCATCCCTTTCTAGCAGCGGGGGGATTTCGATGTCGTGATCGTATATGGAATCCTCTATTGCCTGTATAATTGGAGGCAGAATTGTCTGATGGGCTTCCGAAGAAAATTGCAATTGCTCCTCAATAGCAGCAGGAGTTGATGAAATTCCGGCTCCCAAGGAAAGGTCAATCCCTTGGTCGCTAAGTTGCGCTTCTAGGCTACTCGGGCTTGCAGGAAATGTTGTGTACGCATTTTCTGCAGCCCCACGAGTTCCGGTCGGCCGACCGCGGGTTTTGCCTCCCCTCGAAGTCCCGGAAGACGGCCAGGCAGACGATACTGCGGGACCATGGCTTCGGCGAGCACGTTTAAGACTTGGAAATTGATGAGCAGGAGCGGACCGAACCCTCTGGAGCGCCACGTGCCGACCGCCGCTATCGAATGATCTTTGGGAGGCCCGCCAACGAAACTGTTGACCACCCGGGACCATCGGATGCAATGCTTCAAATGGATTGGGGTATATGCTTTGAAACAGAGGTTGCGGGTTTGCGATTCGAATATCAGTCCACAATCGTGTCTCAGGATGAATGGAATCGAACTCTCGACTACGGTCTTCTCTTGTGAGCTGCTGGCCCTCTCCATAATGCAGCAAATCAGGCTCATCCGGCGGTAGTAGGCTCGGCTCGGAGGCCGGGAGCAAAGGCTTCTTGATTCGTTTGTCAAACTCTTCCGGACCGAGATGAGTGGATTCTACTGGCGGCCGCTCGAGTTTCCGTCGTCCTCTTTTGGGCCGATACTCCGGCATGAGCGCTCGCAAAGCAAGATCTTCTTCGAGTGGTACGCCATCGCGAAGCTCATCCTCTAAGCTAGGGAGATTCAGAGGGATATCTGTGTAGTATATGTGCAACCTGTTTAGGCAGTATTCAAAGAAGGCATCTATGTGCATGGCATGCATCCACCGCTGAGCCATTTCATTTTGCCGTAAGTCAGTGGAACGGGTTAGTCCGTCGTAGTATGATTATTCAAGGGGACGAACCTTGAGTCTGACGGCATACTGCTGGACCTTCTGAGTACTTTGATCTTGTTTGCGCTCAACTCCGAGTTCCGTGACCAGCTGAATCCAAGTCTTTATATCCCCTTCCTCGAACCTCTTGATGAGTTGATAGAGCTTGCATATAGAAAACTTTACACCGTCGCTTTTTGGTAGCGCTCGAAAGGACTTGCGTAGCTCTCTGGTATCACAGGAGTCCGGGACGGCTGGGTTACAGCAGAGGATGAAATCTACGTAACAGTCATCGATATTTTCATCCGTGATGTCCTTGGTGGGCCATTTTCTCGAAATCGAATTTTCTCGAGAGTGTGTTGTGAGGGCCGTGTCATTCTGGAGGCCCTGAACCTCTTCGACGAGGGCTGTGGCTTCTCTGGTAATCTCAGTGACCAGCTGTCTACGGTGTGAAAGGCCTTCTTGATCTTGATCATAATCCTCATCTCCGGCATTTGGCGTAAATGATAATCTCCGAATACTTGAAACCGGCGGCCCAAGAAAATGGCGAACTGGTTCCGGGTTGTCCAGATCTCGAATGCTTACTGATGTCAAAAAGCCTTCCTGCCGGTGCCTAAGGTTCCCCCCATCGTCACCCGCATGGGCATCTCTACTCATCGCAGGCGTCGAAAGCCACGCGGTTGTTTATGTTGCCTATCGAGCAAATCTGTTCTAGTACCTATGATGTCGCAAGCTTGCGCTCGAGCCTAGCTCTCTCGTCTGGGACGGTACATGCAGGATGGACTTAGCTTCAAGTGCAAACCCCCGGCTGGTAGTTTTACATCACACTTGAGCCGCATTGCAGGTTTGATTATCCAGTGTCCTGGTACACGCATCGCGATTCATTCACCAATTGTCGATTTTAGAATTTAGGCACGGATAAAATAGCCTCGAGTGTGATCGAATCCAGGAATCTCGGGTATCGGTATCCTCCCGGGAACCGTGCACGCCGATACGATATATCAAGACAAGGCACGTCTCTTCACGCAAAGTAGACTATAGTCCGATGATAGAATGCATGCACGTAATGAGACTGTTTTAAAATTCGGGCCACGCGGTAAGGAAAGAATTAATTCGTCGAATTAATCATCCGCCACTATCAGCCCAGGATACCTAAGGCCAGGATCGAAGCTTGGTGGGTTCGAGTTTAGTATTCCGTTCATCCGATATCTCGACCGTCTTTAGCAGTAGACAGGAATTGCCTGCCGGACAACAGGAGCTCGGTTGGTGAGACCTTCCTTTTGCAAAATCCGTGGAAATTTAATCTTCCGTCTTTACCCTCGAATTCGAGAGCGGTGTGGAATATTCTATTGTATGGGGAGGAAACCACGTCTGCTGCGTCTACAGCCAGAGATGACTTTCCTGCTGTCGAAGTTGAGCTTCGAGTTATCGATACCTTTTCTAGTAGACCCACTTGCCGGAAGCTTGGCCTTTTCACAGTCGTTCAGGCTGCCCCTGCAACAGTCATGAAAGAAGCGCCCAGAAAGAAAACATTCACGTGAAAAATGAGCGACGATAATTCCCAAAGGAGCGCTGGTCACAGGCGTGCGCAGTCGAATCAAATGCACGCACCGGTCTACGCCGGCGTTGGTGGCGCCTTTTGCTGGAGTTTCCCCATGTTTCTCGAGGCATGGCTATGCGAACCCCACGTTTATCCGCCAACCTAAACCATGTTCCATTCGTCCGTCGGTGCTCGTGGGTCACGACATGATATCTGCAATATATCGCAACTTACCCTCGGAGTGTTCCCAAAGAACAGCGGTGCTGTAACACGAACCAAGCTTTTCATGGCATGTATGCAAAAGGTATTGGTCGCTCGTAGGTCCGAGGGCCTTTGACATCCCATAATATCCGGAGCTGACATCGTCCCGCATTAGTGCGTCTTTGTCTTTAACGTTTTTTTACTTGGAGTGAGGATGTCGACGTCGTATTGGTAATCTGAACAACCAACCTTCTTTCCACTGAAAGCCTTCGAGATCCTGTCTTTTCCCTCAAAGCTGCTACGGTACCGACATATCGAATCCTACGCCGGAAATCCTAGTTGCGCCTACGCTTTGCTTGCCCCACCTGTCCGAGAAGGGCAGATGCGATAGGTCATCTTTGTTGTCGAAGCATCGTCTACCTAACTTTTCGGTCCGCAAACGATCCTCGAAACTTACGGCCACCCCATTTCCCCACCTTTCTATCCCGTAACACGAAGCGCTATCCTTTCTTTTTCCTACTAAATCTTATTACATACACTTTTTTCTCCTCTCCGAAAGACCAAGTACCTCTGGTTCCGAGTCAGTTAGGTAGCTGAAGCGCCGCATCAGCCCATCGGCACCGAAGTCGTGCACAAGCTAGTCGTTTGACCAGGTCGTACGTGCTTTCGTGTGTGTCGCTCTAGTGGGTAAGTGACGTCCTCAGTTGAGCCAAATTCCAATGATCAGATGCTTTTACCGATCCTGAAAAGAAAAGAAAAAAACCACTCTGGGGCGATGCATACATAAACCCACATCTCCACGGGGCCCCAGGTTGGGGAGCCATTTTTGCTATCTCTTATTCGGAGACCTGGAGACCCTTCGCACTTCCCTCGGTAATCATCTGTGAAAGTCACAGTCTCTTGATTGTACCCTTGTCACTTTCACCATGTTTCATTATAGAAAGTACTGTCATCCTTCCGTATCACCTATCTCCTAAGCATCCGCACCTTTTACCGATATTCTTTCGTCCGCTATGGCGTTCACTTTGCCTTCCACCCCAATCTTGATGCATATAAAATACATCCCTTCCCGGCGTGTTGCGCATGGCGTTCCTTCGAAGGTTGCTGTGTTGTATTCCCAGCACCGCAACGCATCTTGACTCCAAGATCAGAGCATCGGAGTCGTCGTCTTCCGGCGAGCAAAGCAGCACCGACGAGGACGTCCCTGTCCCAGTTCGCAAAGTTGAGAACGTCAAAGTAACCAAGGCTCACACTTCTTCACCAATGCCGATTAGATTATTCAATATGCCTTCCATAGACGAAAAGTTGGCGGACGCCGACGTTACCGTCAAGGATCCTATCAACAAGAAGCCGCCAGTCGAGATCGAAGCAAAGAAAGGAATCACTTTTGCGTACCAAGAGAAGCTCCCAAAGCTTCCTATTCCAGATCTCGAGGCCACTCTGAAAAACTACCTCGAAGTTGTCAAACCCCTACAAAGCCATCGCGAACATCAGCGAACGGTTGCCGTTGTCAAGGAGTTCCAGAAAACCGTAGGTCCAGTGCTACAGGATAAACTCCAAAAGTACTCGCTATCACAGACAAGCTATATCGAACAGTTTTGTAAGCCTATTGCATATGCCTTCTCTTTTACACTGCATACTAACAGCTGCATCTTGCTTAGGGTATGATTCATACCTCAACTATGACAATCGTAAGTTAACGGCAGCTAGAATCACGACCATACCACCTTAAAGACTTTAATATTGACAACAATTGTTTTCTAGCCGTGGTTCTCAACTTGAATCCTTTGTAAGTGGAGACCCCTTAGTAGATATTCTTTCACATTTGCTAACATCAATCTGATAGTTTCTTGCTCGCCGACGACCCGACACCCGCACGAAACAACCAGATCACGAGAGCTGCTTCGTTGGTCGTATCCTCGCTAGCATTCATTAGAGCCTTGAGGAAGGAGGAGTTACCTCCGGATAATTTTAGAGGAACACCTCTATGCATGGTATGAAGCCGAGAATAATTCTAACCCTTTTCTTTAATGCTGAGATCTCTTCTGTCGACTATAGTACCAATTCACACGCCTTTTTGGAGCGGCAAGAATCCCCACCGAGAACGGCTGCATGATGCAAACAGATGAGAAGTCCAAACACCTTGTTGTGATGTGCCGGTCTCAATTTTATTGGTTTGACGTTATGGACGACAACTCAGATCTTATTATGTCTGAGAAGGACCTTGTCCAGAATTTGCAAGCCATCATGAACGATGCTCATGAAACACCGATCCAAGAAGCTGCTAGAGGAGCCGTAGGCGTCCTTAGCACGGAAAACCGGAGAGTCTGGGCCAATATGCGTGATCATTTGATGAATCACGAGGATAACGTGAACCGAGAATGCCTTCAAATCGTCGACAGTGCCTTATTCATTCTTTGTCTCGACGATTCATCTCCGGATACACTTGCTGAAATATCTACAAATATGCTTTGTGGGAGCAGCGCGATTGAAAAGGGAGTTCAAGTTGGTACATGTACCAACCGGTGGTATGACAAACTTCAGATCATCGTTTGCAAGAATGGAGCTGCCGGTGTCAATTTCGAGCATACCGGTGTTGATGGACATACCGTCTTGCGATTTGTCAGTGATGTTTACACGGATACTATTCTCAGATTTGCAAAGACGATCCATGGTGGGTCGCCATCCTTGTGGGCTTCCGTCTCTCCGGACCCTGCAAAGAGGGATCCGGAATCATTTGGAAATGTTAGCACCACACCGCACAAGTTGGAATGGACAATGCTCCCGGAGCTATCCCTTGGATTGAGGTTTGCGGAGACACGACTGGCGGATCTGATTAACCAAAACGAGTTCGATACTCTTGAGTTCGAAGGCTATGGGTCCAACTACATTAAGACAATGGGCTTCTCGCCGGACGCCTACGTTCAGATGGCCTTTCAGGCCGCTTACTATGCCCTATACGGTCGTGTTGAGTGCACTTACGAACCCGCGATGACGAAGCAATTTTTGCACGGCAGAACCGAAGCGATCCGGACCGCCAGTCAAGAGGTCATCGATTTCGTTCGCATATTTTGTGAAGATGCCCCGGCTAAGGCCAAGATCGATGCTTTGAAGGCGGCGTGCGAACGCCATGTCTTGCGCACGAAGCAATGCTCCAAGGCTCTTGGACAGGACAGACATCTCTATGCTCTTTACTGTCTCTGGCAGAGAGGCATCCTGGATGTCCCGAGTGATTCGCCTTCGGTGGACGGTTACGTATCGGGTGACGACCAGGAACTACCAGTCGGGTCACCAGGCGGGCAATCAATGATTTCCGAAATGTCTGCTACTGCTTCTACCGGTAGTGGGAAAAATGGCGCCCGAGATGTTCCTGCCATATTCTCAGATTCCGCGTGGGATAAGCTGAACACCACCATCTTATCTACATCCAACTGTGGTAACCCGGCATTACGCATGTTCGGCTTCGGTCCGGTTTCCGCGGACGGATTCGGAATTGGGTACATCATCAAAGAAGACTCGATCTCCGTTTGTGTAAGCTCCAAACATAGGCAGACGAAACGGTTTGTGGATACACTTCATAGCTACCTGCAAGATGTGAGGTATCTCTTCAAGCAAACCAACAGAAAGATATCTTCTCCGTCGACCACAAGGGCAAGAGAAGCGGAGGCTAGACAGGCTGTGGCTCCTCTAAAGACTCCGAAGGGCAAAGAAATTCTTACAAGAACGTTAGTCAGCGGAACCTCGTCGCCGTCGGAAAGTGATGGCGAAGGTGGAATGCTTGGAGGATGTAAGTTATAGATCTCGTCACGACACACTTTTGAGACATAATTGTTAACGGAGCTTTTAGATGGTTATTTCGATGTCGGAAGTTTGAATAAGCTGCTATCCGAGAAAGATGAGGCCGCCACTGCGAACCAGGAGGTGGCGGCTCGACGATCGATTGGGAGGAAGTTGCGTCTGGCGGACTATTAAAGGGCTTTCGACGGTTTAAGGGCTGCTTGTAGATGTACCAAATTCCCCGGGGTTTAAACTAGCTTGTTGGACTTGGCGTTATTTTGGCATACGATAGTCACCTTTTTTTCCCTGTCATATTCTGGTTTCATTTGAGAAGTTTGAAGTAATGCAATGCGTGATGAATGCGGTCTTGCCGTTTTCCAACAGTCTCCGGGTGTGTTGCGGTTGATTTGTAAGGGCGCTGATGGAAGTCCGCAGAATGTCGCACGAGAGACGCATTTGAGTAATGCGCCAGGAGAGCCTAACCGGTCTACTACTCGGGATGAGTATTTAATCATCTACGTCGTTCGTATCGATTTTACTGTTTACTATCAATATCTCTCTCGTTCCTCAAGCGTATAGTTCCTAGTATCGATATCCACCGCGATGGATCCAGTAGGAGAACCCCAGTCGTCGCCTCTGAGCGCTGACGACGTCACCGCGAACAACGTTGAAACACACGCACTTCTGATCTCTCATGCGTCCGGAACGCACACTTTGACTCTCCCCGCCTCTGCGACAGTCGCAGATCTACGAAGCCTCATCCAGGATGTATTCTCGATATCTTCGCAGCATCAAAAGC
Source organism: Dactylellina leptospora (assembly GCA_036971365.1). Lineage (NCBI taxonomy): Eukaryota > Fungi > Ascomycota > Orbiliomycetes > Orbiliales > Orbiliaceae > Dactylellina > Dactylellina leptospora. The sequence continues at coordinate 64,971 of JAJTUC010000036.1, read as the reverse complement.
TCATGGCGCCAAAACTCGGCCTTCTCAAAGATGATACCCTACCGATAACCTCGCTACCGCCCACACCCAAGAAGATACTCCTGATCGGTTCATCCAACGCCGCAATAGCTGATGCGCAGCTCGCAAACTCTCCCGCAGCCGCCAATCTGCGGAAGTTCGGCGGTACGGGGCCTATAAAGCCAGCTAAACCATCACATCGAACCGACTGGAAGAAGGAGAGCGATTATTCACGGTATACCTTTGGTGGCATCAGGGTTCTCAAACACCTCAGGGGATACGAAAGATCGGAGACCTATCTTCGTAGATTAGCCGCGGACGCAGGCATCAAAGCCGTGATGGCAAAACATAAATTCTCCGTCGGCATGCTGTCGGAGATGGATCCCGCGGAACATACGACCCATGAATCGAGAACTCTGGGGTTGAATAAAAATGGCGGGGAGGAGATTTTGCTGAGGTTACGGACGGATGCGTATGATGGATACAGAGACTATCGGACGGTTAGAAAGACCTTGTGTCACGAATTGGCGCATAACGTTCATAGCGACCACGATCGACATTTTTGGGATCTGTATAAAATTATTCTGAAGGGAGTTGAGGAAGCGGATTGGCAGCATGGTGGGAGGACGGTGGAAGGGAGCAGTGACGGAGGGAGAGTTATGTGGGAAGGAGAAGAGAGGGAGAGAGAGTGGATTGAGGGGGCAGACGGAGGTGGATGGACTGGTGGGAGTTTTGTGCTTGGTAGTAGTGGTAGTAGTAGTAGTGCCGGTAGCAGTGGAGGGAGCAATCTGAGTTTGGAGGACAGGAGAAGCATTGCGGCAAAAGCTGCGGAAGATAGAGCCAAGAAGATGAAGGATGATAGCAGAACAGCTTAGCGTGATGTTGGAATTAAGTCACCGGCGGGCTTGGGGTTTTAGGCGTTGGATGTACGATAGTTAGCAGGGTGTCTGATCTTCTTGTTTTTGGGGGTTTCTTTGACGAAGTAATGGTATATATTTTCCGAGCATATATTACATGAATATTTTGTCGTGTCATAAAGTTATATATATTTCGTAGCAAAAGAGCAGAATAATCGCTAAAAGGAAAGAGAAGGGCCGTTGTCACAGCCGAGTATCCCAAGATTCATATACCGATCCAATTTTGTACCCCAAGACCGAAAGAACACCAAGAAGGAAAGAAAAGGTCATAAATCGGAAGGGGGTGGCCATCAAAGGGTGTCGTGCAGAATTCGTGCTTCTGACAATTGGCTGGGAGAGAAACCGAACATCTTCGAAGAGAAAGAAAGGAAGTAAGAAGATCCTCCAGGGAACCGAACCAAACCTCGGAACCGATCATAACCTGACGGTGACATCGACGCACGGAACTCTCCACTCTCTCCGGCCGAGAAAACTCCTCAACCATTCAAGCCCGAGACCTGTCCACTGACCGAGCTGATTTTCTGCATCTATGACGGGAAGTTGGAGGCCCGGACCGGGGGCCATCGTGGAGCTTGTGCTAGATATGGAAGCGTGGGAGAGTATCCTGGGTTCGAACCAGTGGCCGTTGTTTGTATCGAGGAAACAGCGGTCGGACCACTGGCAGGAGGAGGTGAAAAGAATGAGCATTATAACGGAGCAATAGACGCTAAGGGATGAACGGTAGCCTGTTAGCATTTCTTTGCGGGTTTATGGCTAAGGTGGGGTGGATAGAGATGCGTACCAGGGTCTGTGAAAGAGATATGTGGAGATCAGGAACATGATGATGAATGCGGGTGATGCGGAAGTCGGGATGAAGAGGAGCGGTAGCCAGCTGCCCGAAAAACCAAATCGGTGAGTATTCACACATAGACGGAGTAAAATGAGGGGGTGTGTGTGTGTAAGGGACCGTACCTCCGTAGACAGAACATGGCGGGCGATGTAGCCGGCCGTGTCGACAGCGGTGATAGTTCCAATTTTATAGGAGGCGAGGAATGTGGTAGCAGGCCGCCCTGGCGCTGTGACTAGGTATGTGCTCGCTATCGAGAAGGATGGAAGAGGAGAGGGAGGGAGAGGGAGAGGGGCCACACCAGCAGGCGAGAAGGGAGAAGTGAGGATAGGTGGAGGAAGAGAGGTTGAAGTCGAGGAGAAAGGAGCGTATCGAAGAAGAAGAAGCCGACGAAGTTGCAAAGATGCGGCGGATGCACGGAATTGCCGTTTCGCTTAACAAGACAACTGAACAAAGGGCATCCGCCAGTCAGCTCCTCGACAGAATACAAGTCCGAGTGTCTGGGCCTAGGATCCCTATCGACCAGGTAGTTATTGCTCTCCGACTGGAATATGCGAGGTTCAGTCGGCGGGCAAACCTCGCAGGGCGCATTGGTGACGAACGTGCGAGAAGGGCATTGGCAGAGCCTGCTGCGTCTGACAAGTCATCTCTCCGCTCCCCTCGTCCCTCATATAAGAATTCGCATCCGTCTACATCAGACCGCGAAGATACATCCGAGCACAGGGTTCTTTCTTGTATCATATCAGTGGTAGAAGTGAGTGTCTGGTCGAGCGCGCCGTGTTGGTGGGCCGGCTAATTGATTCGCATCGCCAAACGACTTCCTCTTCCTCTTCCTCTTCCTCTTCATCGCTTCCCTTCTTCTTCCCACCAACCTCCTCTGTCTCTCTCCTTCCCTCTCTCTCTCATCCTCCATCACCATCACCCTCCTCCCATTCATCGCATCTCCCATCCGCTTCCTGCTGCTCCTGTCGCGGAACCACGGCTTCATCGTGCACCCGCCTGGCATCGAACAAACGCCCTTCCCACCCTGTTCGTTCCCCCCCAAAATGGCTGGCATCGGCTTCGACTCCCTTTTCGACAAGCTACGCTCGTCCTCTGGCGCTCCCGCCGTCAATGGCTCCAATCATCCGTCGCGCCCGTCATCCAATCCGCAATTTCCTCAACAACAGCAACCACCTCACCCTTCGCTGCCTCCCTCCCAGCGTTCCAGCTATTCTACCGTGCCACCTGGCTACGGATTCGACTACGCCCACGCGCGTACTAGTAGCAACGACTCGCTGATGGAGACGCTCGAATCCGCCATCAACTCTCATCCATCTCATCGCTTCCAGACTCTTCACCACCACCCCCCCAGCTTTTCTCCTCAACCGCACTTTGGATCCATCGATTCGCAAACGATGCAGAATTCAACCCAGTACAGCCCGCCCGCCGCTGCGCAGCTTAATCGCCAGCTAGGCGCCGAACACGGTCGTCACTCGAGCGCGGATGATCCTATGGTTCCTCAAAACTACCTTATGGGGCTGCTGCACAAGCAAACCAGCGGAAACGCTAGTCAGGCTCATCAAGGGCGTCGCTCCGTGGATAACATCCCCCAGTTACCCCAAAGATTCGAGGCCGTTCGTGAGGGTGCGAGGAGTACCAGCTTTGCGGAAAGCCCTACCGCGGGTCCTGCGCCCGCGCGCCAATCCCTTCCCTCCCACGATCAACCGCTCAATGATTTGGTTTCATCCCTTCTCTCCAGTGCCCCAAAACAACAGGAGGCTTCGTCCGGGGTCGTCGATTCCCGAAGCATCATGTCGCCAGCGCCTCGCGAGGTCGCCAATCCAGCTGCTGCGGATCTGCTCCATCAAATTCTTGGACGCAGCAAACCGGTTCAGGAAGATGGCGGAATTAATGCTCCTGCCGCGGCTCAGCCTAATAAGCAGAGTTCAGAGGTATTTAGACCTATCCCGTATATCAAGAAAGCTACGCGCATCAATGCGAGTTACCCGATGATTGCTAATTATTATTGCGAATGGCAGCAGTCGCCGATCGGCGGACCGTCCATGGCGGTGGCTTCCATTCCGGATACTGCTTCTTCCGCTGTTCAGGACCAAGCCGCCAAACAGCAACCGCAGCAACAGCAGCCCTTGTTCACCTACGTCAACCCATTCGATCAGCTTTCGAAATTGAACCCTCGAAATCGCTCGCCAAAGTCTCAGGCGGCGACAATGAACGGCCATCACAGTCCTGCTATCGCGAACAACATGGGGCTCTCGACTCCCTCCAACATTCCTCTGCCATTCTCGCCGCCTCCACCCCAGCACTTTGTAGAAGAGATTGCGCCTGTCGAACCAAAGACGACTCTTCCGCTGGCTGCGGAAGTAGCAACAAGTATTGAGCGCCACACACCCCCCATCACTCAACCATACGTGGAAGATATTGCGGATCCGTTCGATCAAGAGGCAGATATGTTCGAAGTCGAAACTGATCCGTTCGAAGGCGAGGTTACTCCCGCCGAAGGCAGTGCTGAAAATGAGGAAGTCATAAATGCTTCATCGGATGTCCCAGATACAGCTGAAGATCGCATTGAGCCTGAGGAAGAAGAGGAAGCTGAAATCGCGACCGCTGAAGCTATCAATGTTGAAATCGCTGTACAAGCGACCGCTGTTCAAACGATTGTCGAGCCCCCAGCAGCTGTTCTCTCCCCTGAGACAGCCGCGGCTCCTTCCGTAGAGAATGGCTTGGAAAAGGCCTCCTTCACCATCTACAAATTTCCGATGAAACCGTTTTCTCAGATCACCTTCGGCGCAACGCCTGTCGTCACCGTCCCCGCTGGTCGGTTTAGCGACATTGCCAAGATGTCACGAAACGCTGACCAAATGGACCGCAATCTGATCTCCGCGTCGCCCTCGTACATTGTCTACGCGACTGGTAAGTCTAAAGGTGGCGTTAGGATCATCCGCCAAGAAGATGGTCATGATGTTGTCCTGATGAAGGAGAGCGCCGAGAGGACGGTGAACGTAGCTTTAGGCAGAGAAAATCAGGTCCTGGCTGTTGGGGTGAACGGAACTGTTCTGTGGTCCGATCTTGACGGAGTCGACGGGCCGATGGAAGAGTCAACCATCGAGGGCAGAAGCTTCCTCTTTCCCCCGTCGCCACTTCAGGATCAAAATGGAGGGTTGACTAAGTCCCGAACCCACCTCGCCTCAATTCACCCCAAGGTCTTCGCCATCGGACGCGGCAGGTTTATCAGCTTAATCCATGCTGATGCCGCTCGCCAGTACGGCGAACAAGTCGGCGGAATTACAAAAATCAACGATACAGCATATCACGCAAATCACTCGCGAACTATCGATACCCAGAAGGTTTCAAAAGAATTTTGTTTCTCCGAAGACGATACTACAGTTGTTACAATTGACAAGGCTGGCAAAATCAAGTTCTGGGACGTTGCCAAACTGGTGGAATTCGAACCTAGCGAAGATGAGACAGGATATCCTACAGAGACCGCTAGGATCTTGACGGAACCGGTGCTTACACGCTCGGCTGTCAGTCCAGGCGAGATGTATAAGGCTACATCTGTCATCTTTGTCGACAAGCAGCAACCGTACGACCGTCGTCAAGCCTTGCGCTATCTGATCGTCGGATTGCAACAAAACCATGTAATCCAGTTATGGGATATCGCTATAGGACGCGCCGTGCAGGAACTGCGGTTCCCGACATCCTCTTCTGGAAGCGATGGTCTCTGCTCTTTGAGCTATCACCCGAAGAGCGGCGTAATAATTGTTGGCAATCCAAACCGGAACACCATCTCATTCATCCACTTGTCGACGCCAAAGTACAATCTTCAACCATTTTCCCAGGCTGGGTTCATCAAGGCGGTCAGCGATCAATCGCCGAACCTACCAAAACTCGACGCTACAGCGATCATGTCTTCAATTGTAGAGTATTCCTTAGGCGATAGAGGACAGCTCATCTCGCTCGAGGTGCTTGATTCTCCTTCAACCCAGTTCCCTATCGATGAAGGGAAACCACCCATCTTCGAGCTTTATATCTCTCATACGAAGGGATTGACTTGCCTCTCTCTTTGTAAGGAAGATATCGGGTTTGATGGGAACTTGAGAGTTATGAAGGGCTTAGATGCCGTCACATCTGGCGCATGCACTTTGTCTGCTCTGGTTCCTCCAAATACAGCTCCACCAACAGAGCCAGCACCCAAGAACGAAGACCCCAAACCTACACCTTCCGCCACTGCTGTTTCTTCTGAACAGGTTAAACCTCAAATTACTAACCAGCAACCGTCAAAGCCAAAAGCCGTCGAGATTCAAGACGAACCCGTTGTCGAGAAAACTGAAGAAAAGCCACCCGCTGTCAATGGTCAGGGACGTAAGGCCGCCTCGATGAGTGGACTAGGTCGCGGCAAGAAACCTAGAAGGGATGTTAACACCGTTTCATTCGCGGGTCCTTCCGCCGCTGAGAACGACGAACCCCCACCAACCCCACAACCTAAGAAGAACAAGGGTAAGGATCGGGAGGAAAAGAAGGTCGCTTTGTCTACAGTTAGTATCTCGCCGGAGCTGCTTGAACGTGAAGTGAAGAAGATTGAGGACGCCGTCAACACCTCCTTCAGCCAAGCGCTCTCTCGAGAAATAGGAAATCTCTGTGAGTTTATTCCAGTTATCCGCTCTTTTTTTTTTTTTTTTTTTTTTTTGCTGAATTTTCTAATTATTTCGAATAGACCGCCGTTTTGACGAAGATCGCCGCGTTCAACAAGCTGCTTCGGACGCCAAACAAGAAGCCGTTCTCCGAGTTGTCTCGAATACTCTTAGTACCGGTTTGGAGACCACCATCGACAAAATTATCGTTGCTCATATGTCTCAGCTAGGGCTCGATCTCAAATCGGCTTTCTTAGAAAATATTCCCAGTGCGGTTGCCGATAATGTCACGAAGCAGATTGAAGGTCTGGTTCCTAAAGCCGTTGAGAAAACCTTGACTTCGAGATCCGTTTTGGGAAGCTTGGCAGAATCTGTGGTCATTCCGCTCAGACAAGAGTTAGACACCACGATCCGCGGCACCCTCGACCACTATTTGTTGTCTTTGGAGAAGATGAGCAGCGAGATATCCAAGGCTCTATCTAACCAAGTCATAAAGCAATCGAAAGAGGTTCTAAAGGAGTCGCGACGAGTCCACGAAGAAGACACCCAGAAGATCGCACAACTGACATCGACTATTTCTGATATGGCGAAGAATATCTCTAATTTGGAGGCTACTACTGCAAGGATGGCCGAGATGCAACTACAACTTCTTAACAACCAAGAAAAGTTGATGGTGGCTGCCGCAACTGCAGCTACGGCCTCTTCTGTCCACGCTGCGGTACCACCTACCCCCATGACGGCGAAGTCCGAGGTTGAATTGATGGCGGATGAGATCGATCAAATGATCCGACGTGGCGATTTCGAAGTAGCCATGTTGACCTGGTTGCAGAGCAAGGAACTTCAGGATTACTATTTTGAGAACGCTGTTGTCAAATACAGCCCCTACGAGATTATTCCAAAAGTTAGCCAGGTCGTTGTTCTCACCATCGCGGCGAGCGTCACAGGCACCTTGGATACCTTCACAGACGAACGCTTGCTTTGGCTGGAAGCTTGTCTGAACGATTTCCACACTATTGTAAGTTTCAAATGTGCTAATATATTGATCTAGTTTGGGACTAACTTGTGTGTGACGTAGCGCGAGGAAAATACGCAAACTATGCTACCAAGAATTACGGCTGTGCTTGTTTCCCGCCTCCAACAATTTTATATGGCTGTGGCTGAAGAGAATCCCGGGGCTATTGTCCTTAAGAAAGTCGCTAGCCTTAGCAGGGTTACGAATCGGTTAATGCAGTCTATATCGATGTGAGCGAGGTATGAACACCAGAAATGGGGAGCTTATTTCTTTGCTTAATATCTATTGTTTGGGGAGTGGTAACAAGGTTACGAAGAAATGTTATTTCATTATGGCAAGAAAATTTTTAATTACAGGGAAAAGGCATGAAAAGCACGAAAAGCACGAAAAGCAATACAGGAAGAAAGAGAGAAAAAAAGTACACATTGCAATTTAGAGAATTTCTTTCTTTGTTTGTTTTCACTATCAATGATATGTCAAGGCGTTTGTACTTTTAATGCAGGCGGAGGACGCCTATGGTCCCAGAGAGGATATATGATAATCACGTTTGTTTTTCGTGTAGTCTAGTCTATCGTTATCAATTTCCAATTTTGCTTTCGTTTGGTGCGCCTTGCACCAGGTATGATACCTTGCATGCATGTCCGTATGGAGACATGATTTTGCCTTTGCTTTTGACGATAGTAGAGGGAAGGTGATTGATATATCAATGACGGCCTACGCAATTATACCGCTGTCACTATTGGGGAGGTGTAATATTTAGATGAGCAAAATTAAAAGTACAAGGCTAAATTAAAGATCTGCTGATGTAAAGCCATTTAAAGCTGATAGGTAAAAAAACTACTTTGACTCCTGAGGGGTTGGTGCTGGACTTGGAAGACTCTCAGCACCCCCGGTTTCTGCGACTACCTCCCAGGGCTTTCGCCGTGGTTGGGCGGTGTTCTGGGTTGGAGGAGCGGTGTTCAAAGTGTTTGGGATTTCTCTGATACCAGGTATGGGCTTTCCGGATGTGATCAGCTCAACAATCTCGGCGAAGGATGTTGGATAAGGTGTTTGGTCATCTGTTTTTGGACCAGCTGAACTATTGTCAGTTGGAGTATTGGAGGGAATGTTTGGATTACCGCTGCCACCGATGCCGACGTCTACGGGCGTAGGGTCCAGTGGTGGACCGACGTCACGGGATGGGGACCGTGGTCTGGGAGCAGAGGTTTCTTCACGGTCCAGCCATGCGCTGTAGAGGGGAAAGGATATGGGACGAGATATTTTACGGGCGTAGAAGAAGCATTTTGCCTGGCGGGTCAGGTGGCGGACCTGGGCGGGTTCAGTGACTGCGGTGAGGATTTGGTTCAATCCAGACTGGGAGGAATCAGATGCCGAGGTTATAGAAACATATATACGTCTGGCAAACATACCTGGAACTCCGGGTCGTCCTCCCAGCAGTAGTTCTCAAGCGACAGGAAGAGACGGTCATCTTCGGGCGAGAAATGCTGGGGGTTGGAAGGATCAGTCTCGTCGAGGACCTGGCTGGACGGGGTCGAGGCCATGGTCGTTCGTATTGGCGGAGTGGTGATGTCTGAGAGATGTGTTGCGCTGTGTTGCACTTGACGTCGAGGCCGCCGCACCTTGCTCCCGCAGCCCTCCTCAGCTGGATCCACCGCCGCGCAGCCGTGCTCGCCCTGGTATCAGTTATCTGTGCGGATAGACATCTCGGACGGTGCGTCTACGGCCTCAATTGACAACAGCTGCGTTGGCTGGAGAGCGCGCGCCCAGTGGGTGGCACAGGACGTTGTGCTGCCCTGTGGGACGGCCGTCTGAGTGCGGGCACACAAAACCTTCCTCGTCCGTTTTTCTCTCCCTCATCGTCACCACCACCTCCTTCTTCACTACCGCCACCACCACCATCAAGAACACGTCTCCTCCTTCTTTCCCTCTGCGCCATCCACAAATCCTCTGTCCGCCTAACGAATCCCTTTCTGCTTCTTCTTCTCGCTCTTATAACTGCTTCCCTTGTCTTCTTCCATTCATCCTCGTTCTTCTTCGCGCGTTTTTTTTTTTTCTGTTTCTCTTCCACAATATCTTCATGACCACTTGTCACGTAATACAAATATATCCACATCACGAGCCAATCTAATAACCGCCTCCCCGCTTGCAATATTATTTTCCCGGAAAATCTACGAGCTCGCAACTCTTAGCCATTCAAAATGTCCGAATTTATTGGGTATGGCCTCGCCGATTGTTCGCTCCTGTTCGTTCTTAGGACAGCTGGCAGCTAACTCACCTGAACTCTTCTCGCAGTTCACGAATTTCTTTAATTTCGCGCAGCGATATTCGGTAAGCGGCAGTCCCTTCTTTCCCCGCGTATCTCCATCCCTGGCTTCACCCCGCTGACCTGAACTTGTCGCGTTTCGCTTGCAGCTATGTCGGAACCTTGCATCAGATTGATTCTGAAAACTCCACTGTTGGGCTGGAAAATGTCACAAACCACGGAACCGAAGGCCGATGTGATGATTCCTCCAACGAAGTCGATGGCACCGACGAGGTCTATGACTACATTGTCTTCAGGGGAAGCGATGTGAAGGATTTGCGCATGGAGGCTCCTGAAGCCGCCCAGAAGCCGCCGCCGCCTCAACCTTCTTTTCCTAATGACCCCGCCATCATTAACGTAAGTCACATCTTGCCCTTCGAGGATCCCTCTCTTTTATTCAACCCACGCCTTTTACATTTCAAATGATGAAGTATTTTCGGATGTAAAATTTTTTTAAATTGTCAATATCCTAAAAGCGCAAAACCATGCGGATATTTCCGTTGCCTTCCTTCTGATTTCAGGGTTATGAAGCATGCCATCTCACTATTCTGTTAAAGACTCATAATTGTCTGTCATCTTGCTAACACTGATTTGAGGAACAGGCCCAAAGACCACCAGGCTACCCCGCGCAGCAGTTTGGTTACCAACAGAATGGCCGTGGACAACCGCCCTTCAATCAGAACTTCCCGCAAGGTTTCTATCCACACCCGGGTCAGATGGGGCCTGGCGGGCGGTTCTACGGACAACCTCCTTATATGGGTGGATTCCCTGGAGGCCCCGGAGGTCCCGGCGGCCCCGGCTTCCCACCTGGCCCTGGTCCATTCCCTTATGGGATGCCACCCCCATTCCCTGGACCTGTGCCTCCCCATAATCCACAGGGTCCACCTGGAGATGGTCGAAATCGTGCTGCTACTCAAACGGGAGCACAAACCGGGCCTGCGGCTACTCCAACCGGTCCTGGTCAAGCCAAAGTAGAACTCCCTGTCAACACCGCTGAACTCAAAGACAAAACTGCCGCACCAAATGTCGCGCCACCTCTTCCACCTCTTGAATCGAAACCGGATGTTGCCACAGCATTGGCTCAACCCACTACCATACCTACCCAACCAACCGGTCCCAGAAATGCAGCAGTTCGTGGCCGAGGATCGGGTCGTGGCCGTGGCAGCTTCGGATTGTCTCAGCCTGGTCACACGCAAACCGGAACAACAATCACTACTACTACTACTACTGTCATACCTACTGGACCTGCAGCTGCGGCTGCCTCTGCTCAAGGGATGGATTCACCTGGATTGGCCGAGCTAGAACGAAGGGTTCAAGAGCTAAAGTTAAAACAATCGAACGGAACAGCCGCTCCTGCTCGTCCGGCCAATAATGGTCCGATTTATCGGGGAAGAGGACGTGCCCGTGCAGGGATGCCTCACCAACCAAGGAAAGTCGAGGTTCCGAATACGGATTACGACTTCGAATCGGCTAATGCCCGATTTACAAAGGTTGCTGATGGTGACGATGCCACTACCCCTGGTACTGAGACAGCTGAGGGTTCTATCGAGGCCAGAAAACAATCTATTGACCAGGACGCTAAACCGTCTATTCTGACTCCCGAAGGCTATTACAATAAAGGCAAATCCTTCTTTGATAACATAAGTTGTGAGAATAAGGAAAGGGCTGAAGCCAAGGAAGGCGGATTCGACCGACCAAACGCCCACCGTAGAAACGAAGAGGTTAGGAAAAACATCGAAACTTTTGGGCAGGGCTCTGTCGACAGCGGGTATAACAGACGTGGCGGTTGGCGTGGACGAGGCGGCCGCGGGCGCGGGTTTAGAGGCAGAGGCCGTGGAGGCGGTCCATCCCAAGCCGTCAAGGCTTCTAGCTAGGTTATAACCTATGATGAAGATACTTAGGCTCGGAACCCTTCTTAATCTCACGAAACAAAGTCTTATCATTACTCACCACCACCGCCGCCCTCCAACATCTTTTATCCCAACGAAGCGCGAAATTGGTCCTCATGGGTAAATACAAGAATGGACCGAACTCAAATAATTTTATCTGTTGGCTATGGACTCTAGCAACAGTGTTGCATGTGATATCAATCATCTTGTTATTCTTTTCCCCTTAACCCCATTGCGAATTGCAACCGCAAAAATTTAACGATTTCTCGAGTTTGGAGGCGAGGGTCGACCACATATTGAATCATACAATATCCTGGATATCGTTTTCTCCTCCTGAATTTTCTCCTCTTCTATTGCTTGTTGAACCACCCAACTCATACTTCTTGTCCTTGGTTAGTTGGTCGATGGATCCCCTGCTATGTGTTTTCCTTTTTTTCCTCGTTTTTGTTTTTTGTTTTTTTTTTTCATCATCTTTGGGAGCTTTTGAAAATGCTATGGGCTGGAGAGCGACAAGGAGTTGGATCGTTTCTCTCTTTTATTCTCTCCTGGACGAAATATCAAAAATCATTCATATACAAAAAGCACGGCTTTTTGTCAAGCTATCTTGTAGCAAAAGGTACAAGGACCACTTAGTCCTTCAAATAACTATAAAAAGCATTGGGGGTTTCTGCAAAGCGGAAAACTATAGGATATATCCTAACATCGATATCAAGCTTAGTCCCGTAACCGAGTTTTAGGCGTGATTGTGATTCGTTCGTCCTTTCGATGAAGCGAAATCAATAATATTATTATACATGTCTGATACAAGTAGGTGCATCCAAACTAATCGAGTTGGGAAGCTGATTTGGTACAAAATTGATGCGCCGGAACTCCAGGCTTTGGTAAATGCCGATTAAATTCTTTGGTGTATATACTTATGATCTAAAAATCGGGCAAAGAGGTCCAGTCACCCTCGCCCTGTCCTTTTCGTCTGAAGACCACCCCTTCTTGAAAGTACCCCGCGTCCCTCCACGCTGTCATCTCTGTTCCCCCATATGGGCCATGAATCTCACCATCGCCTTGCCCATCGCTCCATTTATATTCCCATTCGTCGACAAGTTCCCCTGTTTCTTTATGACTTCCCTCCGACGGTGGCTCAACCCAGGGTTCATTCGTTTCCTTTTTATATAATCTAGTGAGAGTTTCTCTTGCCTCATCATAGATTTCGTTGAACCCGCGAGAGAGTAGTCTATCCGCTGCCGCCGTAATTTTCTCGATTTGCTCTTTTCGCAGTTTTTCTTTTGGGTCTTCTGGCTCCTTACCACTCGGGTCGACATCCATATCTCGGCCTTTCTTCTTTTGCCAGGATTTCTTCGGTTTTGCAGCCTTTTTACTAGTGTTTAATCGTGCCAGCGCTTCCAGTGCTGTTTCTCCACGCTCAAGACATAAGATCAAGTCCGATATCAGATTTCCAGTGATTAATTCGTCTTCTTCCCGTCTTCTCTGACGGGCTTCTTTGTCTCGTTTGTCTTGGGCTTCCTTCGCTTTCTTCATTTCTTTTTTGTTGACACCTTCCATCCAGGTATCGTGAACAGCATCTAGATCAACTGCTTTCCTGACGAAATTTCCTTGGTCGTCGAACCTGCCTTCTTCCATCTCAGTTTTCATATTGAAACCGTCCAGTTTGGGTGCGTTTTTCTTCTTTCCTCCGGGACCAATCTCGTCATCCACATCCTCGTCCTCTAGTTCCTCCTCCTCTTCGGCGCCCGAGCCTGCATCGGACTGGTCTTCCTGTCCTTCTATCTCTTTGATATCCAAGAACCGTACATCCTTCTTCGACTTTCCTTTCTTCTTTGTATCCTCCTCTTCTCCTTCAACATCATCATCCCCACCAAACATGTCATCGTCATCATCGTCGTCGCCGCCTTCTTGCTTTTTCTTCTTTTTATCCGATACCTCATCTTTGCCGCCGCCGAAGCCCTCGTTACTACTGTCGGAGTCGTAGCCGTCTAGGTTTACCGCGTTGCGTTTAACACCCCGCGACTGGCCGCTGATTTCATCGAGGTTGAGGATCGCGGCTGTTTCAGCATCATAGTCTTCATCGGTTGTGGATGTAGCTGCGAGGGTGTTCGGGTTTCGAAGATCGAATTGGGCGTTTGAAGCGGTTGATGCGTATCGGCTGGACGCCGCAGTGGCCCTTGGACGGGGGCGAGATGACATGATGTCTTTTATTATCTGCGGTTCTCGTACTCGTTGAAAATGAAGGTGAGTAAGTGGGATGAATCAATAGAGCCGCGAGCTTTTGCAGACGGCGTAGCTTTCAGATCGAGTCAAGTAGCTTCGCGCGACTGGGCGCAGTTAAACGCAACAGCCAACACTTTTCGCAGGCGTTCATTGTCGGAGCTTCGATCTGTGAAACGTTCTTCATGCTTGTAATATTTTGGCTTTAAAGGCCATTTGAACTGGGATCAGACGTACGGGTATCTGTATGTGCCCTATGTACATGTATAAAAAGAGAAATAATTACAACATAGTTACACACTTTGTACACCCACTCTACGAGAGATGTTTTCAAAATGGGATGCTTCCCCTTCACATTTCTTCCATAACAGCTCGCCTTGTAAGGGAAACCAAAAATTTAGAATTCCTTCTGAAGAACCTTCTTCAAATCACCCATCTCTTTCTCGTACTGTTCGATCTTCAATTGACTCGCCTGCAACTTCTTGAGCAACCAGGAAACCCTCCCAGAAATTTCTGTTGGTCTGGTTGGTAACTGTCCAAGCACCGTCAATTCCGACTCGTACTTGCTCACATTCGCGGTTTCTATTTTTGTGAGCTCTGTAGCAACCGCTATGTCAAGCTTCGCTTGTAAAGCTTTGTTTTCTTGTAACTTTTTAAAAGCCGCGCGATAGACTGGTTTTCCTGGTTTGATGGCGGAGGGTCTACCTTCAACGGAGACGACGGTTATCAATTCATCCTGTTCTAGTGCCTGTAGAGTTTCTTCCCCATTCTTGCTGAAAAGGCCGTGTAAAAGGACTTCTTCGTATCGTAGTTCATCTTCCTTTTGCTGACCGAACATTGTAACCAAGGCCCACGCTTGTTCTCTGGAGTATAATCGTTTCGAAGAATCTGCCAAAAGTAGTTTGAGGATATCGTTGGTAGAGTTTTTCACAATCTCAGAGACGGCTTGTGCGGGCGTATCACCAGTTCTGATCCTGGTCGCTAGCGATTCCAGATCCGTAAGACGGCCACCAAGCTGATCAATCGAGACATCGAGTTCCTTGATGTCCTTGGTTTTCTCTTCATCCGACATTCCCCTCTGTATGTGAGATAGCACATATCGCTTCGCCGCTTCAGGGGACGCATCACCCAACACTATCGTTTTCAAAACTCTTTCGGGGAGACTTCTTGACAATTGTTTCGAGAAAGACACGTCGTTCGTCATGAATATCACGTGCGCGACATTGTCTCTTATGAGTGAAGCTGCCCAGTCTGACAGACTCTCGTAAATCTTTTCTCCGATAGCATCATTCTTATGGAGAAAGTTGTCGATGACTACCACCGGCCGTTTCTCCGGGTGTGCTTTAAGCCATTCGGCGTCACTTAGAGCCGCGTCTTTATCTAATTTTGTGCGTTCGGAAAGCGCGGCTTGTGTTAACGCAGTGCCAGTGTTTTGAAGTATTTTTGAGAATTGTGCTTGAAGACCATGTTAGCGTAGGTATACTAGAGTCGAGGGCAAAATTTTCTCACTTTCTAAGGTCTCGCTGAGTCCGGCCGTTGTGCCTAGGGTGCCACGAACAGCGAGATCTATCCAACTATTGATAGAGTTGAGCCAACTGAACACAGGTCTATAGCCAACCTGTGCAGCTGTCGCTCGGATAATATCGGCGTCCCCTTGGCGTTTTTGAATAGGTTCGCAGTCGATTACGAGTTTATGTTTCCAGCTCTTGAGTACGTCACCTAGTACTAGGTCTGTCTTTCCAGATTCACGTGGTCCTTGTACAACGATAAACTGTGGTAGTAAATGTCAGCGAACTTACTAAGCTAATGATACGATGGATATCTTACCGTTCCCGCCAACTCAGTTAACCAAGACTTCATAGTTTCGACATTATGCTTTCCTTCTTCCCAAAGCAGTGCCAAGTCTCCAGCTGCTTCTACCTTTGGCTTTTGTCGTATAGCCCAGTATGGTGATGTTTTTTCTTTGAACCAACTCCATGCCTTTGAGCCGACGCTGAGCGAATGGGTAATATGTGCCTTTATAAAGAATGTGCGAATTCTAGATTGAGGAGTTACTCAGCTCAGGAGCCACGAATTGATAGGTATGGCACTTACGGGTCAAAGACAGAAACTGCTACCGCGGCGAGGATCGCGGCTAGAATTGGGATAACGATTCTTGGATGCTCAAATATCCATTTTCTGATGGCATGTGCCTTCACAACCGGAGCGTAGAGAACTCTTAATTGGGTAACTTTGCCGTCCGTATTGGTGATTGTCAAATCGTGCAGACAATTCCTAGCCGCGGTAGCACTCCGAATTTTCCAAAATTGTAGATAGGCATATCGTGGTAGTTCTTTCGAGTCCTCTTGCAAAGGTATAATATCAACTAATCTTCCAAAGCGTCTGAATGTCGTGTATAGTTGTTCCGATGAGACATCGGGTCCTCTAAACTCAACCTTGAGTCTAGAGGCCGGGAACCGGTGCAAATCTTCTAACCACGGACGGCCTTCAACTAAGAAGCATTTCAGGTGGCCAAAGGGATTAAACCACGGGCGAGCACTCCTGGACGCTAAAAATTTCTGCATTCGTTCCTCGACTTGACGAGGTGTCATGTCTGCTGGTTGCACAAACTTGACAATTGCCCCGCCATCCTTGATGCGTGGAATGACCTCCTTGATTTGCACCGGGAAATCCTTAGGGAGAGAGTATCGAAGTAACTTCTCGGCTACTACCATGTGGTCAAGTCGCATGAGAATGAACTTGATATCGAGGAATGCAGATATGACGGGATACACATCTAGGGAATTACGTGTTAGCGAGTGCAGTATCTTTTGAATCGGCGTCTAGTCCTACTATCGAAAAACAAAAGTCCTTCGCCGGGCCCGACATTTGCGAATCCGCTCTTCGGTAAATCTGAAATGAACTCTGCAGGCTCTACATGCACGGTGCCACTGGGTGCGGTGGTTGTCGCGTGACGACGAGCTGGAAGTCGAAGTTGCCAGAGCTGTCGCGCAGGTTGGGGGAATGCGCGACGCAGACATTGCGCGCGGATCATATACGGGGCGAACATGGTGACACGGGGCGTTCTTGTCAAGGCCAATCGCTGCAGAGTATCGAAAGCCTTCCGAGAGTGCGAAATGTCGAAGTTACGGTAGTGGTCGAAGTTGCATTATTGTCGTGTGTGTAACATTGGCCCCAACGACGTCGCGACAACGCGAAGGACAAAGTGGAGATGCTGTGAGAACTGGAGCCAGCGTCTGAATTAATAAGACACTGTCGATTCCTCTAAACGGCGACGATATTTTCAATTGCGCGGAGAGATCACGACGTTATGGATCGTTTCGCAAGAGAATTTTGGTGGTGGGGCCTACGTCATGCAGAG
Organism: Dactylellina leptospora; assembly: GCA_036971365.1. NCBI lineage: Eukaryota > Fungi > Ascomycota > Orbiliomycetes > Orbiliales > Orbiliaceae > Dactylellina > Dactylellina leptospora. Next base: position 47,813 of record JAJTUC010000036.1, on the reverse strand, counting down.
CCGTAATCGATAAGAACAGACCAATGGGTGCCGTGGGCCACCCTCCGTTACAGCACATAGCATCACCATGGGTGGGACATCTGCGGCAAGGTCGCTTAAGCTTAAGTTGGATCCCAGCTCGTGTTCGCCCTGCCGCCAGGTTGGGCCAGGTTGGGCCAGGCAGGGCTTGATAGGGCGGGGAAGCAGTTTCTGTTAAACCCCACTTGACCTATACTGGATGTTTACGATGTGCTTCATGATGATCTTCAAGAATGAAAATTATATCCTGGGGCTTGGTTTTGGGTTCGGCTCCTTTTCAAATTGGCCATTACATTAGTAACGAGAATTGCTGGTGTGCGAGCTCCTCGCGACTGAAAATGGGATGAGCCGTCACATGTGGTGCAGCTGCACGGAAGAAATTAAGCAGACGGGGAAAAAAAAAAATAAAACAAATAAAAAATCGACGAGGTCAGACGAAAACGAGAAAGGCAAATAGCACACGAAGGTGCAAGCATTCGCCGGGAAATATCGGGTGACTGGAAGCTGGACCGCCTACTTTCGGTGGTCGGCGATCTGGGTGAATGCTCACACTCGCGCGGGCCACGATCGAGGAATTGGGGCATGCATCGGATCCAGAGGCACGGAATGAGGCCTATTCTTCTGAAATCCTCGTGTCTTGTGCCAGAAAGCCTGTTGCGGACTGGACAACATGCGACGCTCGATATTGGTTCAACCTGTTTACGGGCCAATTTAAGCATAACCATGCACACTAGCCACCCGGAACCCACCGACATCGGGGCGCTTTTTCTTTCTTTCTCTTACATCGGGTCGGGAAGTGCTCCAGTGAGAGACGAGCTATTACCAATTTCGATCCATTTTGGGAATCGGACCCTGAATTTGTTACTCGACCGAAATGCAGGAGAAAGAAGCTTCTTTTATATCTGGCGTTCGATACATCGTTGTTATTATCTAAAAAGGGGAGCGGTACCATAGCTGCCGCCTTTAAGCCTTGGAGTCTTATGCAACGTTCCTGCAAGGAAAAGGATTTCGGTCACTTGGTGGACCCATGGGGTGCAGACGAGTCTGTGATGCCATGATCCCGAGCTAGCTAGCTAGCCAGGTTGGATTGGCTGGCCTGTCCCATGCAATTGAGCTGCGAATGGGAGTTTTTCGCAAAGATGGCCGTCCGCTTCTCAGACATGGCTCGCTCACTTACACCCAATTCGCGGAGCGTCGCCAGGCTCCGAAGTCGGGTACATTTCATTTCCCGTGATGCGCCTGCTCGGGTTCTCAAGGCTTGCGAACAACTTTAATGAATGTGTGAAGGAGTATGTATGTGTGGTGGAATGTTAACACCACCCAGCGCCCACGGCAATTGCTCTGTCAGTTGAGAGATCAAAGTACAAGTAAGTAAGTAATTTTTAGGTAACGTTCACGTACTCATTTACCCTTTGATATACAGCGTAGGGAAGGGCCGGAAAGTGAAGAGGATCGCAGGCGGTAGAGTTTAGCTCGGTTGTCCTTATCGGAGCGCCGCATTCTCGCTACAAATAAAAACTTCACAATGGCTCCGGAATTGGACCAATGCCCGTCGCTCCATTTTCGTTATCAATGTGCGTAGGAAGAGCGAGTCGGAGATGTGGGGAAATAGAACAAACCCCCCCGTTACGAAAGCAAGTGTATGCTTTGCAGGGCCATGCGAGCCGCCCCAATAGCACGAGCTGTAATTGTGAGCTGCAGCTGTCTCTGGCAGCCAGCCGGGGTCCTGTCTGCTAGTGGTGAGGTCCGATTTCCGTTATCCAATAACGTAACCCCCCACCAGTTCATCCTAAATGCCTGTCGCCTTTGAAGTCATATTTTTTTTTTTTTTTTTTTTTGCCCGCTTCGCTAGCTACCTCAGAAAAAGTACAAAAGTCTTCGTGCTCCTCCTCCCTTCCCAAGCTTGACCATCTCACGCCTAGGAAGGGGAAATTATTGGTAAAATCGTAGAGAAAGTGAGAGAGTCTAAGCTCCCGCACCTGAATCCGCCGTGCAATTCCTGGCCTTCCCTTGCCCCGTTTCCGGTGGTTGTCCCGTCGAATTTGTTTATAACCAGAGGATACCCCTCCTCTGCAACTGACCTCCTCCACACACCTCCCTCCCACTCATCCATCCTCCCGCTCCACCTCCCACCCTGATCTTTCACATCGGACAAGTCACCCACGCAATCCACCTGGCCTTTCATCGAAATCATCAGATCCATCCGGTCTGGGTCGTTAACCTCAATAGCTCGCTTCAAAGCACCCTCGACGACAATTGCCCCGCCGATAGACGCGGACCTGCGTTGGTGGTGATATTCTTCACCTATTGAAGCCTCTCAGTGCCGATTGGCAACGAATCGCATATCGCTGTGTTATCATTCAAAATTTGTTAGCATCAATTTCACCACAATCAAAAAAAACACGAACGCTTTTCACCTCTCAGACCCCTTCTGCTGTCTCCGATTATTTTTGCAACGGAGCACAGCCTGAAGGGTCTATTTCATTCCACTGTTCCAGCTTTTTCTATCTGCTTCAGCTGCTTCAGTCGTCTCTTTTCCAAATTTCATTTCCTCCTCCCCATTCTCAAATATTCTTTTCTTAAGCTTCGAAAATGGCCCCCGAAATCCCTCGAGGATACCTGTACGAATCCGAAGACGCCGAGGAAACGGAGGAGTACCACCCTATTGAATATGAAAACACACCGGAGAACCCCAGCTGGGCGGGGGCTTTGCCTATGCCCCATGGTCTTTATGATCCAGAAGATGAGAAGGATGCCTGTGGTGTCGGTTTTGTAGCGTAAGTTGGACCATTCGCTATATAAAGGCGGCATCGTAGATGTTAACTTACCATTCTTCCGTGTCCAGACATATTAAAGGCAAACCGTCGCACAAGATTCTCGCTGATGGTATACGAGCCGTTGCCCCTTGCTTGGGTGACATTTGCTAATAGCTTTTGGTAGCACGATCATTGCTCTGCAACATGACCCATCGGGGCGCTGTTGGCTCCGATGCTCGCGACGGTGACGGTGCTGGTGTAATGACCAGTATGCCCGATAAATTCCTCCGAAAAGAGTTCGGTTTCCTGTTACAGAGAACATTGCCGCCATTCGGTCAATACGCAGTCGGAAATATTTTCTTTACTCCAGATCCCGAGGAGCGCGGGAAGAACAAAGCTCTCTTTGAAGATATCGCTCATGGACTCGGCTTGAAGATCATGGGTTGGCGTTCCGTCCCGAAGGATAGCACCCTGCTCGGACCGGCTGCCAAATCTAGAGAGCCAGAGATTGAGCAGCCTTTGGTTGTTCTCACAAACCAAGGAGAGTTCGACGAGAAGCATTTTGAAAAACAACTATACATTCTCCGCAAAAGGGCCACTCATGCCATTGGCCTGCACAAATGGTTCTATATTTGCTCGTTGAGCCCACAAAACATTGTTTACAAGGGCCAGTTAGCACCCGTGCAAGTTTATAACTATTATTATGATCTCGTGAATGTCGACTATGAGGTCCACTTTGCTCTCGTTCACTCGAGATTTTCCACCAATACTTTTCCCAGTTGGGATCGCGCACAGCCTCTTCGTTGGGCCGCTCACAATGGTAGGTTATTGGAATCCCATCATAGATGTTTTTGAATGTGAGAAGTGGTGTTGGCGAAGGGTTGAAGATGAAGAATAGTGGTGTGTGAATGTCGATTCGTAGAATTGCTTGTTAACAGGTGCCGAATACCCATAGGTGAAATTAACACCCTGCGAGGGAATAAAAATTGGATGAAAGCTCGTGAAGGCTTGATGCAGTCGAAGAAATTTGGCGACGACCTAGAGTCCCTATATCCAATCATCGAAGGTGGTGGATCCGATTCGGCCGCGTTTGACAACGTCCTGGAGCTGCTTATGATAAACAATGTGCTGTCCTTGCCAGAGGCTGTGATGTTGATGATTCCGGAAGCATGGCAGGGGAACACTTTGATGGAGCCTGAGAAAGCTGCATTTTATGAGTGGGCTGCTTGTTTGATGGAGCCTTGGGATGGCCCAGCTCTCTTCACATTTGCGGATGGGCGCTACTGTGGTGCAAATTTAGATCGAAACGGATTGCGCCCATGTAGATTTTATGTGACTGATGACGACCGTATCATTTGCGCATCTGAAGTTGGCACAATCTATATCGACCCAGAACGAGTTATCCAGAAAGGGCGTCTCCAGCCAGGAAAAATGCTTCTAGTTGACACCTGGGAGGGCCGCATTGTTGATGACAAGGAACTGAAGTTGAGCACATCGAGTCGCTGCAATTTCCAGCAGTGGATTAACGACAACCTGATTTCACTTCCCGATATCCTCGAAGCCCATGAGAAACAGGGGGCCGACTTCTCACCCAAGTTAACGGAGGGGAGCCTGCAGAATGATCCTTTGGTCAAAGCATTCGGTTATTCCTTGGAACAAGTCAGCTTGTTGCTTGCCCCGATGGTAAGGAAATACTCATATCCATTTTGCTCACAAACAAATGCTAATTATACATCAGGGTATCGACTCCAAAGAAGCTCTTGGATCCATGGGCAACGACGCCCCTCTTGCTGTGCTCTCAAAGGAGCCGAGGTTGATTTACGATTATTTCCGTCAACTTTTTGCCCAGGTCACGAATCCACCAATCGACCCTATTCGAGAGGATATCGTCATGTCTCTAGAGTGCTATGTTGGACCTCAAGGAAATCTTCTCGAGATGGCTCCAACTCAATGTGGTCGACTACGACTGCCATATCCAACTTTGTCTGTGGAAGAGTTCAATGCGCTCAAGAACATTGAAGAAATCCACCCTAGCTGGAAAGTGCATACTATCGATATCACTTTTGCCAAATCTGATGGCGCCAATGGATTTGTCCCTGCTCTTGACAGAATCTGCGACGAAGCAGTCAAGGCTATCAATGATAACTTCAAGATCATTATCCTCTCTGACAAAAAGACATCTGCTGATAGAGTACCCATCTCTGCTGCCGTTGCCCAGGGTGCCGTACACAGCTACCTTGTCAAGGAGAAAATGAGATCTAAGGTTGCATTGGTTGTTGAGACTGGAGAAGTTCGTGAAGTCCAGCATATGTGTGTGTTGGTGGGATACGGTGCTGACGCTGTTTGCCCATACCTCGCAGTTGACATTCTGCTCAAGATGAACCGCGACGGGTTGATTAGGAAGAAGATATCTAACAAGGATATAATCGCGAACTTCCAAAAGGCTGTCAATGGAGGCATCCTGAAAGTCATGAGCAAAATGGGTATTTCAACTCTCCAAAGTTACAAGGGTGCTCAGATCTTTGAAGCTTTGGGTGTTCACAAGGATGTAATCGACAAGTGCTTCCAAGGGACAGCCTCCAGAATCAGTGGTATCACTTGGGAGGTTCTTGCCGAAGATGCGATTGCTTTCCACGAGCGAGGATTCCCTACTCGACAGGCAGTTATCGTTCCCGGTCTCACAGAAACTGGCGAATATCATTGGAGAGATGGGGGAGAAGCTCACGTCAACGATCCAGTTAGTATCGCCAACATTCAGGATGCGGTACGCACGAGAAACGACAAGTCATACGAAGCATACTCCCGCGCCGAATACCAATCTACAAAAGATTGCACATTGCGTGGTCTTTTGGATTTCGACTTTGAGAACTCCAAGCCCGTTCCCATCGAACAAGTTGAGCCTTGGACTGATATTGTTCGTCGGTTCTGTACTGGTGCAATGTCGTACGGTTCTATTTCGATGGAATCCCACTCGACTTTGGCTATCGCTATGAACAGACTTGGCGGAAAGTCGAACACCGGTGAAGGTGGAGAAGATCCTGAAAGAAGTAAGATTCTTGAAAACGGCGATACCAAACGCTCGGCAATCAAACAGGTCGCTTCCGGACGTTTCGGTGTCACGAGTTATTATCTCGCTGACGCTGATGAATTGCAAATCAAAATGGCCCAGGGAGCAAAACCTGGTGAAGGTGGTGAACTTCCTGGTCACAAAGTCTCTGGTAGTATCGCTCGCACTCGACATTCGACCCCTGGTGTCGGTTTAATCAGTCCTCCTCCCCATCACGACATCTATTCCATCGAGGACTTGAAGCAATTGATCTACGATCTGAAATGCTCAAATCCTCGTGCCAGAGTATCAGTCAAGCTTGTTTCGGAGAAAGGTGTCGGTATCGTTGCATCGGGTGTTGCTAAAGCAAAGGCGGATCATATTTTGATTTCTGGTCACGATGGTGGAACTGGCGCTTCAAGATGGACTGGTATTAAGCACGCTGGTCTCCCATGGGAACTCGGCCTTGCTGAAACACATCAGACTTTAGTCATGAATGACCTTCGCGGTAGGGTTATTGTCCAAACCGACGGTCAGCTTCGTACGGGTCGTGATGTTGTCATCGCATGTCTTCTAGGCGCAGAAGAATGGGGTTTCGCTACCGCTCCCCTTATCGCTATGGGTTGTATCATGATGCGGAAGTGCCATTTGAATACATGCCCCGTCGGAATCGCCACTCAAGATCCTGAACTTCGAGCCAAATTTGAAGGGCAACCAGAGCACGTCATCAACTTCTTCTATTATGTTGCCAACGAGATGAGAGCTATCATGGCGAAGCTAGGATTCAGGACTATCAACGAAATGATTGGTCGGACAGAGAAGTTGAAAGCTCGAGACGATCTTCGGACTGCCAAAACTCGAAATATTGATTTGAAGAATCTGCTGGTTCCAGCCTATCTTCGACGAGAAGGAGTTGCAACCTACAACGTTCGGAGGCAAGATCATAGACTTCACGTCCGTCTCGACAACAAGCTCATCGATGAGTCCGAACTTACACTTGATAGAGGTCTCCCCGCTCGCATTGAGACTCAGATAGTGAACATTGACCGAGCTCTCGGCGCTACTCTTTCCTACAGAATCAGCAAGAAATTCGGCGAAAGCGGTCTACCAATGGATACAATTCACGTCAATCTGACCGGATCTGCTGGTCAATCCTTTGGCGCCTTCCTCGCTCCTGGTATCACCTTGGAGTTAGAAGGTGACGCGAATGATTATGTCGGAAAGGGTCTCAGTGGAGGCAGGATCATCATTTATCCTCCAGTCGTGTCGTCTTTCAAGGCTGAGGAGAATATTTTGATTGGTAACGTTTGTCTGTACGGTGCCACACATGGTCAATGCTTCTTCCGTGGTGTAGCTGCAGAACGTTTTGCGGTCAGAAACTCGGGTGCTACTGCCGTTGTCGAAGGTGTAGGTGACCACGGATGTGAATATATGACGGGAGGAAGAGTTGTCGTTCTTGGCGGAACTGGTCGAAACTTTGCAGCCGGTATGTCTGGAGGAATAGCATTCGTCTTGGATATTCACGGAGACTTTGCAACTAAGGTCAACATGGAGATGGTTGAGCTTGAAGAAGTCACGGAGGCTTCTGAATCTGAGTGGCTCAAAGGGTTGATCGAAGACCATGAACACCACACAAAGAGCGAGATGGCATCCAGGATTCTGGCGGATTGGGATGAAGTTCTTCCACGCTTCATCAAGGTTATGCCCACCGATTATAAGCGTGTGCTTGCAGAAGAAGCCAAGAAGGCAGAACAGGCTCGCAGTCAAGTTCTTCTCCTCGAGGCTGAAGCAGCTGTCGAGGATAAAAAGAAGGATACCCCTGCCGCTGACCGCAAGGAGGCTGAGACGACCAAGAAGCTGGAAACTCCTTTGAACACCGATATCGAAGAGAGTATTGCTGACGCCAAGGTCGAGAAGAAGAGAGCCTTGGTGTTGAATAAGACTAAGGGTTTCAAGATGTATGAGCGACGATCTGAGAAGTACCGGAATCCGAAGACCAGAATCCAAGACTGGAAGGAACTGTCCAAGAGATTGAACGACGAAGAGCTTCACTACCAAACCGCTCGTTGTATGGATTGTGGTGTTCCATTCTGCCAATCGGATACTGGCTGCCCAATCAGCAATATCATCCCAGCATGGAACAATCTCGTCTTCCAGGACGACTGGAGAGCCGCTCTTGACAAGTTGAACCAGACAAACAACTTCCCCGAATTCACCGGAAGAGTTTGCCCTGCTCCTTGTGAGGGCGCCTGTGTACTTGGTATCAATGCTGATCCAGTTGGAATCAAGAGTATTGAATGCGCTATCATCGATCGTGGCTTCGAGATGGGTTGGATGGTTCCCTGCCCACCACCTGTTCGCACTGGAAAGCGCGTGGCTGTCGTAGGATCTGGCCCCGCAGGTCTCGCTGCAGCTGATCAATTGAACAAAGCAGGCCATCTTTGCCATGTCTATGAGCGATCCGATCGCGCTGGCGGCTTGTTACAGTATGGTATTCCGAATATGAAACTCGACAAAGCTATCGTCAAACGACGTATCGACTTCATGGCTGCTGAGGGAATCGAGTTTTTCTGTGACTTTACCATCGGACCGGATGGTAAAAAGACGCTCGATGAGCTCAGAGGAGAGTATGACGCTGTCATCTTAGCTACCGGAGCTACTATCCCAAGAGATCTGAAGATTCCTGGGCGAGAGTTGAAGGGCGTACATTATGCCATGGAGTTTTTGCACAACAATACCAAATCTCTTCAAGATTCTAACCTCGAGGATGGCAAATATATTTCCGCCAAGGACAAGAAGGTCATCGTCATTGGTGGTGGTGATACTGGAAACGACTGTATCGGAACCTCTCGTCGTCATGGAGCTACCAGTGTCGTCAACTTTGAGATTCTTCCCAAGCCATCAGCTAAGAGAGCACCTGATAACCCATGGCCCCAATTCCCCAGAATATTCAGAGTTGACTATGGACATACCGAAATCATGACTCACTCTGGAAAGGACCCTAGAGATTACAAGATTGTGACCAAGACTTTCCACGGTGATGAGGAAGGTAACTTGAAGGGTTTGACAACCAAGCGGGTTGACTGGAAGAAAGACCCAATCAAGGGATGGCAGATGTCCGAAGTTGAAGGATCGGAGGAGTATTGGGATGCCGACTTGGTTCTCCTATCTATGGGTTTCCTTGGGTGCGACGAGAAGGTTCTGTCGAAGGATGTTGAGCGTAACCCGCGAGGCAATATCAAGACTGACTCTCCGAACCACTACGCTACCACAGCTCCAGGCGTTTTCACAGCTGGTGACTGTCATCGCGGACAGTCTTTGATCGTTTGGTAAGTGAATCTTTTTCTCCTGCGATTTCAGTTGTGATCGTTGTACTGACCGAGATTGAAACAGGGGCATCAACGAAGGACGACAGTGTGCTCGTGAAGTCGACATTTTCCTCACTGGATCCACATTGCTACCGGTCACGGGAGGTATCATCAAGAGACACCCGATGAAGGCCGACCAGAACGCCAACGAGGTCGACGCTAACGCAATCTAGTCGGTTGCTGTTGACGGAGAGCTTCCAACTTACGGTATAGTTGAGAGGAACCGCCTGGGTCCGAGTCAAGCTATCTTTACGGATGACCCTGAGTGCACCACGATAGGACCGAAAGTTGAAAAACAAAGCCCAACGGAGATGCTAGCTGAACTTGCGGCAAAGAAGAAAGAGATGGGATTACCGGAAGTAGTATTGCACCAAAGAAGAAAATTGGTGAAGGAGTGTGATTGCGGGAAGAAAACGAGTGACTAGAGATACTGATGAGAGTGATGTTGTTTTTTTCTTTTCTTTCCTTCTTGCATTTGACTTCTCAGCGGAAAGGGTTCTTTATCATCGCAGGCCTCTCGGCGTTACATCATGCATCGATTTCATTCTCGCTAGCTACTTTTGTATGTGTATACAAATTCCTTTCTTGTTGCGTGGTTATCACCAGGAGGATGCTTTTATCGTGAATTAATGCGACGCCATCCCTTTGGCTTTCCACATATGTTTTTATTTCTTTGGCTGGTAATGAGATACAGGTGCTGGAATTTCATATTGTTCAGAGACCTTTGGAAATAACACTGCATTCCTGGCGAACTGTATATGTTTGAACTGGTGTAGTGCATAGCAGCATGTTCAGTTTAGTCTGATCTAACTTGAAGAGACGCTGTCGACGTTCTTTCCTATACTTGCGAGATACCTGTCATCCATATATCATGTTAAACCTTCAAGCTCATAACAGGACCTCTCAGAGATAAACGTACAGTGCGCCGGTGTCCGCCCACACTTGATATCTTGAAATTTTGAGGTTTTCAGTCTCGCCTTGAAAATCTAAGACGTAGGTAAAGACCTGTACATGAATAAGATACGATGAGCGTGGTCTCTTTTCTTAGAGTATGATTGGGCGAAGGTACCTCTCTCCACTCTATGCTCGTCGACAGCCAGGTGAATTTCGCTGCGCCTTTGACAGAAACTTTGTTCTGTGTGGCATCCACAAAATATTCTGAGAAGGACATGTCGGAGTAGGTTATATATTGTTGGAGGTAACCAAAGTACTCCCGCAAACCATCGAGGCCCTTGAATTCGCGACCGAGGAACGGGGCGAAATGGGGATCACCATGCTCAAAGGCCGTGGTGTTTTGGGAAGGACAAAAGTGCGAGATGAGATACTCCAAATCCGCCTTTGAGGCAAAGCTGTCGCAGAGTGCCTTTGCGGAATGGAGAAGGGCGTCGTAGTGATTGGCCATTTTGACTTGACGGTTTAGTCGTGCTCAATGTCAACATTGAAACGTAAGTACTTACGACCTGGTGAGTATAAGTAGGCACTTGTAGTATCATAGACAGCGGCCGTTCTTCTGATGGAGTAGACAGGGGCCGTGCCGGCGGGCTTAACCGAGTTTCCCACGCGATTGGCATTTGTCCTGCGATTGGCAAAGTGGCTGTTGATGGCCATCTCAACGGCGGATTTTCAATTTAAAATCGGTCGATTGTGTTTATCGACGACATTGATGTCGACGCTTCCGAATAGGTGTATAAATTGGTCCCTTTCTGCCCTTCTCTCTCCCACCCCGACATCCTCCTGGCACCTGAGAAGACGGCTCTTTCGTCTCCTGATCTCTCTCTTTACTTCTGGCCACTTTCGCTTTCTTTATTCACCCCTCGTTTCCACTCTCGGATAGTAAGTATATATATCTGTCTACCGATATACGCATAGCAATATCGCATGCCACCTTGACCCGAGTCAATCGCTGCCTCTGGCATCCCCCTTTCCCTCGTTCAGCTCGTGTGGCTCTCGCCAACTCGGCCTGGAGCCACAGATTCCCAACACCTCGTCGTTAGTTGGCGCCGCTCTTTCAATCAGAATGCAGATATTGAAATGCCTCCTGGGCATTTTGCTTGCGGCGCAAGCAGTCTCCGCCGTCCCGGGAAATGTCAACAATCTCGAGAAAACCGTCAAGCGGCGGGCGAAAGCTGGCAATAGAAAGCCCATCAAATGGGCGAACAACGTTGGGGAGAACGCCCTCCGCGGCCCCAAAGAACCAAAGTACTTTCGTACGTGTTATTCCCTATTTTATTTATTGGATGATAAACTAACCCACTTCTCGGTTTAGGCGAGCCAGGGTAAGATAAACTGTCTATCCGCACTCTGGGACAGAATACTAATCTTTCAATAATAGGACCGGGGCAGCTGGACATTACGACAAGCGATACTTCAGCGGGGTGAGTACGTTCTTTTATTTATTGTTACTCATTCAATCCCTCTAATCTTCCTGTCATTATTAGTTCGTTAGTGATAGCGAACGACAAAATTCTCTGAGGCACCTTGTCCGCGCTTGGCTGCAGTGGACCCAATCGCAGGGTATCGAAACGTGGTTAGCCCACGGGACCTTGCTTGGGTGGTGGTGGAACGAGCGGGTGAGTTTCCATTGAAGTCAACATTTAATCGACTAGCAGGGCTGAACGACCGGTGCCACCTAGATATTGCCATGGTAATCACTACCTTATCTGCAACGCCTTGTGCAAGTTTCTGACTGGTGAATCCAACAGGGACACCGATCTGGATGTCCAAGTATCTGAAGCGACTTTGAAAAATTTGGCTCTGAATTTCAACATGACGACGTGGTCTTACGATTTCGAGGACGAAAATTTCCACAGGTCATATCTTCTTGATATCAATCCATATTGGACAAATCGTCTCCGGGGCCACTCTTCCAACCTCATCGATGGCAGATGGGTTGATCAGAGCACCGGATTATTTATTGATATTACCGGGTTGAGCGAGACTCACCCGAAGCAACGTCCTGGGATAATCACTTGCAAGAATTTGCATCGATATTATGTTTGTTTATTTCCTCTTTCCCTTGACTCTTCAGGCCAATACTGACAATAAATCGACAGACATATGAGATATATCCTCTGTGGGAAGTCACATTTGAAAATTTCAGGGCATATGTCCCATATGCCTTCGATAAAGTACTCGTGAAGGAGTACCGATCTAGAGCGCTTACCTTGACAGAATTCGAATAGTGAGTCCCCCTTGTATTCAACAGGCTCCCTACAGTAACAAAAAACTGACAGATCTTATAGTCACGAGTGGCAACCGGCTTTGAAAGCCTGGGTGCCCAAGAATAGTACCCAACCTAACACCGTATTTACACTCAAGAATGGCAAGACTATCAAAATTAAGAGGGATGACCCGAGAGGGTTGGAGGCCGTTCCCCAGCCAACATTTATCGATAATATCTCCAGATTGGTGCATTATTGGTAGCATCTAACGGGGTTATTTCTGGCAAAATATTTATTTCGGATTTATCGACAAATCTGATATCTTCTGCTTGGCTAGGTGGATGATATCACTTTAAAATCTTTTTTTGGGGGGGTTTAGGTCATATTTACATTTTATTTTGGCTTCATGTCACGGCGAGGGCATTTAAGGGAGGGACACAGGGTGGGCAATATATCAAAATGGTTGCATTTTGGCGATACGGGGGTTCATATTTTGAGATCGTCGAGGCGACTCGACAGAATTCAGCGTCATGTTATTTGATCATCCTTCGATCTGTATTTATTTATTTAGCATTTTCTAGAATACTAGCAATATAAAAAAATTTATAAACTAAGGGGGCTCAGAGATGGCCACCCCCTCCTTAATGGTATCAACAGCCCCGCATGGTCACAGCTTTGAGTGTTTTGCATCTCTACCATGTATTCAAGAAGTGTATCCCTTAGACTTAAGCCAGTCTAGCACGACCTTTTCATCCCTCTTCTTCCAGCTAACATTTCCGCTAACGCTATCGATGGCAACCCTGACGGCTCTGTCATACCCTCTTTGATCCTTAGGTTCGAAGAAAGCCTTCATCTCCTCCAAGACTGCCTCATCCGAAAACTTGTTGAGCGTGACTCTGACGAATCGATCGAGCAAGACCATGTTTCCACTCAACAGTTTGAAGATATCATCCCACCTCTCCTTCACAAACTTCCAAACTAACGGTTTGGCATCGCTGTTCGTAGCAAGGGAAGACGAGACGTAATGGGTATTCTGCGTTGGAATTTCGGTACCAATCATCTTCTCGAGGTAATCGATGATGAGACCTTCATCTTTGACTTTTCCGAGAGATTGAAGTGTGATTTCTTTACCATCAGGGCTGGTGGCTTTCTTATACTCTTCCCAAACCGATTGATATTCGCTGTTCCCACCCTCGCTGATTCCGATTCTGAAAACGCGGAGTTTCATGGCCGGGTTGATGGCGGAAGTATCCCCGGAGAAGTATTTTTCGAATTGACTCTTCGCTTCCGCGATGATACTTTCGTTGCCTGCGCCAGCGGCGGCCCCGATGAGTAGGCCGCGGAGTTGGGTAGTCAAAAAGTCATCGTTCTCAGCGAACGCCCAGCCAATCTTTTCAGCAGCGGGAGAGTACAAATCGTGAGCGAATTTCTTGAGACCGTCTTTGATCTCGGTATTTGACCCAAATACGCTGCGGACAGCGGAGAGAGCGGTGACGATGGTCTGCCAGACTAAAAAGTTGTCTTCGTCTTTCATTCCCTCTAACAAACTGAGCAAACTCGATGTAGTTCCGTCACCGGACAAAGCTAACGCCTGGGCGTCGGCCACTAGGCCGATTCGATCAGCTACACTTAACTTCTTGAGCGAAGATCCCAGCTTTGCGAATCGTTCAACGGGATAGTTGACACGGTAGAAACCGTTCTGACCGAGGTTGAGCTTGTAGTAATCGGTGTTGACACCGTTGATGCTGGTCTCCTTCTCAGTCAAAGCTGTGACATCCTCCTTGACCTTGTCGGTGAGGGTTTCCTGCGTAATTCCGAGTGGGACCCACCAAGTGGTCGTGTCGTCTTCGGCAGCGACGTCGCCTGTGCTCAGGAAACGCTTCTGACGGACGGTAAGGGACTCCGACGCTTCAGTGACATCGAGAACCGGAAACCCGGTCGTCTTGATCCAGTCGTTCATGATGGCATTGACATTCTGACCAGAAGCCTCGGAGAGCGCGGCCCAGAGGTCATCGGTTTGGGCATTGGCTAGAAATATTATTAGTATTAATCATTTGTTCTATGGCGTAATATCGCTTACAGTAGGTGTGCTTCTTAAGGTAGTTCGAGACACCCTTCAAGAAGGTTTCCTGTCCCAAGGCAGAGCTCAACATTCTGATAACACTACTCCCCTTGAGGTAGCTATATATCACCATTATCAGCATGTTATTCCTCACCTACGATATCCAACAAGATGCAACACCCACCTGATGTGATCAAAAATCTGGTCGACTTCCAAAGCATCTCTGACAGGAACTTCAATCGGGTGAGAACTTCTCAAGGAATCCAGCTGGAAGCCTGTTTGCATAGATTCAGCCTAGGATTGAGGATTAAAAAAGTTAGCGGAATGTGGGTAAGGAGAATTCTAACGACCTCTTTGCGAACGCACAACAAACTGGCCCCAGACATCCCAGTCTAAAAAGCGTTTCGTCAGTCTGCGATCTTTAATATTAGAAATGGGGATTGGGTAATATATACCGGGGTAAAAGTTATCGATGGCGAGCCATCCAACCCATGTTGCGAAACCCTCGTTCAGCCAGAGCTCGTTCCACCAATCCATAGTGACCAAATTTCCAAACCATTGATGGGCGAGTTCTTTATAGACATATTAGCCAGTGTGCGGATATTTGGTGAAAACTAATCCATACCGTGCGCAACAACGTAAGCGACCCTGTTCTTGTATCGGGGATCGCTCTTGCCCTCATCGTACAAAACGGCGGTGGTCCTGTAGGTAATCAATCCCCAGTTTTCCTAACCAAGAAGAAAATCATGATTAGGCTGATATACCAAATGCAATAGACGTCACTATGCTCACCATAGCGCCATGCGAGAATTCGTGAACAGCCAACATGTCGACCTTTGGCAAAGGATAATCGATATCGAAAACGGTAGAAAAGTAATCGACAATCTTGGACGCATTCTCCAAAGCGAATTGACCTTGCTCCTTGAGTCCCACGGTAGTATAAACTCTGACCGGGATAGGTTTTCCGTTGTATTCCTTCTTGGTATATGTCTCGACATATTCGAACTCACCACAAGCCCAAGCATACAAGTAAGTGCTCATTTTTGGCGATGTGGTGAATTTGACAACTTTGAGGTCACCTTCTGGGGTTTCGGAGTCGACGGGCATATTGGAAAGAGCGGTCCAATTAGACGGGATAGTCATGGAGAAGTCAAAAGTGGCTTTTAGGTTGGGCTCGTCGAAGCACGGGAAGGCCTGGCGGGCGTCGCAGGATTCGAATTGGGTCGAGAACATGTGGGTAGGGGTTTCGCTGCCTGGAACTTTGTATTCAGAGCGGTAGAAACCGGCCATCTAAACCGAATCAGCCGTGCACCCGCCGTTCGTGTTTGTAAATTCGTACCTTGTTATTCAGGATACCATTGAACTTGATGACTAGCTTGGCGTCACCGACTGGCAATGGGGATCCAAAGGTGATGGTGGCCCGTTCACGCTTCTTATCAACCTCAAACTCAGTGGTCTTGAGCTCTCCGACGCTAGCCTCGAGAAGCCCAAGCTCTTTGACATTGATTTGTATCGAGGTGGTTTCCGCCTTGACGGCAACATCGATTTCGACGGTGCCAGAGAAGGTGAACTTGGTGCTGTCAATGTCGTAAATGGAGAGGTTGTAATGGACGGGTTTAACGCTAGAATACAAGAAGAGATTAATATTCAAGACCGTTTAATATCTTAGAAAAGCCACTCACTCCTCGGGAAGGACGTCTCTGTCGTCTCTGGTCATTTTGAGTGTTCGAGTCGTAGAAAACGGTCTGTGGTAGAACGGTTGTGTTGAAGTCAGTCTGAAACCAGCGTTGGATCCCAAGCACGGCCTCGTATCTTTCGAGACAGCAGCAGACGCGGAGGATACGGAAGCGTAAGATCTGGGGGCTTGGAGTGACCTAGGGGCGGTTATATATGGGTTTCTGGAGGCAGTCGTACGAGCAGAGCTGCGCGATATTGGTATCTGCGAGCGTCTGAAAGTGGAAGTTAGCAACAATCGGGTTGCCCGCGGAATGGATCTGTGCATGGACTCTGGCGATATCGCGATGGACCAAGCTCTTCTTCTTCCTCCTTCTTCCTCTTTCTCACTCGTTCTCTTCAATTGCGAGAAATCTCAACTTCGCGGGGAATGTCAAAACAGCTCGTGTGCAAAACACTGCTCAGAAGAAATTCAATGATACGCACAAGAAGTGTCCTAAGTATCGACAATGTCCAAATTTTCAAAGTCAAAAATGCCTTTTTTCCCCCTTCTCTTTTAGCCAGGAAAATTCGGGAGGGTTCGATTCTCCGAATCAAGCAGCTGGAAGAACCAAAGTGGGAAGCTTATCGAGAGTTGACGAGGGGTAGCAGCAGTAACCAACCTTGGAGCATAATTGCCCTTCGCTATAATTGCGGGGCACTCGACTCACGTCAAAAGTGCCCACATGCAGCCGCGGCCCTAACCGTCACTAGCCATGCCAACGTCACTCGATTCCGGTATCGATTCAGACGCATCATGTTGGGACGAATGCACCACCTGGATAACACGCCTAGGGCTGACAGGCGCCCCGGCTCCGGATATCGGCGCCATCGGCCAAATTAAAAAATAAAATAAAACATGCATGTAGAATGTAGAATCCATTGTATAAAGTCTCGTGTTTCCATCGTAAGTCACAAAATCAATACAGAGCGAGGAAATGAAAAGGCCAAAGAATGACAAGCGAACTCCCGTCCAACAAGGCGGATGACGAAAACAGGGGGGAGGGAATTAGATGTGGGAGACCAAAGGAAATCACCAACGACAGGATTTGAGAAAAACCAGACAGAACGACGAAGAATCAAGCAGTGTAGGAACCGGATACAAGCAAGGACAAGCAAGATATGGTGTTACAGTGATTTCGATCAAGGACGCAGGGCGATAGAAGATAACCAAAAACGAGAGAAGAAAAAAGTAAAGAGCGGGCCTTCTAAATGCCATGACCCCACCCTTCTCTTTCCACTAGTAGCAGCTCCTTCGCTCCCTTCCTTCCTACCCACTCCCGGACCGTGTAGATTCCTCTTCGAAACCAAGACATCGAACGTGGCCGTCTCAAATCGGTATCGCTTTGATGAAGATTTATTATCACGAGGGTTTCGACAGAGAAAGAGGAGGGAGAGAGTATTGACGGTATCGTGAGACCGGGGAGAGGAGAGTTTGTGAAACGTAAGCGCTTTCAATTAATAGACATAAAGCGGATAAAAGTAGTCGTGATAGTAGCCTCAACTGAAAAAGAAAAACAGATTCGCGGTTCCCTTTATGTCCAAATTGAATCAACAAAATCTACCATCGTCCTCCTCAATCTCTCTCTCTCTCTCTCAAAAACGATCTTGTCTCTGATCTTTAGCAGCATCCGCCGCCGGATTGCTGGTTGACACTGGTACCGGTGTTGACGGAAACCGTTGGCTTGTTGTTCTGGGTTGCGCTTCCCATTCGTTCCTTGATCTGTCGGGCCATGGTCAAGAAGGCTTGTTCGACGTTTGTTGCGTTCTTTGCAGAAGTTTCCAGGAACGGGATACCCAAGCTATCAGCGAATTCCTGCAGAAATCGATTTAGTCAGTATAATTTCGAGCCTGCAAAGGTTTTAAATATGAGCTATACCTTTGCAACAGTGTAGTCGACGACCTTCTTATCCGACATATCGCTCTTGTTTCCGACGAGGAGCTTGTTAACACCCTCGGTAGCATAACGGTCGATTTCTTGCAGCCACTGCTTGACGTTGTTGAACGAATCTGAGTGAAAGTCAAATTAGATCTCCGACAGATCTGTGCGCGGATTTTTTGCGATACATACCCATATCTGTTACGTCAAAGACGACGCAAATACCGTGGGCACCTAATGCGACAGGTTGTTAGAGGGTGTTATACGCGTTGACGACCCTGTGATGTTGCACAGCTTACCTCGGTAGTATGACGAAGTGATTGTTCGGAATCGTTCTTGACCGGCAGTATCCCACTGTGAAGGATTGCGTTAGATACGGCAAGTTACGATGAATGGATAATAGAACGCCGACTTACGATTTGTAGCTTGACAGTCTTGCCATCGAGCTCGATTGTGCGGATTTTCTGTACGTAGGGACGTTAGACACATTTGTATAGAAAGGGAAAAGCCTCCACGGTGAAAACTCACGAAATCCACACCGATGGTAGAGATGTAGCTCTCAGTGTATGTGTCATCGGCGAACCTGAGCAATAGACAAGACTTGCCGACACCGGAATCGCCGATGAGGAGGAGCTTGAAAAGATAATCGTATCTTTCGAGATTGGTTGTTAGCTTGGCCCTGTGCTCTTTCGAGGACGGAGAGGTTGGAGAAGTAGGGTTGACGGGGAAGCGAGCGTGCTCCGGCGACGGCGGAGACGCCATGGCGTTTATTATCTCTCCCGCTCCGGTCCACCTTTGTTCTTCTTACGAGAAACAAGGTCGCGTGGGGACGTTGTAAGAGGTATGCCGTCACAGGAGAGAGTTCACGGGGAAAGTGCGCTCGGGAAACAGGGGACAATAGATGTCCTGATGGACGAAAGAAAGCAAGTTACATCTACAGAGCGGATGGCGAAATGGTGAGTTAGCAAAAGAGAACAGTCCGTTGGATAAGGATGAAGCTTTACGGCAAAGCGACGAGGAGGTGTAGAGGGACCAGAAGACGGGATGGGGGGTAGCACGAAGGGGAGGAAGGGGGGGGAAAGCGTACACTCTGGGTTCATTTTGGCGATGCTGTCGAGGTAGAAAGCTCTAAATTAAAGTTCCTGACAGAAACGTTAGCAAGAGGCTATTTGACTCTTTGAGATGATATCACTTTTTAGGGAAAAATAGCTCGAGACAGCGGCCGAGGAAGAGCGCTGGGTGGAGGGTAGGGAGGGAAGGCGGATGCTCACAGTGAGGCGGTGGTAGAGACGTGCGAGCTGAAGATACTACGAGCGGCGATGGCGATGGCGATGGCGGTAGTAGCTGATGGTGGTGGATGGATGGATGGATGGTGTGTGGGTGGTTAATGATGATGGTGGTGGAGAGACGATGAGAAGGACAGAGTTGGAGAGGAAGATGGCTGATGACGATGATGTTCGGAAGATTGCAGCAGCAGTTAGCAGCAGCAGCAGCAGCAAGACAGACAATATCCGATCAGCTGACAGGACACAACTGCACCCCGGACTCTTCTCTTCGTTCTCTTCACGCGGTAATGTGCTTCTACTCAGATAAGGACGCCAGGTAGACAAGGGCGAGGATGGGATTGGTTTTACTCTGTCAGACTCGATAGGGGGGTGAATCGTGAGCAGGATCACTTAGTTCTACGGCATCGACAGACACAAACATCAAACTGCGCTCGCTCTCCTCCAACCGATAGATACGGGAGAAAGACAAGTACTGTACGTATCCAAAGCGCTAGTTCTCCTTGGACAGCTATAATCTTCCATCAGGCGCCGGAGCAGACGAATGGAGATACGCACAGCTCTCCTCCGCCCGGATCCTACTTATCTCCCTCCGCTAGCTCGACATATATCTGCTTGAGGACATGCGGCAAACACTCGTATAATACATTCTATTATCCCGCCAAGTAGCTAGAAGCACGTCCCTCCAAAACGCCAGTCGATGCTATCACAAAGTACCAAAGTACCAAACGCCAAAGCCAAAGCCAAAAAGCCAAAAAGCCAAAAGAACAAAGGAACAAAAAATAAAAATAAAAAAAGGCGACCATTCCGTCCTGTATATATTATACCCGATGAACGACAAGATGATGAAATAAAAGCCCACTCTGTTTCGCGTGTCCCCAATCTCAATCGTCAACTTCCATTTCATCACCAGACATAAACATCATAGAGCTATCCGCGCCGCCCCCACGACTACGTCTTGTACTCCTCGTAGACGGTGTGACGTTTCGTTGCGGACCGAGGGGTGAGTTTCTGGTTGCTTGCATTCTTTGTTGCCTGCGCAAGTTTTGAAAGTGATTCGTGGCAACGGGTCTTGCGGATGAAGTAGGCGTATCGCGACGTTGGACGCGAGCAGGAGTGATCGGGCGAGGGGAGCCATCGCCTAGCTCCGAGGCGTAAGAATCATCGACGCTTCCTTGGGTCGTGTCAGCGATAGCCGAAAGCTCGTCAACTTCGTCGGATTCCTCTTCCTCTTCCTCTTCCTCCTCCTCTTCTTCGTATATAGATGCTTCGTCAGCCTCAGGAATATCAGCATCCAAATCAACCTCCCCTTCTCCTTCCTCCTCACCATCATCATCCTCTTCTTCTTCCTCATCATCGTCCTCATCCTCTTCATCCTCCTCCTCCTCCTCACTCCATCCAGTGTTATCAGCTTCTGGGATATCAGCATCCAGATCTACTTCCCCTTCTTCCATCAAACCCTCTTCTCCAACTTCCACCTCATCACCCTCTTCCTCCTCTCCAATATCCCCATCATCGCCCTCTTCCTCATCCTCAGCATCCTCGATAACATCAACAGGCTCCCCACCAACCATATTGACTTCTTGGGTATTCCCAAACACGCCGTCGTCATCGACAGTCGTGCCCTCCATAGCCAACTGCTCAGCCCTTTCAAGCTCCTCGTCAATAACACCCTGGAGAGTCTTCATCATGCCAGGTGGTTTGATCCAAGTAGCTCCGAAACGGGCGATGTGCAGTTTTCGCTTTTCAATGGCATCCTCATCAATCGCGAGCTGTTGAAGAGCGGAAGGACCGTAAGCGGCCAGCGCGGAGCGTGTCGCATCGCGTTGAGCTCGATAGTGCTGGTGGTGGCCGTGCTGCGTAGTCGGCGGTTGTTGTGGCGCGTTTGAGAGCACGGGGGAGGTTGAGGGTTTCGGAGGGACTGTGTAGCCGAACGTATGCGATGGAGTGTACCATAGCGATTGGGTCTGTGTGCGTGATGCATATTGACTTAGCTTGTGATGAGTAGAGCAGGCGATGAGGGAGGGTACCAACATACATCACGAGGTGTGAGCATGGGCAACCCCAAGCCCATCATCTTTGCGGCGGTGCTTGTGTGATAACCCTAGGGTTTGACAGGACTTTCAAACCGGATATCTTTATAGACGGCTCTCCATTATCAGAGGCGGTGGAGCTAAATTGGCAATGGTGGCGGTGATACGATGGTGATGGTGGTTGCAAGGTTGGTGGAGAGTGAACCGCGAACGTCGCAAGCCGAGCGGCTTTGTTGTGGGCAGCTATGAACAACAGTCCCGCCCACCTATCAACCGCACCACCCCGTTGCCATTATCTTACGTAGTCTCGCGAAGACTAACATTTTACGCTATCATAACGAAGTCCTAGAACACAGGTCTATATAATTCATAATAGTATCGTCGCAACTGCACCCAGAAGGTACCACGCAGAACCATGCAGCCGACGACATGCCCAAATATCGTACATAAAAGCTTTCAAAAGAGATGCGCTCTAACCAAGTCTACGACAGCTCCATAGCATCTCCACCATTCACGTTATAGTTGGCATCTGTGATGAACTGGTTCTCATACTCCGCCAGATACTAGATTAACCTTCGAGTTAGCAACAACGTGATTCGCCTACTATACTTAACGAGATCAAGAGCTCACCTTTGCACTGCGTCCCGTGTCAAGGAACAACTTGTAGCTACGGCTAACATCATCTACCGTCACTACCTTCTTTGGTCGCTTCGAGGCAATCATGTTGGCTGTGGTGATAAGTTGCGACGCATATCGCAGAGAAGTTTCCTGTCCAATCTTTGTCAAAAGAGATAAGGAGTTGGGATCCAGCTCGACCTCCTGCTCTTGAGCTCTGATCGATAGGAT
Source organism: Dactylellina leptospora (assembly GCA_036971365.1). Taxonomy (NCBI): domain Eukaryota; kingdom Fungi; phylum Ascomycota; class Orbiliomycetes; order Orbiliales; family Orbiliaceae; genus Dactylellina; species Dactylellina leptospora. The sequence continues at coordinate 25,648 of JAJTUC010000036.1, read as the reverse complement.
TTGCTCAATTTCTTGAGCGGAGTATCCAGGCGTGGGTATTATGAGAACTCTGTCCAACAAATCTATCGGGAGCCCGTGTGGCGATTTATACGTCGTCCCTCGTATTCTCGTAGTCCCTCGGTTCGAAGCCATGATGACAATCGGTGATAGCTCGCTTTCCAAGGCCCTATTGATATAAGAGAAACATTCGATATCCAACATATGAATCTCGTCGATGAAGAGAACGCCAGGAACAATCTCCGCCTTGCCCTCTTCCCTCCATTCGCCGACTTTGGTATTGATCTGATCTCTGACTTCTGATCTGATCTCGCCAGTGTCGCCTGAGAACAAGGCGAGGAATCCCTGCGTACGCGAGTTAATAACGTCGATTTCGTGTAGGGAAACAGTGTGAACGACTTCGCGTCGCTTTTGAAGTTCGCCATCCGGACATTGCAGGAATTTTGTATCAGGACCCATGGCATCGTAGTCCCTGGCTCTCGAGTACGATCGTCCTAATTTCGTGACCTTCCCGGAAGATTTATCAAGTGAGATGATGTCGCCGGCGATAACCTTTTCTTTTGACATGCTCTCAATCATTTTCGCGCCCATATCCCAGACAGCCTCCATGTCGGTCGTCTTCATAGTGAGCTTGCCTTGCTTCGTTCCCTGTAGTAGAATACCACTTTAGCGCCCAAAGCCTCTCGTCAATCCAAAGTGAGATGCTTACACCAGTCACGGATCTGTCGACTTGAATCTCAACCACTTCACCCTCAATGATCTCCGTTTCTTCTTTTATCCGAACACCGATAGACTTCCTGAAGGCTTGGGTGAGAGCTTCCGTTTTCGACATTTCTAACGAGAATATTTCGGTGGATGTGAGGATGGTGAAGGGAACGTCGGCGCCGAGGCTCTGGGCCATTCCCATGGCGATGGCAGTCTTGCCCGTGCTACGGTTCAGATTAGATCAACTACACATCGCGACTTTCAACATATAGAGTAGAGCTAACCTAGGAGGGCCAGCCATTAGAATAGCTCGGCCAGCGATCTTTCCCTCGCGGACCATCTGGAGTATAACGGCGGCGGCTTTACGGGCCTTCTCTTGACCGATGAGGCCTTGCGAAGCATTGGTACGAGGCTGGAGGGTATCCGGTTCGACACCGAGACCGCGAATGTGAGAATGGGAGGCGATGAGATTGAGACCGCGGATGTCTCTCGACTCAGAGACGGTAGAAATTGCTTGCTGTGATTGGCATGTTAGCATGGTGAAAACTAGAATTTTTTCATCTTATCGCGGCACGGGAGGAGTACCATTTTGGATACCGCGCAACCAATGGAAGAGATGAGATCTAAAAGGGTATCAAAGGTCCACGGTGAATACGGCGGGAATGCGATGGGAGATGGTTTTGGTGGTCGCGATGAAGATGAAGGTTGGTTGGAGACAGTGCGAATTAAATTTCTGGGCGGCGCAGGACAAGCTCGACGCGTTTCGACTTGGTTGAGGTCGACCAGAACACCGTATTAAATGTCACTTTCACTTTATACACATGTCTTCACGAGATACTCCCAGGGAAACATTTTATTAGCCCACTATACGCTGAAAATTTACAGCTAAACTTGTAGTAGGTGCTGGTGTTCACTGTAAACGTTCAAATAGGATCTGGGTGGTGTTCTTTGCTGCAACGTGCTTTCGTCATCCCACCTCTCCACCTCTCCACCTCTCCTCCCTCCTCCATCATCATCCCGTGAACGACCCTCCCAGATATATACTCTCCAGAAACACCATCTCAAGCTCCATCATGGTAAGTTACATCCTTATCCAGCTCTATATCCCATCATGAAGTTCTTTCGTCGGGTTATTCGTCGCCCGCAGTCGCAACAGCTCTCGGTTCCACCCAACGATGACGATTCACCAGCGGACGCTAACATTTCCTACCTCGACTCCTACCAGAACTACGGTTATTATGACGATTTCGACGGTGGCGGCTTACCACGTCGCCGCTTCGACGAGTATTACCGATGCTATCCAGTTGCCATGATGCCCACCGGCCGCGAGAACCTCAACTACGGCGGCAAGGTCATAATGCCCCCCAGCGCCCTCGACAAGCTCACAAGGCTTCACATCTCCTACCCGATGTTGTTCGAGCTCCACAGTGGCAAGGGAAAGATCACTCACTGCGGTGTTCTTGAATTCGTAGCCGAAGAGGGCAGAATATACCTACCACAGTGGATCATGCAAACCCTCACTCTGGAGCCTGGTGACTTGCTACAAGTCAAATCCACAGACCTCCCACCTGGCTCATTCATCAAACTCCAGCCCCAGTCCGTCGAATTTCTCGACATCTCGGACCCCAAAGCTGTTCTCGAGAACGCTCTTCGAAACTTCTCCGCTCTGACAAAAGACGATATATTCTCGTTCTCTTACAACGACACCATCTTCGAAATCGCCGTTTTGGAAGTAAAACCGGATGTCAAGAATAGCGCCATCTCAGTCGTAGAAACCGATATCGAGGTGGATTTCGCCGCCCCAGTTGGATATGTGGAACCCGAGAGAAGTAAGCCAGCTAGCAGCGTCAACTCTACTCGGCCCTCATCCGCCATGGCCGGTGGAATCCCCCCAAACATCGGTCAAGGCGCCATGGCTGCTCAAATCGGATACCAAGATCTCGCACCGGGTTCATCGAGCAACAAGCATCTAAAGCCATCCGACGCATTTTCAGGTTCCGGTCAAAAACTGGTGAACAGAAAGAGTAAATCGAAACCGGGAACGCCAGCCCCTCCAGCCCCTCCTCCAAGTGCCGCCGCCCCACCAACTAGTTCTATCAGATTACCCTCAAACGGAAGAATCATCGATACAACAACATTAATGCGAGATGGAAGACCACCCCCTGCGCCGCTTCGAGTCCCCTTCGGTACCCTCTTCTTTGGATATGAGATAAAACCTGTCAAGAAGACCGAGGGAGCTGAACAAGATGAATCCGATAAGCAAACATTCTCAGGACAAGGTCAATCCTTGCGAGCTGCAAGTAAGAGAAAAGAACGAGATGAGTCTACCGACTCGAAGGGCAAGGGTAAAGCTACCAGCAGCGGACAGTCATCGGGCAGGACTTTGCGAGGGAAGGAAGTGATCGAGATTGACTAGAAGCGCCGTCGAATCACTCCCGCATCCCTGCGTCGTTCATAAATACCATTTAGAGGATTGTTGTGACGAGTCAAGAGCAAGAAAACATATTGTTAAAACGGCGTTAACCTTTTTTTTTTTGCATCGTGCGGTATTCTCTTACTATTAGCTACATGGCGTTGTATTTAGGAAATTGTTATAGGAAGATAAATAGAATTTAGTCAGAATGAGGATATGATAATACGAATTTTCACAGGGTAGGACTTCACCTTCAGTATCCAGTAGCATTATATTATGGAGAGTATAAAAAGTAAGAAACGCCATGTACTCCATGCTAAATCGACAGCCATATCGGGGTATCTAAAATGTCTCGCAATCATATGCTATCGCACTCAAAATGAAAAGGAAACAAGTAGTCACAAATTAGAATGCACCCTCCTCTTCTTCCGCCTCCGCCTTCGCATACCCATCCTTCACACTCCTCACACCCCCTTCCCAAATCTCATACTCCAGAAGCACCGCGCTCTCCGCCCACGGCGAGAATACAACTTTGATCCACCTCCTAGTCCTCTCCTCCCATCCCTCTCCATCAGCCCCGACCAACCCTTCAGCCTGCCTGGTGCTCCCCTTCAACAACGCCACCCTCGCATCCAGAATATTTGTCCATGCCATCCCCAACATCGGCGTCTTCATTCTCATCGCCATCGATAATGCTTCATCTCTCACATCATCCATATCATCCCCCCATCCCGTAAACCATTTAGCTTGATAGTCATACGTCATCATCAATTCGTCCGATGGAAGACTGTACTGCGTCATCGCAGCTACATCCTGCGAACCAGTATTTGACCCCTGCGTTTGCGTAGGTTGCATTTGGCCTTGCGTCGGTGTCGGTGTATCGATAGCGGACGAAGGCGGTGGTTGGTTCATATAATTTCGCTGATACGCCGGTTCGAATAAATCGGATACTTGGTTCGCTACCACAACCGCAATGTTATACCTCACCGCCATCTCTTTCAGACAAGTACCCAGACGGACTATATCCCCCGCCCGTTTTGCCAATTTCCCTGCTTTAGTACCCTTCGCTTTCGGTGTAGGGGTTGTAGCAGGCCCGAACCCTCCGTCGCCACTTTCATCTTCCACTCTGAAATTCGCGGCGATGCTGTCCACAATTACCAATCCTACTCCGAATCTTTCGATGGCGACTGGTAATTGGTATTTTACGATGTGTTCTAGCGTTTCGAGATACTGACACATTGCAGTTTGTATCCTGTCCAGACTGAGGCTTCGATAGCCGGGGACCTTTTGTTCCTGTAATTGTCGTAGCATACTCTCCATCCTTCTCGTTGAAATCTGTGATTCCGTACAGATATATATAGCGCTGCGGTCATGGGGCGGCTGTTGGATCGAGAAGCATAAACGGAGTAGAAATTGCGTCTTCCCTACGCCGCTATCACAATTATATCAATTAACCGTCCGTAATTCAATCAAAGTACGATGTATGAATTGCATCGAGAAGTGAGTATACCTCTCGCCAACAATCTCAGTCAAGCTCCCGGTCATCACGCCCCCGTTGAGTGCCTGATCGATCCCAGCGTCTCCAAAATCAACCATCTGCTGCCGTTGCCCGAGAGCTTCCATGTTTCTCCCACGAAAGTTGTCGGATCCGTTTCCAGGGTTATGATTAACCTGAGACGACATAGGCGTGGACGAGGGCGTCCGTCCGCGAATTCTATCATTCGCTGCGGCGGCGTTCGATCGCGACGCTGACAATCCTAGCGTTTCAACGTTCAACGCATCCCGTACTCCATCGATAATCTTGTTTACATCGTTGAGACTGATCCGCGCGCGTTGACATATGGTTCGCGGGTCCAGCGAGACGAGGTCGACGGTTGTAAGATTGCATTGTTCGAGGGTCGCGGAGTGGCGGTCGAGGAGTGATCGGAGCTGCGGGGATGTTTGGTAGATGTTTGGAAGGAGGATGAGGAGGTCGGACATTTGACAGGCTGGATGGGATGGTGTTTGCTCCGAAGCATTGTGCGAATGTGGTGTGGGGGAAGTAGCCAGTTGTGAAGTTGGAAGCTCAAAGCTCGTAGCTCGGTATGCAAAGCTAGCTTGACGCGCCCCTACGAAGGCTCGGCTACACAACCGCTCTACCCTACAAAAATCTACACACTGTTGATATCATATTAAACCGTTCCATTCACTCAGTCTACGTAAGTACAAATAAACCAGTTCCATCTACAATATCATTGACCCGGTGTGCGGCGCGCTTGCGGAAAATATAAAAGGATTCGTGAATAAGCATAAAAAGAGGCGGCCCAAGCCTTGAACACCCGCAACCAATAAAATGGAACTAAGAAAGAGACGGAACGATGTAACTAGAATAAAGGAAAGAGAGAACAATATTAAATCATAAGGAAGAATTTAAGAAATGAGTAAACTCAAATGCATCCTTGGCCATCAGCTTTGCTAGACGGACGGGCATTATAAGGTGTATAAAGACATCTCTCAGACGTATTGCTGATAACAGCTTTCAAAGAAAAGAAATGGAAAGAGCAAGTATTCATGGTCCATCTAGAGCATTACACATAATGAACTATTGATTGCGAGCTCCACCGGATATGTTATCGTTGAGTCCCGCAGGTCTTTGTTCTACCTAAGAAGGGGTCGCCCCAGACAAGGGTGCAGGTTGGACGGTAACATTTGGCGGAGCAGCCGCAACCTGCGAGTCATTCATCACAGGGGTGGGAGTGATAGGCGACGAGTTCGCTGATGCAGCTGCTGCCTTTCGCGTTGCGTTCGCAGGACTTTTCACTCGCCCACCCGTGTTACTCGAGGTATAGCTGACCCGATGTGGAGTGGTCTGATAGCTTTGATAAGTAGTCGGCTGAAGGGGACACTATAAAAGGTCAATTAGCACTAAACCATATATCGCAAAAGTATCAGAGACATACGTAGAAAACTCTCTTCCCCGTGGTGCCCTTCGCGGAAGCTACAACAAACTTCTGTCCACTGCTGGTGCTTGCGATAGGACCAGCGGGCTGTGGAGGTGGGGGTTGACGCCAATTCGGCGTATGAAGAGCCTGTGGGACTGACTTCCGATTGTCGCTCTGTTGTTGCTGCTGCTGAGCTTGCTGAACCTGCTGTTGCTGGCTAGCATAATATGCTGCCTGCCGCTGTTGAGCTACCAACAAAGAATTTCTTCGAGCAGCCTCTTCGGCTTGAGTCGGATAACACGGCCCCTCCCCATGCCCACTTCGTCTCTGCAAGTGTGGCTCAAAGGCATCCTTGTCGGGGTCTCGATTTGCTGGATCCTTAGTCCATGATGGCATATTCTCTGTTGAGCGCTCTGGGATGTAGTACCATATCTTGATGGCGGGTTCCTGGAATGGATTCAACTCGGCAGGATGCCTGATGAACTCGACCCAGGAGTATTGAGTAGTTCCAGGAAGGAACTGATCCCCAACATTTGGTATATTGGCGTAAAAGTCCGTCTTACGAGGTTCAACAGCAACTCGTTTACCCTTGGCATCTGTTCTAACACTGGGCAAAGATACCCGGGATTTCGTAGATCTGGAGGCGGGAGCAGTCTTCATGACAGAAGAACAAAGTACGTACTTCCACTCCACCTCGAAGGTGAGTTTTCTTGGTAATACTTCGACGAGGAGCATTTGTTCGGAGATTCTGTTCTCAAGGACCCTTCCAGCAAAAATCTCACCGAGATAGAGCTGAATTTGAATAATGTCTCCATGCGATAACTTCTTGGCGAATTCCAAAATTGCGGGTTCGTCCTCCAACATGTCGGGTGTATGCTCCTTCGGTCTCTTCGGTCGGTGGAATCGACACCGGAAATCGAGTTCGGTTTGTGGGGCGCCGCTGGGATTGCCGCTCTCGTCCTTAGGTCCCTCGATTAGAACGTTTTGAACGAGAACGCCCGCAGCTGCAGCACAGGTAGCGTGGTATGCCCGGACGCATTTCTTCTCAGAACATTGAAAGCAGCCCCCGCCCTTGATACGACAGAAGTAACATTTCAGCTGCATCCTAGCAGCTGGTATCGAGTCGACATTAGAAATCCTTTCCTCGTTCGTTTCTGGATCAGTTGTGAAGAATGTTTCAGGAATATACATAGCACATAGTCTAGAGCTTTCATTAGCATATTGACGGGCATATACAAGCCATGGTTTCCATACCTATGGGCTTTCTTGCCATCAGCGGTATCCAACAGTTCCTCATGGCTGGGGTTGTTAGGGCAAAGGACGCACTATCGAGCGTTAGTTGTAGTCTATCAAGAAAAAGGGCAATGGGGATTCTTACCACAGGAGGTGGTGGTTTTGAGAATTTGACTTTGATCTTCTTGACCATACGGCCACCTTCACTCTCCGATTTTCTCTTCTTAACAGACTTGGATCGTTTCGGCTTCTTCGGTTCATCCCCCTCGACACTTTCGGGAGGCGTGAGCGGCTCCGTCGGGTTGTCTTCGTCGCTATCCTCGTCATCCTCTTCTTCAGTAAAGAATTCGTCTTCCGAGGGCAACCCGCGAAACCTTCTCTCGACGTCATTGGCGTCGACCCAGACAGCGTCATCGATACACTCGCATTTCTTAGCAGCCCGTCCATAGTCTAACCAAGCCTCCGTAGCAAAGTTGACACTCTCGGCGCAATTGTAACCCAAATTATATCCGGCGTGGTAACCAAAAGGAAATGTTATAACAAACTCCCCTTCGTAGTGAACAAGTTTGTTGACTTTGATGTTGAAGTGGGAGTCGAGATATGAAGGAGAAGCCAAGAAAGTCTTATGTCGCAAAAATTGGTCACATTTCTTCGCTTCCGTCGGCCAGATACTCTTCATAGCGTTATGAAACCGTGGTGCGTCCTGCTGGCTGATAGAGTACCACTGCTTCGGAGCGCCAAAGTGGATATAATTGATCGAATACAGGTCGACATCCTCCAAGTGCCACGAAAACGTCGCTTTCCACATGCCGAGATACAAATAAGCTGTATTTACACCAGGCAACTTTTCCGGAAGACAGTCGAGGATATTTTCTAGGTGAGCGACGTTCCAGACAGTAGTCGAGTCTTCGAATAGAGAACCAGGCATGTCCGCGCCATACAGGGGGCTATTGTAGGTGAGCGTCCGCCAGTAGTGCCTTTCCAGTTCTTCACATCTCTCTTGTGTGAATTCATTGGCGTCCGGCATTCGATAGTCGAATGCGCTCCACATCTCTGCAGCTTCGGCAGCCGCTTCCTCGAGCTCCTCTTTGGTCTTTTTGACATATATCCGCTTGGGTTTCGGCTGCGGCTGTCGGCCTTTCTTGCTAGGTGTCGGAGTATCTTCGGTGGGTTCTTCTTCCTTCGCGGGAGTATTGGCGACCGGCGTCTCGTCGCCGGGAGGGGGTGTGAGCGGTCTCTGAAGCGGTTCCGAATCCCCTTCCGGAGCTGTAGTCGTGGTCCGTCGCGTCGTCCTTGTCGGTCTCGGCTTGGCCTTCGATCTGCTGTTGTCTTGGTTTTTGCGTTTCTCTCCTCTCTTGGCTGGGGGCTGATGCTCGCTGGAGTCGCAGACGTTCCTCCATTGAGGAAGATTGTAAGTCTTTTGCTTTTGGAGGTTGGCTTGTCGATAAACGCCGGTGGTACCACCGATATGCTGTTCGATGGGGTTTTTGATCTTGATGTCTTTGACTTTATCGTCAAGGGCTGGGAGAGAATCTCGCCTGTCCGGAAATAGGCATTAGCAATCGCGGGCGGGCGTGGAAGGGGTCTCGTGGATGGGATAGGTACCATTCTTGTGGAGGGATAACTTTGATGATGCCTGATCTCATACCGTAATGGTCGATTTTCTCGATGAATTTTTTAAACGACTTGAATTGCTTCATAGTCTACAATGGCCATCAGTAACTGGCTGCTTTCTAGTCACGCGATGATATATGAACCTACTGGCTTGAAAACGGGGACTTTGCCATTATCCCAGTAGTGATCCGGGAATATCTCCCCGATGTCTTCTTCTTCTTCTGGTTCTACGATTGGGCCAGGAGGCACGTCCTCGACCGACTCCATTTTGATATCTGGCTCCTGCGGCTGCGGCTGCTCCTGTTGGCTCTCAACAGCTTGGACCATCGGGGCAGACATGTCGGCAGCAACAGGAGCGATGTCTGCCTCGGCGGTGGAGGTTGACATGGTGCGTGGCGAAAGAGGAAGCGGACGAGGGTCAAACACCCACCAAACAACGCAGCGAAAAACTCGCCAGACGGGTGGCGATGGTGTCCGCGACGGCTTGGAGACGTGCGTTGACAGACAGGGCGATGGTGATGATGATGGGAAAACGGAGACGTCGGTGGTTGGAGGGTGAATTCGGAGGAGGGCGATGTCTTGCTGGGTGGTCGTGAAGGTGGACGGAGTGGGTGAGAGAGAGGAAGTGCGGTGAGGCCCCGTCCGGGGTTGGGTGCTGCCAAAAGCTTCTCACCCACCGCACTGAAAAAAAAGGGAAGACAGGCACCCCCAGCAGTCAAAGAATATTATTACTGTTACTTTGGCGAAGGGAAGAGATAACTAAAATCAGACGAGGCGAGATAGATCGGAGAGATTAAAGAGGAATGCAGGAGGGGTCGAGTCGAGTCGGGTCGAGTCAAGAACAGCCGGGAGATTGGCGCACACACACCAGAATTGGCTGATGATGGACTGATACTCGCGGCAGCCGCAAAGATAACCACACCAACAGCAAGATCTCGTTCGACCACTGTACAGCTGTCTGTGAAAGACGTCGTCGTCGTAAATGCGCGTTCGAAGAGAACGAACGATCTCTCAAGAAAGGGGATGTATGTCTGCAGCGAGGAGAGAAAGTCCCAGCGAACGAGCCGGTCAAACGTCACCGCAACAAACACGACCGCGCAACAAATTTCCCATCGAATGCCATCTATCCAAGTCTCTTCTTCAGCAGCCACCGTGAGATCTGATATACGATGCGGCGGCGAAGGAATGGCCCTCCCACGCATCCGTCGTGTCCCCAGCGACCGCCAATACCGTCGCTTTCCAGCGGCGGAATGAAGAACTCGCCGCAACGAGCCTGCGACCTGCCTTGTTGCATTTTGACAGGTGTGTTGACCAGCGACGCACAATGAACCGAAGAAGACAATTCATTGTTGCAGAGACCGTCGCCTTGTTCTCTCCCCACGTGTCGGGAGGTATGTCGATGGCTTCCTTCCGCGGGAGTACCTGCATATGCCAGGGCCTCGCATTCGTTCCCGCTTTCTTCGCGTCCACCGGTCTACCAAGATAACACAGATCCGCGGTTCCGGTGGTGCGATCAGAGTCATGCCACTCTGCATCTCCTTCGCCCCTCCACCTCGCACTTCGGAACCTTATCCAGCCTCCGGGAGCGGTCGACAGACATGGGGTCTGTGAAAAAGCAAGCCGGGGACGGGGGGTTAGCTCGATGGAGGAAGAGGAGGAGAAATTGATATCCAAGCTATCCCATCCAATCAACACGCTCGTCTCGTAAAACAAACAAATCCTGATCCTGACCCCAGACCGAGAGAGAGAACGGTCATGTAACAATGAGGATCGAATGATGTTTGTGGCTGAGAGGAAAGGGAAACACTTCAAAGAGAGTAAACTCGAGAGAATGTCTGCTTGGGGGTATGACACCTCCGACCTTTCGATGATATGATGAGAAACCCAACCAGGCATCCATCTTATCAAACCACCTTTTGCCTGTTGTTGTACGGCATGGTGAGAGAACTCATGGGCCATCCTCCCCCGAAGACGTGTCTGCTGTAGCATACCGAAGTGATCTTGGGACTTACACCAGACTCCACAATGATTGTGAAAACCCCTGCTCCTCCGACTTACCATATCATCGTTGTCGGTGTCCCAAAAGCCGCAGCGAGCCAAAGCCCTGCCGACAGCCTCATATGCATATACCTCGTTCAAAGAGCGGTGACAGCTTCAAACCCACCCGAAACCTTGCTTCAGGGCGTTATCCGATGGATTTTACCCCATCTCGGAAACCTCAACTCTCCTGGTTGAGACTCTCGTATTTGACCTGTCATCACAGCTCCAGACCGACACGTCACCGTCCGTGATCTGCGAAATCTCAAATTCCGCAGTTTTTCCTCCACAGAAAAATTGAAAATGAAAAAACGATGTCCGAACTTCCTGAACCCACGTCCCGGTGATCTGAAGTCCTGAGAGGTCGTTGTTGTTGAGATATCCTCAGGAATACACCCGACGTGCGAAGAAAAATACAGCGGGTAAAGAAAAAAAAAGGGTTTCATGAGGGATTGCCGTTTGGCGAGAGGAGGTGTGTGGGAATTTGAACTGTTCTCACCCTCCGACAACAACACAGACACGAGAATATCGACCAATGGGCCTGTGATTACAAGCCACCCCCAGCCTCGTCTCGACCCGGCTTCCATTCGGGAAGGCATCTCTGACGACTAGTTCATGCGAATATTCGGTCACTACCTATCAAGGTGATCACAGTTTACATTCGTGCAGACCGGCAGACCGAACCTTACCGGATTGCACCATACTCCAAGCCGAGGTATTTCATTCCGAGTGCTACTCTTACATAATTTACAGGCCAAGAAGAAAAAAAAAAGACGGAGAGATAGAGGTATAGAATGATGATGAGCCTCAAGGGAGGTACGAGTGTGTCGTGTCGTGAAGAATAGGATAAGGGGCAATAACAGGTGATGATATGGTTAGGAAGGTTATGAGTAGTGTGCATAGGTTTGCAACCACAGGGCATAATGGAACGAAGGTGACTAGAAGTTGGAGGGGTTTGGGGGGTGATTATGTTGCGTAACGGGTTATAAAGCAAGAGAAGGAGTTGTGTGTTTGATGCATTGCATGCGGTCAGTAGTCGTACGTGTAATAGAATAGCTGGTGTTATGAGTAAAGAAGATGTGCTAACACTGGTAAGCAGTCGCGTTTTTAAAAATTTTAGCGATACTTTGGTGCTCCAGAGAGAGCTGTGAGGGCTTCGAACGAGACCCAGACGCGAAGAAACGAAAACAATAAATAATAAGAATATGCAAGAAAGTAGTATGTATGGAGAATGCCAAAAGACTTTTCATATCCTATAAAACAATGGAAATAAAAGTCGTCAAGCGCAGATATGGTTTTTGTAGTATGTGGATTGGAATATACGTCGTCGCTAGTCGAAAGGTGGGCGTAACAGTTGAAAAAAAGGCAAAAGAACATAAAATTCCACTTTGATCAAAAAGTGGAAGATGTGAAGATAGGGAATATAGCGGTTGATAGAGGGATAGGATGAGTTACTGAGCGAAGCTATCGTATTTTAATCAGGCGGTTGGGTTTGGAACCGGTGCCTGGTCGTGTCCTCCTCGATCACCACGAGGCCGGAATGGTCGATCACCACCCCTTGCCCTGAAGTTACCTCGGTCTCCACCACGATATTCGCCACGAGGTCGGAATCCGTCACCACGGCCACGGAAACTCCCTCGTGAGGTATTACGGAAGTTGCCTCTAAAGTCCTGACGTCCACGGAAACCACGCCCGCGGTTCCCGTGAGAGCGCAAAGGCACCTCCGTAAATGCTTCCTCAGCAGGTTTGGGAGTAGCCGGCGCTACCTTGGAGGACTCCTCGTGCGATTGGTCCGCCCAACTGACTGTGTGCGGTGCTTCTGCGGAGGCACCGTTGTTCGATGATTCACCGCCAGCCTTGATATTGTCCCAGTCCTCCGTTGTTTCCGCACTTTCAACGTGCTGTGAAACGGCGGCTGCATTAGCTGCGCCGTCGTCCACGAGAGTAGCAGCTGGTGCCGCAGAAGGAGCATCTACAGTCTCTGTCAAGGCCTGCGGGGGAGTGACTTCGGTCGTGGCTTCAGTGTCGGCATCTGTGACTATCACGGTAGATTCCCCAAGATTCTCCGATGTTTGAATGCTAGCAACCTCTTCGACAGGCTCGGCGACTTCTTCATCGTTGGGGTATGGATTGTCGGCAATTTCTTTAATACGTGCATCTAGATTATAAACGTCAGCGGTTATTGCCTATTATTCGAGAGGAAAGAAACACACAAGTGACACCCTCGGCACCCTCCACAACTTCGTCTTTGCTCGCTGCGAGAGACTCAATTGCAGCAGTAGCAGAGTCTTCAGAGCTGTAGACCATGATGAGGACTTTCTCAATCGCATCATTCTCGGCCGCATTTTCATCTGGAACCGCCCTTCTATAACCAGCCAGCCGAAGGAAGCGGAAGCAGGTGAGCAAAGCCTCTTTTTGAGTCTTGACTCCCTCCTCAAATCCTGCCTTTCGCGCCTCTTCAACTTTGGTGGCGACTTCCGCGTCAGCCGTCTCTTTATCGGTGCCCTTTGTCTTTTCTTCGGTGATGGCGATAGCTGACAAGCTGGAGAGGAGGTCCTGGTATTCCTTCGCGCGCTCTTCTACTTGTGGCTTCTCAGCAAGCTTCTTCCTTTCGTCGTTATTGATCAGTTTGGTGATCCCTTGTTCCTGGGGAGTCAGGCCAGCGATCTTTGCTTCGATAGTTTCGATGCCACGCTATATTTTGCTCGCGTTAGCGATCCCACCCTATGATATATATCGAATGGTTGAAACGTGGGGAAGATACCTTCTTCTTAGACCATTTCGCGAGACGTCTAAAACAGCCCTGTTAGCTTGTGAACCCTGATCGAAAAAACGGCTCTGGTAAGAAAGGGGGGGAGGTAAAAAGGAACGCCTACTTTTCAACCTCTCGCGTGTATGGGTTAGAGCCCTTTGACTCGTGGGCGCCGTTGGTGGTAGCGGCTGTCTTTTCGGCAGCAGCCGAGGTGGAGACTGGAGCGTCGAGGAGGACTTCTTTGGAGGTCTGGACAGGTTCCTCGGCTTTGGGAGTCGAGGAGCCGTTATCTTTCTTTTGTCCTCGCGGAGCCATTGTTAAGTTCTTTTTTTTAGATAGGGATATCAAAATGGGAAGCAAGACGCAGGAGTCAAGAGTGAATATAATAATGAAAGCAGGGAGGTTTTTTTTGGTGTTCAGAACAATGAGGGCGTAGGAACTCTGGTAAGGTCGCCAGGAGAAAGTGGACACTGGGAATAACAGACAAAAACGCTTGTTCCACGGGGTGATGTTTTAGAATGGTCAATACAGATACTGTTAGAGTGAAAACGGAGATGGGAGACGATGGTTTGCGGATGCAGAGGAGATATCTCGACAGACGGTGCGGGCGAGGTTCAGGCGAGTGAGTGAGGGCGGCGGGTGTGAGTCGAGTCGAGAAATATTATTATTATTTCATTGTCGTGTGGTCGGTTTCGGTGTGTTGCCTCCGTTCCAGACCATTCCATCATTCCATCCAATCCATCTCAACCTCATCACCACCACCACCACTTCTCCATCATCATCAATAGCCACCATGCCGGCCACAAAATCCACGACCCAGTACCCTCGCAATGTCCTCCGGCGCATCATAAAGGCCCATTCCGGCTGCAACATCGCCAAAAACGCCGACACCCTGGTGAGTTGCCCTTGACTGTCGGGATACCAAGACGTAAACATTGACCACCCCTGCCACTAGATATATCTCGATTACGCACTCTTTCTCGAGCAGTACGTCGACATTTCCCACGCACCCGTACCGTCTAAACTATCCATCTAATCGAAATCCTTCATAGACTTGTGAAAGAAGCCGGAATCGAGGCGAAAGCTTCGGGGGAAAAGCAGATCACGGCGCGGGATGTCAAGAAAGCCAAGGACGTACGTCTACAGTATCCCCCTTCTATCCAAACACCGGTTTAATGGCGAGGCCCTCAATATAGACTGTTTTGAAGAAGTTCCGAGCATAGGAAATAATTCTAAATCAAACGGTATTCATTTTTGGCGCATTATCTGTTCGGTTTCCATTGTTATGGTCATTGATGTTTTGATACGATACCCGAGGCACCTCGCGCGCACTTCTTGCAACTCTTCGAAATCACGAGTTTGTTGAATATAGCGACGTTTTTTAGGAGTTATGTAACGGTTTAAATGACGTGGCGTCAGGATCCGAAATTTTGTATTAATATACTCGTCGTCAAATTCAGACAAAATTGAATCTCAAAGGGAAAAAACACAAAAGACTCAGCAATAGAAGCGCGCAAATTTTATGAAATAGCTCAAGGATTGTTCTCAGACTTGCGGATGAAGTAAAAGAGAAAGAGGCCAAATTAAAACCCTACAGGACATGCTAGAGAGAGGCACAAGTAATCAATCATGCAAAAGGAAAGAAACTAAAGAAGTTGTTAGTGTAGAGAAAGTAGAGAAAGTCCTGAACAACGCTTGCTGAATGCACACGACCTATCTTCAAAAAAGCGAATCGTTGAAGGAAGGGCGAAAAGGGAGATCAGGTAAATCTCAATTGGTGGGCCCAAGAAAAGATCTTCTGAAGACACGGCTTTCGCCACGAGGGGGCACCTAACGCGGTCCTGGAGAAGCTGGATGATCGAGAAGGAAGTTCGTAGCCTATTTTAAAAACGAGTTAACTCGTGTATTTGAATAATCGAACATTTTCTTCAGGTTGACTTACCTCCGCCAAGTTGTTATCAGACTTCTTCAGCGCTGTTGTAGCCTCTTCCTCGGAGAACCCCATCTTTTGGAGCTTTCTCACGTCTGAATCCACCGTTTTTCCTTGTCCCGTCAAGTTCGCAGGGATGGTACTTGAGCTAGGGACGGGGAATGCGTCGTCTCCATGGCTCACACCTCCATTGGCTTGCCCGATACCACCTCCGTTGCTTTGCTGGTTTGAGGAGCCTGGTTTGTCGAGGCTGGCAAATAGAGCATCCCAATCATCGTTGCTTTGAGTTGGCTGTGTAGATTGCAGAGTGTTGAACTGAAAAGCTGAGAATTCATCGTCATCAGGTGCATTCTTGCTGCCAATAGACGCTATGGGAACCTGTTTTGGGGCTCCTGGAGAGTCAAAAACATCGTTGAACTCGGCATAGCCGTGGTCAGTCGCAAAGCTGTCATATTCGTCACTTTTGCTGTTGGCTTCACGGGCCTCGCCCAGGTCCTTAAAGTCACTCTCAAAATCATCATCGTCAAAAACCAAGGATTTAGTCTGTGGAGCCGGTTGAGACACAGGTTTAGACTGCACCGATGAGAATGCACTATAGTCGGAGGTTGGCTGGGCAGTTGTGGTTGGTGGTGATGAAGGCGCGATGGCAGGTCCGAAAACGCGATCCATTTTGCTGCTTGAAGCTGGCGGTGTCATAGCTGGAGAAGAAAGAAACATTTTCGCCGTACCTGCTGTCTGTGCCGGGGGAGAGTTTGTATTTGTCTTGGTCGGATCAGTTCTTGGGGGTAGCAAATTAGTGAACTCAGGAGGGAAAGAAGAAACCTCGGATGCTGTGCCCGGGTTGTTTGGACTGTAAGCCGGAGGCGAAGCCTGGGAGTTTGGACCTGGGAGGGGCGTGCCTGGGTTCGAAATCATTGACTTATTGACCGTAGATTCGGGAATTGGAAGAGTAGATGCGGAAGGCTCAGCCGTTTCCGATGCCCTAGTTGTCTTCACGGCTTTGGGGCTCCCGGAGGTAAAATTATCATCAAATCCACCACTCTCGCTTGCGGTATCACTCTCGTCGTCTCCCTGCAACTCGCGAATAGGTGGGAATTCTTCTTTACTACTTGTCGAAGGACGCTCAACCTTTGGTGGACCAAACCCTGCGAAAGCAGCCTCGAAATCGTCTTTGGCAGTTTGAGAACCTCGGGGTTCGGGAGCGCTGAAACCAAAGTTGAGAGGTTCGGATTTCGCTTGGCTGACTCTACTGCGATTGCTCATTGTGCTAAGGTAGCTTTCGCCGGTGGCCGTCGGCTTGATAGGCGCTGTGATATCAGGGAAGGAGCTCTGAATGTGAGAGCTGATTGGGCTCCCAGCAGTGCCAAAATCAGAAGCTGAATCCCGTTTGTCACTTGTACGAGCTGCAATCGGACTACCACCTGCTGTGGATCCAGTTCTCGCTCTTTCGAGCTTTTTAGGCTCTTGTTCAATAGTGGAAGCATGAGATAACGGTGAGGGTCTGAATGCGTCGACATCAGGCTCAGACTTAGATTCCTGTAGCGCGCTTTGCCAGGCCGTGGGAGTATCAGGGCGTGAGAAAGCAGACTCGCTGGGTGGCTGAACTTGCACTGAACTAGTGACGGACTCCGTTCGATTTAAAGTCAAAGGCAGGAATGCAGAAGTCATATGCGGGCTAGCAACCGACGGCGGGATTTCGGCGGTATGAGAAGAGTACGAGGACGTCGGTGGTGAAGTGGGCGGTGTAGAGCCTCCAAACGCGCTTTCTGTGGCCGAAGGAGCTGAGAACGTCGTACTACGGGTAGGTTCCTTGTTTCCAGTATTTTGTCTAGAGAAAGAAGTAGGAGGAGGAGGACCTGTCCCAGATGGTGCAGAGAACGAGCCAAAGACATTGTCGAACGCATTTTGACCAGGATTTGAAGCTGGAGTTGCGAAGGTCGATTGAGGCGAGGAATCGAAGAAACCATGTGAATCTTGGAAGCGTTTCTCAACACTAGCTGTTTCTTGAACAGGAGGGCTCTTCCTATGGAACGGATTGGCATTGAAAGGGTTGGTGGACATAGTACTGGTTTGACTTAGAGTAGGACTAGCCGGAGGTTGGGGACTTGTGGTACGGCTTAGGCTGGCGGCCAATTCTGTCTTCTCTCTCTCAATTTCACCTTTCACTCGCTCCCGTTCAGTTTCAGATGTAGCAAGCTGTTTCTTGTTGATAGCCACCAGCCCTTTCTGTTGTCTTGCATCAAGTTTGAGCTTCTCGAGTTGTTTCCTGAGTTCGTTGGTTTCTTGGTTGGTGACCTTCATCTTCTCTTTTAGAGCTTGATTTTCACGAACATCAGCATCATACGCAGCATGAACTTGTGCCTTCTGATTCCGAAGATCCGTTAGAGTAGCCTCAAGCATAACAAAATCGTTTCGTAGGCGGGTTGTGTCAGCTTTCGACGTCGCAAGGAGCTCTTCAACCCGTTTGAGTTCCCGTTCTTCGTTTTCATAAGATTGTCTAAGCTGCGCAAGCTTAAGCTCAATTCCATGCTTCTCATTGGCAACATTGAGTATGTTTTGATCGGCAGACACCCGCTTGAGTTTGAGATCTTGCGTTTGCTTAGTAAGAGATCCTATCTGATTTGATAAATTCGCAAGCTCGGTAGATTCAGAGGTGAGTTTCTTGTTGACTTCGGGATCCAAAAGATCATCAAGATGCGATGGAGTATCCTTGCTCGATGTAGTGCCTCCAGTAGCCGAAGGCGAAATGATATTCTGGCCAAATGCACTAGATGGAACGAAAGGCTTCGGCGCTCCAAATAGCCCACTGGCGCTGGTAGCTATAGGTGCCGGAAGTGGCGAGCGGGGCGCGGAGAAGCCATCGCCGCTGCTCGCAAGAGTAGTATTCAAGGGAGCAGTACCGACAGTGCTTGGTTGCGTAGAAGATGCAGTGGTGAAAGAGTCATCGAGACCAAATAACTCATCCAGATTGGACTTTAGCGGTTCCGCTGGTGCATCAAACGGTGATGGGACCGCAGGTTTGGGGGCAGCTAGCGAAGCCACGGTCGTTAGCTCTACATCTGCGAACGGGGAAAGAAGTGGGTAGAAGAATACCTTGAGTAACAAAGCCGAGCGAACGCATCCCGAGGGGTATAAGATTCAATGGGAGGGTATCAGGGAGCCCTTTACCATTCGTTCCTCGAGTTCTCTCCTGGCGAATCAAGTACATGGCGATTGCAAATTCATCCTTCGTAAGACTGCCATTCTTCTCTATGTCGGCAAGATCCCAAATTTGGGCCAACGCTTCTTCGGGAAGCTTAGATCCAGAGAAAAAAGGAACTGCCTCTTCTCCAGTGATGAAACCCTTATTACCCGTGTCGACTTCCTGGAAATGGCTATCGAATTTAGCTTTCTCGACAGCGGTTATAGCCCAGGGAATCTCAGCTGGTCCTAGAGGAGCAGCGGAAGGTGGTGGCATCGGGGGTGGCGTGTATTGTTGCCTCAGTGGGCTTTGGGCTCTGGTGGGGTTGAACTGGCGTGGGATTGGCGGGACAGTCGGAATACCAGGAGGAACTGCCCTGGGACCAGGACCAGGAGACGGACGTTGCCTTCCATCACTCGTGTTTGGGCGCGGGCCTCTTGAAGCTGCATCGAAAAGGGTCTGAGGGAGTGAATTTGGCAAAGCCGGCAAGGAGCCGTTCATGGTGCATTGAATGAGATGCATCGCGACAACGAACTCGTTAGGCCCGAGAGCTCCACGTTGCTGCCTGTCGGCAAGGCCCCATATTAAACCCAACGTCGTGTTTGGTAACTTGGCCCGTTGGAAAATTTGTCGAGCGGATTCACCTACTCATCAGAATTGTTAGAGGCACTTCTAATACCTGATTAATTGAATGGCTTGTCACCTGGGAGCAGCCCATCTACGGCTCCGGACTTCTCAAATAATTCATTGAATCTTGCGACATCCTCAGGGGATAATCGGGGAACAGCGAGACCGCTTCCCGATAACTGTTGTTGAATGGGGCTTGTGGGTGGCTGTGGAACCTGAGATGATTGTTGAGGGCTCCCGGGAGCCGGCCAACTGGCGTTTACCCCCTTAAACGTGGGAAGAGGGCCCGCTAGATGAAGACACCGAGACGTTAACTCTTCTTGTCCCTCGAAGGAGATGGTTTACAATGAATCAAATGCTTACGGAATTGCGCAAGGTCGGGGCGCGGAGCCTGGCCGCTTTGCGCCTGTCCGATCAGTCGCAAGGCTACGCTAAACCCGACTTTTGTCAGGAGTCCACGATTTTCGGTGTCGGCGATGCCCCAGATCTGTTGCTCTACAGTCAGTATCGTATTCTAACAAGAAGTAACTTGCTAAGGAGCTTTCAAACCTCGCCCAAAACCTGGGGTTTCAGCCCCGACTTCTCGAAGAACTTTACAGCGAGCTCTCCGGTAATGACGCCGAGGTTCTGTGTATCAGCAGCTTGAAATAATTGGCCAAACACCTTCTTCTCCTCCGGCGTGAGGACGAGATTCGGAGGAGGAGCTTTCGAGTGGAGCGGTTAGTCTCAGAATCAACCGGATGCGTGAATGCGACCAATATGTAAATAGAGCCGGGATGCTCTGAGGGTACATACCGGCTGGTTGCGTTATTTCCGACATGATGCTCGAGGATTACGAGGATGAAATGAGGGATCCGTAGACGAAGGTAGGTCGGTTCCGGCTATGCGACATGCAGCAGAGGGCACAGCAGGGCAGCCGGTGCAGGAATGATAATGATTGTGGTTGTGGATGTATGGGGGGAGTGGTGTTTCGAGGGTTGTCGTATGGGGAAGTTGGTCTTGGTAAGCTAAATACGGGGAGACAACCAAACCGCCCGACCTCCGCTTGGCTGAGCAGTAGCACTAGGAGTGCGACTCAAACGAAGCGAGAGAGACGAAATACGAGAGACAGACTCGATGCGACGATTTAGAGGCCGCCAGGAAATGAGCGGAGAGATTCGAGGAGGTGAAATTAGCGGGTAGGTCACTCGGCTGATTTGAAGCCAGACCCGAAGAGTTTAACGGCGGAAGGAGAAGGAGGCCGCTGGAGAACTGCGGAGTCGTTTGCCTACTTCGACGACACTCCAACGGCGAAA
The DNA here is from genome assembly GCA_036971365.1 of Dactylellina leptospora. Lineage (NCBI taxonomy): Eukaryota > Fungi > Ascomycota > Orbiliomycetes > Orbiliales > Orbiliaceae > Dactylellina > Dactylellina leptospora. Next base: position 4,943 of record JAJTUC010000036.1, on the reverse strand, counting down.
ACGACGTCGCGCAAAACACGTGGGGCTGGTTCCATCCCACGCTTGTTCAATTGCATTTACGATCACTGGACGGAAGGAAAGGTATCGGTACCGTGGCAGGGTCCTCTGCAGAGTTCTCGCCATGTATTGGACGGTTCGTTGAGCTCCAGCGCTTCCCGGTCCAATAGTACGACATCTTCCCAGGCAGAACTCGACACCGTGCATCACCGGATAGGCAGCGTAACGTATCGTAGCCCCGCTATGCTGTGACCTGCATGGTACCAGACGAGGGACTGACTCTCCGTTGATAGTCCGTACAAATACACGATATCATGTAAATTACATGACATGTAAAAGTTAACGGCTGCGCTTGTGAATCGACCAAATTGACAACTTCGCACAAGAATTTTTACCGACAGGAGCAATATCTCTACCTACCGACCAAGTACCCATGCAAGACACAAGGAGGCCAGGCAATCTCTGCTCTTCGATATTCCTGTAGACACCCAAAACCCTCCCATCTGTCAATGTAATAGCTTGGGATTCGCTCAAATCTTTCTACCCATGGTTGGCTTTCCAAAACCCTTATATATATTTCTATTTAAAATATGATTGCAAAATTTTTATAATAAATTTATATTATATTTTATATTAAAATTTGTTACCTAAAAATCTTATTTAATTATTAATAATTATATATTTTAATTAAATTTTTAACCATTATAATTATTTAGTAGTTGTTAATTTATTTTATATTATTTATTTTTATACTTCTACCAATTATAATATTATTATAAATAATAAATGGTTATAAAATAATTTTATCAAAAAATATTTAATTTTTGAGCTTGTCTAAAAAATTATATAATAAAACTTTAATTTATAATTTTTTTTTTTTTTTTTTATATTTTATTATTATTTGCCAATTTTATTATAAAATTATTAATAATTTTTTAACCAAATAATTTATTATTTAATAATTTTTATAATTATAAATTTTTTATTCTAAAGAATTATTTAATAATTTAAAAAATTATTAGTAATATTATATAATTATATAATATTTTAAAATAATAAATATAAAAATAATATTAGTAAAACTTTAACTAATCTCCCTAAATATATTAAATTTTTAATTAATAATATTTTTTAATAAATAATTTATATTATTAAAAAAAATTTTAAATATAAATTTTATATTTATTAAAAAAATTAAATTTTATTTTATAAAAATATGATTTATAGTAAATTTTATTAACATAAATATAATTTTTTTATTAAAAAAAGTAAATTATTATATTAATTTTTTAATTATATTAAATTTTTATTAATTAATTATTTAATATAAACTATATAATTTTTAAATTTTTAAACAAAAATTAAATGTATTACTTATATAAAAAATTTTAATTTTTTTTAAATTTATAAAAATTACTATAAAAAAAATTAATTAATATATGATAATTATATTATAAATAAATATTTTTATTAAAAAGTTAAAATACAAATTTATATTATTCCTAAATTTAAATTTTTTAAATTAGATAATTTAGTTAAAATAATTAAAATTATTAATATTAAAAAAATTAATTAAAAGGAAAATTCAATTACTAATAATTTCAAAAATAAGTCAAATAAATTTAATAATTTTAGTAAATTTAATAATAATAATATTATTAATAAAATCAATTAAAAAAATAATATAATTATTTAAGAATTTTTAAATAATATAATTTTTTTTAATAACAATTCTAATAATAATAAAGTTTTAAATATAATTAAAAAAATTAAAATTATTAAAAAAAAATATAAATGTTACACCTTACCCCAACTACGTCTGAATAAACTTATACTTTTTTGTACTATTAAACTCTCACTCTAAAATACCTATTATTCTTAGAAAAAAAAAATATATAATTATAAATAAAATAAAATGGGAATAAAATATATAATAATAATAAATGTTAAAAATATTTTTTAAATATTAATTATATTTAAATTAATTAATAAAAAATAAAGTAAGAGGGTTTATTTTTATTAATTTTAATAATAATAATTATATATATAATAATAATATATAAAATAAAAATATTTATAAATATTTATTACTTATTATTATTTATTATTTATTATTTATTATTAAATAAGTAAAATAATTTATAAATATATTATATAATATATATTTATTACATAATAAAATTTAGAAAAAGATAGTTAAATTTATAAATATAAATAATAAAAATAATTAAAAAAGTATAACAAAATAGCCAAAATATTTTATTTTTTTTATATTATAAATTTATAAATATAAATTTTATATTATTATTTAATATAAATTATAATATTATTTTTTTTTTTTAAAAATTATTTGTTTAGAATATAGTTTAATATTAAATTAAATATAATATAAGTTAGATTATTATATAAATTAAAAATTTATATAATATTATTATTTATATAATTAAAATATTTTATATAAATTAAATTTTTATATAAATTTAAATTTTAAATAAAATTAATATTTATATAGATAAAATTTTTTATATAATTAAAAATTTAATATAAAATAAATATTTTATATAATTAGATGTTCTATATAAATTATAAATTTATATAAAATAAAAATTTATATAAATTTTTTATTTATATAAAATAAAGGTTTATATAAAATTAAATTTTATATAAATATTTAATAATATAATTAAAATATATAAATAAATAATATATAAATTAAAATAATAAAATTAAATTTAAATTTAAAAATATTTTTTTAAAAATAAAAGTGATTAATATATTTCTAAATTTTATTTAAATATTAATAAAATATTAAAATTAATTTTTTTTATAAATATTATTTAAAATAAACTTATTAAATTAAAAAATAAGGAAAAATTTTTTAAATAATTTATAAATTTTATAAAAAATATAATTTCTTATATATAATTTTTTTTTATATTAATATAAAATATATTATTTATATTTATTATAATTAAAATTATATTTTTATAAATATAAATAAATAATTTTAATTTCTTTTATTACTAATTTTTTAATTAATAAATATAATGGATTATATTTTTTATTAATTAAATTTAAAATAAATAAAGTTTTGTTAAATTAAAAATAATTAGATTTTTTTTTTTTGCTAAAATAATTTAAATATAAATAAAAATAATATATTTATATAAAAAAATAAACATAATTAGGGAAAAAATAAAAATTATTTTTATTAAAAAAGAATTTTTTATAATAAAATAAGAAAATATAAAAAATTAATTAAATAAATAAATTGTTGATTTTTTTTTACTTAAAAATATAGATTTTTAATAGTTTATGAAAAACAATATTATTTTTTTAAAATAAAAGGTTAATTAATTTTAATTTTTTTTTAATCACCCTTATTTATATACTATAAATTATATTATAAATTTTTAATTAAAATAAATCTAAATAATTTTAAAAAATATATCATTTTTTAATTTTTATAAATTATTTTAAGGTTTGTAGAAAATTGATTATTTAATTAAATATTTATTTTTATTATTAAATCCTTCTAAAATCTTTTTAAATTTGTATTTTATATAATTTTTGATTTTAATTTTTTTATTTTTTAATATTTCTCTAAAGTCGTCTAGTATTAATTTAAAAAATAAAATATAAAAATTTTAATATATTTAAATAAATCCTAGAATTTTTAATTTAAAAATATTATTACTAAATTTTTTAATAATTTTATAAAATTTAAATTTTTAATAATCTAATTTTTTATTAAATTATTTTTTTTATTTAATATTTTTAAAAAAAAATATATTTAATTTTTTTTTATTATAGTAATATATTATTTATTTTATAATAAATTTTAAATTTTTTTATAAATTTTCATAAAATTCTTATATTTATTTAATATATTTTTTTATTTTTAGTATTTAATCTTTTAATAATATTAATAATAATATTATAAATAAATTTTATTTTTATAATATTTTATAAAAAATATATTTAATTATTAAATATTATAAAATATTATATATAAATTTTATATATAAAAATAAATTAATTTAATTATTTTAAACTATATTTAAAAAATTATATAATTATATTTTTATTATTTAAATAAAATATTTAATAATTTTATTTATTTAAATATAATTTTTATTAATTATATTAAATTTAATTTTTATTTAATTTTAAATTAAATTCTAATATTTATTTATAAAAAATATATTTTAATTGTAAATGTGTTTGATTTAAATTCTATATTAATTAAATATTTGTTTATTATAAATTTATTCTAATTTTTTTATTAATTATTTAAAATTTTATAATTTTATGATTATAATTTTTATAAATTTATATATAATAATTAAAATTTTATTATATATTATATTTATTAAAAATTTTTTAAATAAAAATAATTTTTATATAAAATTATATAAAATAATTTAAAAAAATATTAAAAAAATATTATAAAAATATAACTTTTTATAAAAAAAATATTAATTTAATTTATTTTTATAATAAAAATTATAAATTTTAATATATTATTTTATTTATTATTATATTTATAACCAAAAATAAATTTTGGTAATAAATTTTTAAATTTTATTAATATTTAAATATTTGTATATTAAAATATTATAATATTATTTAATTAATTATTATTAAAATTTTTTTATTAAAATATAGAATAATTTATTAAATAAAATAATATTATTTTATATACTAAATTTTTTTAATTTATTTGGGTTATTATTTAATATTTTTTTAATAATAAAATATTTTTAATAATTTTTTTTAAGTTTTTTTATAAATTTATTTTTTAAAATATATATAATAAAATTTAAATTTTTATTAATTTTTAAAAATTTTTTTTTTTTTTTAATTAAAAATTATTTTTTTATTAAATTGGATTTTTTTTATTAAATTAGGTTTTTTATTAATAATATTAGTTTTTAAATTTTTTT
>JAJTUC010000035.1:0-260766 GCA_036971365.1 Dactylellina leptospora | reverse complement strand
GCTCTCCTGGGGGATATCTTGGTTGGGATAACAGATGGCTAGTCTCCATAGACCACCAAGACATCACTAGTATTGACGATGTTATTGAGATTGCTACGGCGAAGATATTCAATAGCGAGAAGCGCATTGTTGTGAAGACTGTCGATTACCGAGGAAACGAAAAATATGCTTTAATCCGAATCGACGATAGAAACTTCCCTGTAATCGAGTGGCGCGCCGACCACGACGGACCTGGGTTTAAGAGAATATGGCACAATGGGACTGAATATACAACAGAACTAGAGGAATACATGGCCCACCAATATCAGAATGGTCCAGAATCTGGGCCTGGCTCAACTTGGCGACAATTGTTTGAATAGATTGACGTTGATAGCAAAGCATTGCCGATTATCAACCAAGGCTGTCCCATGAATTAGACGATGACAGCAAAGTCGGAAACAACGACAATGTCTGTTGGAATCGCATTTGTGTCTGCTTTGTGGCTGTGTTGCAACTTACGAATCTTTCGTGTGGTTCAGAGTTATCAGCATAAAACTTTTACGTATTCTTTCTCCCACTCTCCTTTCCTATCTTTGCTTCCCTACTCTAGATAATCGCAGTTTTTTTTGCTGTGTGCATTCCGCCCTGTGGAATCCCATATATACCTTGATATGACACTAGTGCTATAAACTTCCTTCATCATCCATGAACGTAGATGTATAGTCATAAGTGACAATCCAACAATAATTAACCCCGTTTCTTCTTCTTTAACTTTGTACTTCTCCAGTTCTTTCCCGGGGTCGGTCGGCTGCGCTGGTTCTCTGATTTCAAACTTTAAGAATTGAAATCGTATGCCTTGGCTAAGGAGATTATATTCGCATCTGTTGAACGTTGGTGGTTCCCTTCGGTATTTTATAATTCAAATCAAATTCCGCTGCGATTGCCATGGAGAGTGTGCTCTCAAACTTCGTCCTTTCAACGGCTGTAAATATCATTTGTCAGCAATTATCACAATTTATTGTGATATACTTGAAGTCTTTCGTTGATGATATTTATTTGGCAGCGACAAGCTGGAATGTGACGATTTAATAGGGAATGTAAAGATCCTCGCACCACCAGAAGATCGTGAATTTATCCCGAGAACCACGCATCGTATTATCTCCTGCTGATTGCGCTTTGCCCACAAAACCATTCCTGCGTATCCTCCTACCTCATAGGGCTCCTATTCGTTGGAATTGTAGAGCTACCTTCTCCTGTCATAGAAAGGCAATCTCATTAGTGTGAATGAGTATATTGTCAATAAAATGAACACCTGACCAGCTCACACTGTAATGTTCCCAGCTATTGAGATTTAGGTTTTTGAAGTCTCAATATGCATTGCCTTACATGTCGGACCTGATTACGTAAAGCCCATATTTCTCCTTGTTCAAGAGCTTGAAGCCTAACAAACTCTATTTGGTTAGATATCATCGGGGCAACGGAATCAAGATGAACGTGTAACCGCTTCTTGGAGCTATAATCCCTCATCGAGACAAATGATATCATATGACACCGTAGATATAGCGAGGCTGACAAAAGTGGTGTCGAATCATTGGTCAAAGTAGGATGCTCTGGTAAAGCTTGCAATGCGCATCCTGTGATTGTGAATGAAGCTAACTCTTACCAGTACAGGGCTTCGAACGTCATATTGTTAGAGTGGGACAACGTGCGAAACTCAGGACGGTGCGACCGCTGACAAGGGTTTGAAAATCTAATGAATCATTTCAGATAGAGTGTAGTTTACCGTACTAATTATTATACTTGCAATGCATTTGCTATATATATACAATCAATCCGTAGTCAATGTCAATTCCGATATGTCATGAACCTTAAGCATCGTCACGACCATACGATGCTCGCCATTCCTAACAATTCTACAGTTACCCCCACCTAAGGCTTTACTTACCCTTCTAATCAGACCAAGTTTATTGTCAGAGCAAAGATTTCCAATGACCGTCTTAGGATAAAGGGTTATGAGGGAAACGAGCCTCTCGCCGCATATCACCAAATATTTTTCCTCGATATGTTTCCACATATCTGAACTTACTTGTAGAGGTTGCAAACTTAGAGGCTCTGGAGGCTCCGCTAAACTTATGTTTTTATCAAACAGCACGTTGTCTGGTAACCTGAATCCTGGCAAAATATTCCCGCCAGATCTTGTAAGAGTCGTCAACCAAGGTACATAATGTTTCACCATCTCCATGCGCTCCTCTGTGTATCTGACTGAAGTACCATAAAATTCTATTGAGATTGCTAGAAGGACGCATTCCGCCAAATCCTGGCCGCAAATCTTTGTTATAGTGCTCACAATCTCAACGTCCGTTAGGAGCCTAACAAAGGTCCTCTTGAAACCCCCGAATTTAGCATGTAAACTGGTCACGAGCTTGGCCTTAGCCTGAACTTCGCTTAGCCTTCCGTTTTGTTGTTGTATCATCGCTATTTCAGCTGCGTACAAAGGTTCGAGCCGCCGAAGCCTGGATAGCTTCTTGACCGAAACACCATTGGTCATATATTCGATCCTCAATGCGTATTCAACTTCGTTCTGAAAAGTGGTCCCCAGATTTGATACAGTTTTCTCTAACACCGGTCGTTTTTCTTCGTAGCGTAGTGTCCGTAGCGCTAATTTCGCCAGTATTGAACGCTCATTCAGTCGCTTCAAGGGTTGAGCTGGTGTTGCCTGTGATCGTATCGGGCTCGGCTCAACTCGTATCGGGCTTGGTTCAACTCGTACCGGGCTCGGTTCAGCTCGGGTAATCGGGCTTTTCGCTTGCCGTCTACCGATCCCTTTCGCGTGCCGTCTCCTGGCAGTTTCACCGCCCCCTGCCCGGCTCCCGTCGGGACTTACTTCTTCGTCAAAACTTAGTATAATCTGAATCCCGCGATTTCTCAAGGATTGCGACAATGGTTTTAATAGTTGCTCAAAGAGTTTCAGGCATCCATTATCAGCTAAAGGTACTAGACGCTCCAAATCATCCACAATCTGGTTCAAGATATCTTTCGTATGTTGAGGAATTTCAGACGACATGAAGTGTTGGCTCGGATACGGCAACTACGGGAGATGGTGGACCTTAAACGAGGAGGCAATGCTTCATTTCGGTGTATTTTTTTGATCACCAGCAAAAAACGGTCACTGGCTATTTAAGGTCCCATGCAGGGCACCACTTAGAAAAGCAATTGCCAGAATTGAGTAAGCTTAATAACACAAGCTGAGAGTATCATTTTGCTTTATGGAGCCGGAGTTTCTGTCCCAGCTGCTTTTGAGCCCTTTCGGCACTATGGGAAGGCTCGCTCGAGGGTAGATATGACAAAGTGGGATTGGAATCTGGCTTTAGGCATGGATGAGGATTCAACGGCCGCATGGTTGAAGTGGATAGCAGATCGGCAGAAAGAGACCGTTCAGCGACAGCCGACAAAGTTTCATCGATGGCTCAATCTCGAAAAATCTAAGAGGATTAAAGCAATATTCTCAATGAATGTAGATGGCCTTGAGAATAAGGCGGGGCTAATTCCTGGAATCCACTACTGGCAGGTATGTCAAAGCAAAAAACAAAGTACTCGGTCGACGCTAGTTCGGTGCGTCCTGACTTAGTACTTCTATAGTTACATGGTTGTTTCACCGACATGATCTGTAATCAAACGAGATCTCATAGTAGAAGCTTCATCGAGAATGATGAAAGATTCCTAGCTNCAATTCGTATCTTCGACGAAGACGCTTTCCAAGACGAAAGCGGTATAACCAAAGACCCTGTATCACCTTCTCAAAGTACATTACTTGGACTTCAGGAGGTCATACGCGAAGATCAAGACGACGCAGATGCGGAGAGATCGGATGCTTCACTCATTAGTTTCACACAAACCAAGTGTATTCTCGAGGGGGGTGTATCCGCAAGGTATAAACATCTTCTGGACGGAAATGACTTACTTGAAAAAAATGAGGACTTCAAGGATCGGCCTCTGACCTTGAAACGCAAGCTTTCAGATTCCAGCACGGTAAAGATCAACCATAAAAAACGCGGAAGGCCAAAGAAAAACTTATGCCTCGATGTGGCCAATGTATACGAAGATATGGAGTGGGTCGTAGAGAGAATTATTGGAATATTTTCCAATAGCGCTCGGGTCGCTTGGGAAGTGTGCGTGCTCCCGAGTGATATGGCTGATACTATTGAAGCAATCTTCAAGACAAAGACAAAGGACATCGAAATCGTTGGTGGCAAATCCTTCACCAAGTATACGTGGTCGAACACTACAGAGCCGCTTAAAAATCTTAGGAATGCGGAAGAAGCGATTTCAAGATATCATCAGGATCGAAAATTAGGTGGAAAGCCTGAAATGTCTTTAGAAGAATTTCTCGCGCTCCCTTAAAGCAACTTAGATCTTGATCGATGTAATTACAGATATCTACTCTCAGTTTATACATATATCTTTAAATTCTCAGTCGATACTCTCCAATGGACTAGGGCTTTTGACAGAGAGGAAGCTTGATATAGCTATGGAGGCTGAGGCTCAACTTCCAATGTCGCCCATCCACCTTATATTCGATAAGGTAGAGTCCCTGTTCTGTCATATAGCATAACTGGTTCGCTCCGATAATTCGGAGCTACTGATTTCTCTTTGACGAGTGTTTTCGTTTCTCGGTCTTCTTGGATAAGCGCACAGCAGCTACAAATGATATGCTTCGCGCAGTCGCCCCGAGTCGAGCCGACTAGGTTGAAGTCATTTCGCAAAAGTCTCCTTTGTCTCGAGCCCAACACCCATTGGAAGCACAGGAATGTGAGGCAAGAATACCCCAAGCAAGTTGTGTTGCAGAGTTGAAAGCTCGTGTCCATGTCCTCCGCATTTCGGACTTTCATTCGGTGGTTGATCCGACTAAATGTAATGCAAGGGCAAATGCATGTGACACAAGCTAGACCTAATTATTATCTATCAAACTGCATATGAAATGGGGAGATGGCAAGCTGTACCGTCGGGATAGTCTTTTAAACAACCAAAGAACTGATTCTGCCAGTTCTTAAGTGTAAATGTTGTCATTTTGGCATTGAGGAGGCAAGAGTTTTTGTGATTTACAAATATACTAACTGCCTCTTTTATAGGACCGGTTTATACCGGGATTCATTTATATAGGTATCGGAAGTCACTTCTATATCCTGTAATGGTTTGGTTTTGTACCGCGAGTCATTTCTACTCCCATGCTATTTCCAACATAATGTGGGTATATGCTACACAAGCATAGTGTCTCAGTGGATCAAGGACCTGCCTCTTCAAATTCACGATAAGCCATGGCCCTAGTCTTCTTCCAACTACCGACGAATTCTGATGCGTCGCATAAACCATTATATAAGTAGCTATCACAGCTGCTCTCTCGGCCACAATTTGGTTGCAACAGCGCAAGATGTTTCAAAGCATTGAGGACAACATGAATCACGGCAACGTCAGCATGAACTGGTATACATCTCAAGCGTTCCCAGGAGGCGTCTCGGAAAATATGATCACCAATCAGCATCTTCTCCAGCACAATCAAGACCTACTGGTCCCGGCTCAACACCAACCGAGTGGTTCAGACGAATCTATTTCCGAATGCGCTGAGATTATCGACACCAAATTGCATTCGGAGCCAACCTCGGGCGATTATCTCGAATACGAGAAACTGCAACTTCCTTTGCCAGTTATAATACCACCGAAAAATGCGAGACACGTATATGCCGAGGTGGCAGAGCTGAGACAGCAAATACAAGCGCTCCAAAAGAAGTAAGTGGCTAGAATTCGACCCTCAATGTGCAGCTTGGACGACCAGCAACAAACTATCAATAAGTTCCAAGAATACTTCCATCAGCTGCAGCCCTGGGCAACTGAAGTAGGCAGGCATCTTAATAAAATAATAATCGCGGTATATAATGTGGAGCCAGGGGAAACATCAGAAGATGTTGCTGGGAAGTAATGTATATAAAGCATCGCGTTTTCCGATTAGGCTCAACACCACACCAACACCAACGCCGTCTCAACATCCATTGAACACTGTTCTGTATTCCTCAACCAAAGCCTATTCTCTTTAAAATGCGTTCGTGGACTCTTGAAGAAGATCTTCTCCTAGCTTTTTTCCTATCAAAATATAACTTCAAGCCAAAACAACTATCCATTCTTTTTCAATACAGACAAAAATCAAGGACCGCGGAAGCGATCCGCCAACGAATCATACTAATTCGCCGTGACCACGATAACCCAAGAACAACAGAAGAGTGGGCATATGTTGCATGGAAGTCTCTTGAAATGAATTCCGCGTGGGACTTGTACCCGACGTTGAATCCCCTAGCTGAATTAGAGAAGGAGGAGGAAGCTTTTTTTTTTTACGTTCGGTATTTCACATGCTCACTCTATCACGACTCGTACTTTGTTTAAACTAACCCACAGGGTTCGAATAGATTTGAGCTCCAACACCGGCGAACTTCCTTCTCCATGCCGGCGACAGAGCAGCAAATAGACGGCGGAAGAGGCTTGAACTAAGCCTTATTGGGAAATAGTTGGGTGAAGTTGGTTTGGTGTTGGGTTTTAGACAGGATACTCAAATTAGTGTCGTAGGATAAATGAATGAACCAGGTAGCAAGGGAAACCTTTGAGAGCCACTTAACTTATTTTGGTCAAATATTCAAAAATTCATGTGATCTGATAGCCTTCGGGAAAGCTAATATGCATGGTCAATGATTCCATGGTGTGAGATGCAAAGACCTTCTCGGTTCCAGTTCCAAGGAACTGGGTTGCCAAGGCTATAAAATGTTGTTGTCCTGGTGTTCGCTTGCGAACTACCCATAAGAAGCAGTTGAGATATTTTTAAGCCGGAAAATCCTAGACAAGCGGATGTAGGAGTGTCGCGCCGGGCGGTTCGAGCCCATAAAGAAAAGCGGCACAGCGGCTAATATCCTACACTTTTAGGGGAATCCGATGCGAGGAACCTAGGCAAGGCGATGCAAAAGGAAGAAGGGCTGGGGTGGAAATCACGCGCGTAAGTCAGGAGGAATACGTGCTTCCAAAAGGAGAGCCGACCCTGGCCAGAAAAGTCCGTCTATCTGAAAAGGCACCGCTGGCCTTGTAAACCAAACGTACACGAGCACTTTCGGGCGCCGCCAGATTTGGGCTGTGGATGAACCTACAAAAAGCATAAATTCACAATGCTTCAAGGTACTTGGCTCCAAAGAAACACTTACACAGATAAGACGCAAACAAAACTCAGCCACATGGACTCGCCGTCTCTGCATATCCAATATCGCAATTGCCAAAGGATGCCCAAGGTCAAAAAACTAAGGGCAAACGCAGCCACTATCGAAGCCAACTCGTCTGTCCTGAGCAGGAGCCCGGTTCGAATTCCCAAAGTAGCTGTTCACTTAATTTACCGTGGATATCACAGCTTACATGAGCCAAATAGAAACCTACCGACCTTTCACCGATGATGGCTTCGGCTGCTCAAGTAGCACCAAAGCGCCCGAGCCCATCTTCCGAGAACCGAACCCTATCGCACGAGAACTCTACAACCGAGAAAGACATATTCAATTAGCGATCTCGCACCTTACCAACCCAGCAGACGCGCTTTGTGACCATAACTACAGGGTTATGCAAACTGCTTACGATTCTCAAACCAACGAACTACAACATCTGAGATCACAAACCTCGTTGATAACGAGGGACCGTGAACGGTTGTATGCCGAATGGGATCGGCTCGGGGACATGCAAAAAGCCCTGGCGCAACAAATCGAGGATATCAAAGGGCTCAGGATGGAGATTGCTCAGTTGACCGATGATAAAAGAGCGCTTTTGGAGGAAGCAGGAACCTGGACGGCTCAGCGAGCCGAGTACGAAGAGCATATTGCAGTCTTAGGAAAGGGTTACGAAGCACTCCGTAATGATTCCAATAGCCTCGAGCCATCGCAATGAGAACACATATCGCCGGATCTGGCAGGAATGCACTGACCAGATTTACAAACCACGAGAACCTCAAGAGATTAGTCCGTCCCCAGAGAAGGATATTGTTTCCGTTTCAATCGAGCAGTTACTCAAAGGCGATAACGAGGATACTAAAACAAGTACATAATTTCTTATTGAAGTCTCTTGCGGACCGTTTGAAATGAGCTTTCATGTTTTTTCCACCAAATATTTGTATTTTGTATTTAGTAAATGAGACCCTTGATCATCAGCTTGCAAATTTCTATCTCCTACCGAGTCCGTATTAGATTGCGATCCGTATTCAGACATCGAAATTAGTATGAAAACTATAAATCCTGCCGTCGATATATCATTTAACCCGAGCGGTACACAACACCCAGATCATGCCCCGGCTCTCAAAGTTGAAGGTGAGCTCCTGAAAGATAATACTTACGAAGAATGGAAACACTGAGCTAGTAAATGCTACTCAAGGAGTCACATACGAGATTGAAACCCGTTCAAGAGATCGAGGAAGACAACTTCGAAACAAATACGATACGCAAGGATATAAAAGCTATTCAGATGCATATTGTAGAGATTGAAAGCAAGCTGGAGTCTTTCCTTGCGCGAATACGGCTTTTTGAGGCTGTCAACGATGGCCTCCGAAAAGATTTGCAAAGTTTACGGTTGGACGTCCTTGCGATAAGGTCGGAATTGACACATCCTCGGGAGTTGGAAGATAGACCTTCAAATCGTCTATCTAGGGTCTTCGCGAGGCTTAGCTTACAGAAGTCATGATTTCAGAAGAATGTGTACATAAGTGGGAGACAACAGAGCTGACTCAAAATGTCCGCTCACCCAAATTAGACCTCTTCATATGCATTCTAGCCTTTCCCAAAACTCATATATATAACTGGAGGCCTTGCATTTTCATTTGTAATCTTGCAGTAAGAAATCTTGCAGTAAGAAATCAACGAATATGAAGCTCTTTTTTTTAAATTTCTGCTTGGCGCTAGTGGGTGGGCAGATCGCACTGGAAACTCCCACGCCGATATGGCCAAGTTCCATGACACCTGAAGATATAATGAGTCCCTTAAAACAAGATGGTTCGGATTTCCCTTGTAAAAATGCACACTACCAATATCAGTCGCATCATTACGCGCAAACTATATGGCAGGCGGACTCTACTATTTCAATCACACTCGGTGGCAACGATACCTCCGATGTTGGAGGTGGGAGCTGCCAGTTCGCGTTGTCTCTGGACTTCGGTCGATCATTTAAGGTCTTGAACTCCGTTGTCGGGGGTTGCCCCGCTGGCCCATACGGATCGAACGGCGAAGGGATTCAATTTTTGCTACCGAAAGAAATCCCTCAGACGAAAGCGATATTCGCTTGGTGAGTATCAATATAACAATTCAAATACCGCCAGGACGAGGCCAACAACTGACACTTGTCAATTGTACAGGACATGGTTCAACAATCAAGGAGCGCCAACTATGCATATGAACTGCGCCCCGATTACGATCAACAATGGCTATAAGGGGAATTGGCTAGGATACTACCTTGATTTACCGGATCTCTTCGTCGCCAACATTGGAAATTGTAAACTGAAGGAAGGAAGTGACGTTATCTTTCCTGGAGCGAGGATTTCGAGGGAGGCCAAGTCGCCGGAGGGTCCGCCTGAGGAGTGTTTGCGGAAATATACTATTTCGTCTGGTCGCTCAACCGGAGCGATCGAGTCCACATTGACCCCATCCGCTGCGAAAGAGTCTGTGAGTTTGCTTGATTCGTCCGGGTGCGATCAGACAACGTATATGGCTTCTGTCGCCGATCCTCGCCTGAGCCCTGTAGTTTCGTCTTCAAAGCCTCAATCAACGACAAAACTTCTGTTTAGTGCCATTACGTCGCAGACGGCACCATGGGCCACGATTATAGCCAGTCGAACCTCGATAGAATCAACATTACATCAAACATTTGGCAAGTCTGAGATTTCATCTTCTTTCGATACCAGGAAGCTAACCGCAGTTCCATGTACCTGCACTTCTACTACCACGATATTCATATCTACAATTCTGTATTAAAGGTTTCAATTCTGTTTTTTTTGTGTAAAGTTATACATGTATTTCAATATTAATGAATTGCATCTCTCAAGGGTCTTGATACATCAAACGTGATAGTTTTACCGTCGTTGATCATGGACAAGCCAATCTCTCCTAGCTGAGAGAACCGCTACGAATGCTAATGGGACCACGGATTGAGGACCTCCAGATAGTTTGACGAAAGGGTCCTATCAGCAGTATTCGATTAGTTTTCTGTGAAGTCTGGCTGGTAAAGTAGACTGACTATTTGGAGATCGTTGATCATCGTCCACGCAGAGTTCCGGACGAACTCTTTTGCACTGTTACCCCATGAGAGAGTTTGAATACTTTCTATAAATTCTTGAGGTGGCTCTGATCTTTCTAGCATCTCGTAAACTAACCGCCCTAATACATCGCAAGTCTCGGAAGCTTTCAGCTCGCAATGTTCCAGCCCACCTTGAAGTGTCAGCCACAAGAAGAGGATAGTCGATTGAATTAATCACGTGTAAGTGACAAGGATAGCAAACCCCATTTCCGTAAAACTGAGATGACCAGTTGTAGCATGGTGGAGGCGGTTCAGCGTAGTAAGCCTTATAGCGATCTGAAAATCGATCAGCGTAGGTACTCTGAGGTGAATTGTGCATGCGACAGCCGTTTCGTGAGCTTATGGCATCTGTGTGGTTGCACTGTAGTAATCATTAGTATATCGAATTCGACCCTAGTTTTTGATGTTGAGCATTTCGAGCTCACCTTCTCAAAGTAACAGGTGTCGAAACACATCTTAACGGTGATCGAGAGAGATGGTTTATATTTTTAGAGGAAGATTTCCTGTAAAGCTTGAAGAGTAAAGCTTTCTAAAACATTTTTCTTTTTGCGTGAATCTAGGAAACTTATTTCCTAGATATGTATTACGTTTAGACTTATTATGGGACTTGGGATAGAAAAAATACCATAGATGTTCTTATATAGCCGCTATAAGTTAACTAGGCTCTCTCAGCAGAATGAAAACCTTCTATCTGAGGCGCAATATGAAAGCCTAGAGAAACAGTACGCATAATAGAGACAAGGATTTGCCATACTGTATATATTTGTACCTGTAGAGTTGCGCTGGTTAGTTGCCTCATTATTGGACCTCTCCACGGCTTTGAACATACTTTAAATCCGCAAGAGTGCATTTGAACATCACAAATGAAGCTTTCGAGATCGCGGGGGGCTCATCTCCTAAAATTCAGTATCACTTGTTAGTATGCCGTCCAATGGTTTAAAACGGCAGCCTTGAATCCGAAGTGAACAACGCGATGAAATTCACGCTAGGGCACGCGCAAAAACATCAATACTGTTCTCTGGAACAATGAATCCTAATGCATTATGTTAACAATTTTAACATCTTCACCAGAGCTTTGCAACCGTTATACAGGTCGGCGCATTTAATACCGCCCTTTTCCAACAGATCGGAGAGAATCTTGGAATAAACAAGTTGTATATGGTCTCGTTGAGCATTCGCTACTCAATAAAGGCTTCACACTACACCGCAGCTACCCAATGTCTCAGGTCGGCAAACAGGGCTGAACATCAGCGGTGATATGGTCTCTGCCCTACCTGGTTAGTTTGATGGTATTGGGTAGATTATTGTGAAGCGAGACGTTGCACGACATACGAGGCGCCGGATAACCAAGTAAATGGATCGGCTTAAAGGTTCGCGAAGCTTAGAGCCGGGGCTGTTATGGATATTGCCGTGTTTGCACAATTTTACCCCCACGCCCGTCCGAATTTAAAAAATCCTAGTAATCCCGCCGATAGCCTGGAAACCTTAAGAGAAAACGGACGATATAAAGCTCGGTGATACCCAGGATCAAACACGTATCATGAGAAAATTGTAAAATTATACTGTGAGAGCTAAGAGGCAATCTGTCTATAGACTCCATAATGGCTTTCGGGACTTGTTGAAATCACTGAATTACGTGAAACGCCTGGCCTACATGTATCAAGATACTTATGACGGTACCTTCCTCCTTCTATGCCAATATATAGATATCGATATCTACGTATTGAGGTAACGTGGTTTTAATAACGAACATTGACTAGTTATCAGTCCCCAAAAGTTCAGCTGACTAGACAGCTTTGAAGTGACGATACGAAAGAAAGAATATAATCTTATAATTTAATGCTTTCGATCATTGACCTGCTCCTTATTCCGCTTCACTTATATCCCCGTCATAATATCTGGATCTCATTCATCGCTTGACGAATGATCTCTCGCCCAGCTGATGCCTTTGCCGATCGCTAGAAATAGTCGAACATCATTTCGAGATGCACCAATGATATCCCCAAAGCCGATGCGCCCTGAAGGGCGCTTTTAGCTCGTCGGGTATACTCGTCCCATGGCTGGCCAGCTTGTACTTGTTTGCTGTTCAAGGAAACCAGCGCTTGTATAACCTTCTCACGAGGTTGCGTTGCCAGTTGCAACTTGAATGAGAGAGCTCGGTGATGTCGAACAATCCCCGTCACTAGCCGACCAAAAAAACCGACCAGTGCTGAAAAGAATTCAATGGCCAAGATGTTATTTGCATACGCAGTTGGCACGTCTTCCGCACGATTGAGGTAAGTCTCGTCATGTTGAGTGGGAAGATAGCAAAGGTCGTGGACGAAAACTTTGGAGTTAGCGGTCCGACATCGACCACGCCGGCATAACCCTCCTCGTTGATTTGGAACTGGTGCTAGCAGAGTCTCCATGACCTATAAAGCGGCTTTTGCCGACGAGGTCCAGCTATTTGCTCGAAGGAGAGATTGCTACCGTAGTCAAATTAAAGCTTTTTTGCTTGGTAAATACTGATACCTTGCATTTTCAACCTCTTTCCGTCTTTCCGCATAGATATACTCTGTTTGACGTCATGCTTGTCTTTTCGTGTTGAGCAAAACAGGACATGTTGTAATCAGCGATCAGCACTGTTGATCTGGAATTTACTTCCGTCCAATAAACAGACAGCTGGGAATCAAAGTCCATCGAATCAGATCTGCAAAGTTCAGCGAGAAAACGGAACAGCTCTCTCGGAAAAATTTGGGAGGCTCCCTAATTTAAGCGAATGACGATTTCCGCCAATCCGATAGCCGAAAGGCAGGTATTAATTCCTCAATATAATTCAGCTCTTCTGAGTTTTGATTACGATTCGTCGAGCTAGACCAGTGGAATTGTTCTATGGAGCTCAAGCAAGCCTCTTTGGAGGGAATATAAATTGAATTCTCTGGTCGGATATCTTCAATTTCTTCTAAAAAGTTATTTATAGGCCCTTCTAGGAGGAACGCAATCATTATCACAATCTCAGATCATAAGACCAGTGTGTGACATGTCTACCGGCTCTGAGCTACCGAGGCTTACCCTTAGCCCAAAGCCTCCGCGAGAACCTACTATCAATCAAACATGGCAGAATTTACAAAGCGAAGACGCAGGCCTACTGAAAAGGCTGAAAAGACTCTGTAGCCTGAAGGATCCCGCCATACTATACCACGACTTCACCAAGATCGGACAAGGCGCTTCTGGTAGCATCTTCGCCGGATATAAAAAAACATCCAACACGTGTGTTGCTATCAAGAGGATGGAGCTGGAGCGACAACCTAAGAAAGACCTCATCATCAATGAGATCCTGATAATGAGAGACAGCGAGCATCCTAATATCCTTAAACTTACGGAGAGCCTCTTAACGTCCGATTCACTTATGGTTGATAACGGAGTATATGGAAGGTGGCAATTTGACGGATGTCGTGACTTTTAATTTCATGACGGAAGGACAGATCTCTGCTGTGTGTCGGGAGGTCCTGCAAAGTCTGGAGTACTTGCATTCCAGAAATATCATCCATAGGGACGTGAAAAGCGACAATGTTCTCTTATCTTCTGAAGGCGATGTTAAAGTCGGTATTTATGACACATTCGTTCAATCCACTGGGTGTATTTACTAACAATTCGTATAGCTGACTTTGGGTTCTGCGCCGTAACCGATAAGACAAGAAAATTGATTGGCACCCCGAACTGGATGGCACCTGAAGTCGTTTCTAGGAAAGAGTACGGACAAAAGGTCGACGTCTGGAGCATGGGTATCATGACAATTGAGATGATTGAAGGCGAGCCCCCATATTTCGATGAAACGCCCAAGGAAGCGTTCTATTTAATAAAGAAAATCGGAACGCCAAAGTTAAAACACCCCGACGACCTGTCGGCCGATATAAGTGACTTTCTGCAAGCAGCGTTGACGGTCGATCCTGAACAACGCGCTTTAGCATCGGCTTTACTTGAGGTGAAAAATCCTTCCTGTCGAGCACTTTCGGATCTAGCATATACTAATTCTCCTCAGCATCCATTCATCGCGTGCGCCGAGCCATTGCTCACTCTTGTGCCTTTGATTAGGATAGCTGTTCAGGCCCGAGCTCAAATATGATCCAATGGGAGTATAGTGAATAGCCGAATGTGATCCTATAAATGTTATAAACTAGGAAATGTTGTATTCGGAAAAAATACTTTCGAATTGGAAAGTTTTCAAATCTTATTATACTTGATAACTAGTGACATAATAGACCTGTAAGGATCAACAATAACAGGCAGATAGAATCAAAGTCATAATCAGGATGCTACAGCTTTTATTCAAAGCATATATAAAATGAACGTTGTACTATTCGAACCACCACTTGATTTATAAATCAATGCGCAAACGTATTTTTGGTATAAGCAATCCTAGGACGGCTATTTTCCCTAGCCAATAAAATTGGAATATTCCAATATATATTCCTAGAGATCTGGTTTATATTTCAAATACCAGCGCCAGTTTGTCAACTCGTGAGCATAAAACCTTATTACGAGTTGACAAACTGGCGCTAGGGAATTGGCATAAAGAAGGTAATAGAGCCTAAATTAAGATTATACTTACGGGAGAAAACTTTGAGGCGGTCCCAGATCTTTAGAATACGATGAATGGACATACCTGCGACTAGCAAAACAAACCTCAAAAGTGTACTTTGGAAGGAAATTCTATCCTCGTCGATTCCACCATCGGATGGCTGACGCGATGAGAATTCAAAACATCGAATATTATGTGGTGGTCAACGGGCTGTGTAAGCCAGTCTTCTGTCCTTACGCGAGGGCAAGGGAAATCTTAGAAGTAGCAAATTCACGTTTACGTCTACAAAAAGTTAAAAACCAGTTGACACTGATATGTGCTGACAGAACTGAGGCCAACCGATGTCAGAATGGGTTGGCAACCTGATTAGGTTTGGCGAGTACTATATTTTATCGGTGGGGAACTCTAAGAATGTTAGTCTGGGTCTTTGAAAAATCTGACGAATAAAAACATTGTCGGAAAACAACTCCGATTATGGCCACTGGATTTGAATTCAACTTCCCTGCTTAGTTATTCATCTTCCAGTGCCGCTCGTAAGAACCGCTAGCATGAGGCAAGAACTGAGCTCGAAATTATCTCTATTTGCCATTATAACAGACATGCCTGTTTCATACGTTCGTAACGTCGTCATCCATATCACACACATTTAGGAAAAAGGGTCATAAGAACGAGAGTTTTCCACTCTCAAAATAACTCATCAGGTCGACAGCAATCGCTAGAAAAAGATCAAAAAATCACAATCTCTACGGCTGTTACCGCCATTTACCACCGGTCAACAACGTATAGGCTCACTTCCGTTGGCTCGTAAACCACCAAGGACCGAATCAGATTGTAAAACTTATCGATTCAAAAGAGCAAAGGTGAGTCGATTTTCCTTTTGCTAACTGCTTGCTCGGAAAATTCATTTTTTGTTTCATGAAGTTTAATTGCGAAGGCTGGAATAACACACATTGTAAATTCTAACTCGAGTTTTGAGGTTAAAAGGACTATTCCTCGGGAAATGCGCATATTGTATAAGCCGGAATCGGCAAATATGAGCTCATCCCCGATCCTATTCGTAACTGCGACATGTGCTTCCTAGGTGTTAATCTTAACCTCTTTCGCACATACAAGCCGCTAAAAGATATCATTTTATTCATCCGCAACGAAGGTGTTTTTTATCAGCAAATACGATGTTACCTTCGCTAGTATCTACAAGCTTCTCTTCGGAAACGCATGCGACCACATGTTTAAGGACAGGCATCTCTGACTTTTTTGATAATAATCTGATTGATAATCAGGTATTGGTGCCAATGAACGTGAACACTTGGACCAGTGTGACCGATGAAAATGATTTACTTTCCCTTCTAATATTTTCTTGTATCATTGGGGACTCTTTTACGTTCTCATGTTTTGACACGGAGCTCTTTTTGACAGCCCTGAATACGCATGACAATACTCTTTGTTCACCATTGTTGGTAAACTCGATTCTCGCGCAAGGTTGTGTAAGCCATCCCTATCATCAAAATTTCCTTATAGGAATTGCCAGATCCTGATTATGTTGCAGCTTTATGCGATGACGCTGCCGCATGAACTTCAACCGCGTAATCTCATTTACCTACACCATTTATTCCTTGGAGAGGCTCTATCACTATGGCACGAAGAAAGTAGCGCCCTATTTCAGTCACAGTAGCGCAAGCGGGTCTTATTCTCTTCAGAATCATGACGTGTTATGGTTTCGAGAATGCCGCGAGTATAATGATCGACTCGGTAGTTGCGATCCTTATCAATTGTTTATCAGATAATTTCTATGAACTTGGAGACTATTATAACGACATTGGACAAGAAGCATCCAACCGGGTAACCCGATCAATAGATGCTGCTCAGAAGACACTTTTTTATGGTGAGTTTAACTCCCATAACCGTTCAATGGTCAATGGAGCTTAGGGTTATTTGGTGCAGGCACTTCCAAAGTCTAATCGGTGGTTGATATATGATATACCTTGCTTAAAGTATACCAATACACTTCTATAATAGGCTCAAAGTATCAATGTAAAACATAAGATTACAGACGCCCAGAAGGATTGCTTCTATGTATATTCAAAATGATAATTAGCTTATACTCGATTTCTGAATACCTAATCAAATTACTTCCAACTGACTAATCAATATACGAATTATTCCATCGATCATCGATTTTGTTTAGATAATAATCCATCTGCAATCGCATATCTTTTTTACGTGCTTTTGAAGACATGGAGGTATGCGAATACGCTAAGGCTCACTCTAGATGTTATATACTATATTGTACATGCATACAATCGACTCTGTGTGCTATTTCTTCAATACAGAGAACCTTTAACTTGGGTTTATCGGCATATACCACGGGCGGCTTCTACGTCTTTCTAAAGGTTTGAAACAGTAATTTTGCGACTACCTATGATGTCACTATTTCTTGTTTCGGATGGAGGACGCCCATTCTGTTGGCTGAGTACGAAAATTCTCGCGGCTAGATTTCCTAGAAATCCAACCGCGTTCAATTTCAAGCTAGATTGAAATGGAAAGCGTAAATGTGGGAATTCGCCACACAGTTCACTCGAGATATATGGGAACGCGCCAGAGACCCACGTTACTTATTCCAGCAACAGAAAAAGCAATATGGTGATATATTACTTTTGCTTCACATCTCTTTTGCTTCACTAGCGCGTTCCCATATTTGTCGAGCGAACTGTAGTTGGTGCGGAGACGAACTCCGGGCCTAACGCTGCAAAATTAGCCACATGTTAATTCGCCATATTGACCCAATGTCTTACATGCATAGCTTCTAGATCACCTGAGCTGCCTGAAGTTACTTCGTACATTATGATCCCGGCATGTCTCTATCGAAGAAATTTTTGTCGAAACGGAAACAAACTACACGCACCCTCGATCCTTTTCTACCATATCAGGCATTCCCTTATGTCAGGGCTTTAATACATATGTTTCAAAGAAATTTTGATTTCATAATGTCGAATGGTTTCCACGGAAATACAAACCTTACTGTGAAATAGGCTACAAGATAGCTCGTTCTATTACTAAATAGTTCTTTACTTTTGATACTATTATACTATTAGATAATCTCCTGTTTGTTCAAAAACCACCTCGAACATTGCTGGTCCTATCATCTGAACTCGGGAGACCCTCTTCATCACCTGGCTCCCGGTGTGTGTTGCGTGGCTTTGCCCCCGAGTTCGTGGCTTGATAATGTTTATTTTTGTCAATAGCTTCTTCGTCGTCGCGTGCTGATTTTATTCCACATGAGCATCAAGTCTGGGCCTGCTCATGGTATCAACAAGTGAGTCTCGACCTAATTCGCGGTCACTGTCTGCTATGGTAGGATCGACTCCCGAGATATCTTTATCTTTAACAACGGGAACGGGGGTTGTGTCTCGTGAAAGATACTCATTTGCGCTTGCATCAGAGACGTCAAGCGCAGGATTGAATTCCGCATCTGACTTCATCGCATCTGAGACCACATTCGAGATGTCGCGTTGAGGCTGATTGAATTCCGGATCGGACATAGCTTTGAGACTGCAAAGTGTACATGCATTCTACTCTGTAGGTTGTGGAATGCAAAGTTTTAAGATATTTTTTTAAGATTGAGATCGCAATGTGTTATATATTCTGCTAAGTGACCGCTTACATATATATTTCTACGACCGCGGACTCGATGTTATCGTCATCGTCAGAAAATGGTTTACGTTTTCTATGGTGTCTTTCATCAACCCGCATATCTCCGAGCATATTCTTGATCCTATAGTGGTGATGTCAGCGAGATCTCACACTTATGCTTTTGCTTTCCTCATGATGACCTAAATGCGCTAACTAAGTACTCACTGTGTCGACACATCGACGTCGTCACCTCACTAAATACATTGCTTGTAGATTTGATACCGATCCTCACGGTGCATTAGTATGACTAAGAACGGTAAGAAAATGGATATACTAAGTTAATTTCGAAGTTCAGTAAACTCGTATGCGTTAAGTTGATAGAAATGTCATTTTAGTTTCCATGCTACTGACTCATAAACCAAACTTAGGAACCCAAGATACAATTGAAATAATTATCAACTTTCTCAAGGCTATCATCCGAAGATGGAGATAGTTTTTTGGTCCATGAAAGAGCAAAGGCTATTTCAGTTCTACTGGCTGTGGCGTGATATCGGAACCAGAGTTTCCCAGACCACTAGCGTAGGTGCAAAAAACACTTGGCATGCATTCTCTCGACGGCATGCAATCGGAAATCCTCGACTACCAACAAAAGAAGAATTGGGATCATTATTACTGCACAAGATGCAAGATAATTAAGCAGTTTGTAAGAGGATTTGGACTTGAATGATTTAGGATCCATTCCTTGGGTTGTTACAAATAGACAATATGTGGAAATCTGTCCGCTAGAATAAATTTATAATCTAGTTTGATCTCCTATCAACTACTACTCTGCCAACAGCAAAAAACCAATCAGCCATTGAATATGCAAGCAAGCTCAATCACTCAGGAATCTGAGTTTCAACGTCAGTGTCTTAAACCCTGAAGTCAATCAACGCCTGGCTCTGTAGCCATTAAGTTGTTATTCCTGCGCCTGCAAGCTACCGAGGCTCATTCCCATGTTGACATCAATCATTGTTTTTTGCTTGCTGTACTTCAAAAGGTTCTCATGAAAGATAATCCGATCTTTCTGAAGAGAATAAGGATACCGGAGCCGCCGAATTCAAATCGGCCTATTTCATCTCTGCAAATTTTATTCCCTTTAGTCATGACCTCGTCTCGAAGTCTATACCGATATTGATGCCGTTAGATATACACATATATATATCACACTTCACGCTGATCCCATGAACTCGGCACGGGCTTGATAGTTCAACGTCAGTCACCCCTATCGCGAATAAAATCATATTCCGATATTTCCGTGTCTCAATAGTTATGGCGCATCTCGCATTCATCGCCGTCACATCGATGTGAGATCTGAGATCCATGGGACGACATTGTAGTATTCCCCGCTGAATCGCTTGTACCATTGAATTGTTCCAGTCACTGGCGAGTGGTAGCGATGATAATCTTGCGGACTCAAGCGCAAAGATGCCACAGAGCCATCTGCAAAGTCTTCTGCAAGAGGGCATTCGCCTATTAGGCTTGAGATGGGAAAATTCTTCTTTTTGATCCAAAGCTTTGGTGCCAATTGAATATTGGGGTAAAATAAATTATTTGAGTGGGTTCCGCGGTGCTGCTCTGTATAGACTTACTTGGAATTGCGTAATATCGCTGGGCATGAATTCATTTATATTTGTATCGTAGAATTCAACGAATGGTTCGATCTTAGATTTAGATTTTGGAGATCTTTTTGTGAAGGTAGAATCTCATTGCCCCCGTTTGGTCCACTAATTTATGGGGTTAGCAAGCATATTCACCTCTTAATGTCAAGACCAAGGTTGATTGCCTTGCTGCTGCATGCGAGCTGAGCTGATACACACACCATTCCGTCAGGGTTTAAACAGCAGTACAGGCCTCAGTTTCTTAAGCAAAGGCATTTGCTCTCGTTTGAATTCCCCGGTCTATTGATTGTCAGGTATTTAGGAAGCGGCCCGGGCGTTGAACGGATACCTCACCTTGCGATAAATTGTAGGCCAGCCGACCTCACTATTTTGAATCTGAGCCTTTCAGCTTCCGTCAATCCACATAAGTGTGATTAAGGCGTTCTCTCCTGAACATCAACTCCGAAAGGCATACCAGTTTGCACCATCCTAGAAGGTAATCCAACACCCCAGAAGTGTATCCGCGAATACTTTGGGTAAACCTCATCTCTCGAACTGATGCTAAAATGAAGATTAATTTTACTAAACGGTTTAGATGAGATTATTGGTGTATTCAAAATATGGAGGATGTGTGAAGAGGAGAGTAAAAACTAAATGGACAGATATCTCTGCTTCAAGTCTACAGCGTCATGCCATAGGCTGCGGTGATGTTAAAGTGTTGGCTTACATCGCGGTTAGCGGGATACCCGCACTTGATTTGACCAACACAGTATGTGCAATCTAACTTTATTTCATCTACAAAAATTGAAATCCTAATGTTAAAAATATGCGCTTTATAAGCATTACCTATCCGGTAACCGAGCGCCGATGTACAAGGCCTTATATACGAGCTCTCAAACATTACGAAACTACTTGATAGTAGAATAATCCTCTGACAGACTTGTAAATTCCTGAATATGCGCTCGATCGACATTCACAGTAGCTGTATTAGGTTTTTTTTTAGGATCGAAAATATGGACTTCATAATCACGGTCGTACCCGAGCCGTCGTTATGAACTCACCATGCGATGAGGTCATTGATCCGGTTGCTGACCAACACAATCCTCAAGAAATGGTTTTAGCATGAACAAATGATCCATAACTAGTTCCAATTCCCAAGTTCAACTGCAGGAACATTCACATTACCCTTATATTATAATGTTTTTTCGTAGAGTTCTGACTTCAATAATTAAAAGACCGACCCAAAATATCGGCCTACCTCAGAACCTATACAAAACCCACAAATCAGATTCTTTTCTATAGCACGTCCCATAATGGCAAAACTATCAGACAAAATCATGCAGGACCACAAAGAGCTCCATGAAAACTACAAGATAATATCAGCAAATGATGATGAGACAAAGACTAGGTGAGAGATTCGCCTCTTATCCGTCCTCAAAGCTGGTACATAAAACCAACTGTAGCTTCTCTAACGTTTCTCAGGTTTCAAAACCTATTTACTTGGGAGCTAGCTAGACATAGCATCGGAGAAGAGCTCGTTGTCTACCCCGCATTGAGAAACTCCTCGGCCAGAAAGGCAGAGAAATGGCTGATAAGGATAGAGAAGAGCACGCGCAAGTAAGTAGGAAGCTGATAGTTTTAGTGCATGCATATATGTGCCCCATAAAAGACCGTATACGAAATTTACTATTTTCACTACAAATGATTAGGTCAAAAAACAACTGTATATTTTCTAAAGTCTGAAAGCTAGTGACCCGGACTTCAAACCCACTCTAGAAAATCTCTACGAAGACCTGAAGCAGCATATCGATGAAGAGCAACGTGACGACCTCCCAGCTCTCGAGCGAGAACTCAATGCCGACCTATCAGAATCATATGCGGCGCGCTTCGAGAAGACCAAAAAATTTGCTCCAACGAGATCTCACCCTAGTGCTCCGGACAAACCACCATTCGAGACGGTTGTCGGACTGATGGCTGCGCCCATGGACAAGCTTGCGGATTTGTTTCGAAAAGTTCCTTGAAGGGCTTAGCTTAGAAGTAATCGGGCTCCCATTTTTTAACAAGGGGACTCGAAAGGCAGTTGACAGGATTTATGGTGCGCCTTTGAACTCAAATTGGCAGTCAGCCCGACTGGGTGTTCGTATCGTATTATTGTTCCTCTAGTAGTATAATGCGCCCACCTAAACCAAGTATAGCTTGTAAAAATTTCTCCGAAGAAGCGCAAAATATTATGCTCGAACAGTGTGACGTATTTACTATGTAATCTTCATTCACATCAAGGCTATATTGTCCTGGTATAGGCATGACGATAATCTAAATTCGAGCAAACTGTATTTGAACAATCCAATCTCAGATTCGCACTAGGGGTAAGATGCATTTGAAAGCTACTCGACATGACCCAGTTTCTCCGGCGTTGAATTGTCCGGCACAATTGTCGAAAAAAATAATCTTTCCATCTCTGCAACTTTGAAACCAACTCATCCTCAGGCCTCGCTACCAATGCCTTATGCTTATGACATAATCAAGCTATTGAGAGAAGTGTCAGACCGCATGATCGGGCCTTTGACTTCTTCTTCGGAAGCCGAAGGTTCCCTTTTCTTCGCGAACATTTGGGTCGATGGCCGCAGTGGAACGGCGTCTGCGCAAACGGTCGGACAAAATCGTAGAAATGAAGAATAAAAGACTATCACGTAAAATAATTATATATCTCGGTTTTATCGCATCAAATGGGATAGGAGGATGTACTTACATCTGAAGAACCAGCAAAGCGGCAGCTAACCTGACAGTATTGCAACTCCTCGCTCCATTGGAGCTGAAGACTCTGACTAGCGGACTCTTTCCGCAGTTCGTGACAAAATTATTTCGATACACCACTGCCGAAGCGATGTATCCTCCTAAGATAAGGAAGTCTAATACGACGATGATAATCTGCGCGTCGTCCGACAAGAAAAAATGAGTGAAGATCGCGATGAGAGTGACGAGAATAGCCGCAATTGAAGTCCCAAGAGGCACATCGGTAACCTCGGAGCGGTAGTAGCCGGTGTTAGATAATTCATGGTGGAGCCAGGCGAATACGCCTGTAAGTATGATGGCAAAAATCAATTGCAAAGAACGGACAGCCCAGAGGCTTAATTTAATAGTTCCTGATCGTGCTCCCATTTGGTCAGGTTTTGCTCTTGGGATATAATCTGATATTGATATGAAACAAAATCTGAAGTGTAGGTGAAAGTAATCGAAGATAACCCGAAGTGGTGATAAATAATATGTGCTGAGGCTGCTACTCAAATACAGATTCAACTGCGGGGAATTAGGCAATCGCTCGTGTTAAATACATATCTCAATCCTAATAAGCGTATGCACTCGCACGCTTTCTGCTGTAATTTGTATTCCTCAGCAAGATTATTCTAAAAATGGGCCCTGCAGAATATCAGGATATGATCCGATGCCCTGTTAGATTCCGATCTTAGTTGAGCGGGAATAAATTTTCAACGTAATCGTTGCCGCGAAAGCCCGTAGATTACATCTCGATCAACAAAATCTAAATGCGGATTTACTGTAACCGTTAGCCGTCGTATCATACATATGAGCAACGATCACGACAGAATCGGCGTTAGTATACAGGAATGAGCACTATACGAAAGTGTTGTCATTTATACGTTTTCATACAATGAATTCGCGATATCTGTGTTGGTAACAAAGACGTTTTCATTGCCTCCCGTTGAAAAAAATCTATCCAATGATGGACTCAAATGGACAACCTTGGAGCTTCCGCCACTCTTGCCAGGTTGGGGAGCTAGGATATCGGCTACCGGGATTCCAATGACAGAAATTCCCGTTACCCGCACAATGATATGTGTCTTTGGCCGATGTAACACTTCTTGGATCTTTACGTATCTGACCATTAGCTGTGTTTGTTAGTTGCCGATTGTTAATATATCATGAGCAGTGTAAATTCCCATGTGATTTGGGGATAAGGTAACAATTACGTTGTTACGCTAGGTTACATGCAAGTACCCAGGAATGCAGTTATCTGGTTTTAGAGCATATTCCGAGCTTATCATCCAGTGGATTATTTTTCCTTCAATGCGTGGTATCACGATCCTTTCTACTACTATATCAGAACTTTATGAGTTTCCCCTTTGAAACCGAGTATCTTATTCTCAACTGAGTATTTTGTCACAATGGACAGCCAACTAGTTAGATCAAGTCTTGAAGCTCAGGGACGAACCTATTTAGAGAATCAAGAGACTCCACACACCAATTCACCTCACATTGGAGATTCATAAACATATAACTCTGCCGGTGACTTAAACGCTACGAGCGAGCATCACGATACTCACAATGACTGATTTGTCCAAGGCTTAGATGTTCATCGCTATTGTCAAATGGCTTCCAATCCCTTCTTTGAGTTTCAGGATGTCAGTGAAGTCATCCCAGCATCGCAAAAATCTCGCCGTGTCACTTTTCATAGCGTTAATCCAGAAAATTCCGCGGTTCCAAGCGACGCTTTACCGACGCATGGCCCGGCACCCGCAAACATGACTTTTCAAGAGAATGCAGCCATAATTGATTTTAATATGAGGAACGATGCAGTAGTATCGGTTGGAAGCAATAGCACAGATGTAAAAACTATGTCTTGGAATGAAACTACGGGTGCGACCAATATCGTATCTACGAAAGCGGCTCAAGTTAGCGAGACTCTAGCCAGTACTATTGAAACGGCAAACGATGAAGCCTCAAAGAACCTAAAGGTTCAGGAGTTAGATCACTACTTGATGGAAGAGTTTTCACCCGATAGCCACGAAATGGCACAGAAAGATTACGGCAGTCACGGTGCCATCCAGCAACATCAAGATGTGACTTTCAACTGTTTCAGAGATATAGGATGGCATAAACACGATAAAGAAATTCCAAATCCACTGATTGGGGGAATGGCTAACGGAGAGTTGTTCACGAGGATCCGCCGTTTCAACAAGCTATATTACAGAAATAGGTCGAGTTGAACTTATCGTTGACTGTATTTAGAATATATTCGATGTCCGTACGGTTCCTATCACTCGAGACCTCGACTTGAACGAGTCTTGGTCAGACAAACATACTGCGGATAAATACTCATTAGCTCTTCAACGAGTGTATCTGTCTATCGTGCTAAGTATGGCAAGCTTTGGGAAACAGGTTGCTAGACTACGCTCATGGAAAGAAACATACAGGACGGGTGCCTTCTGCGTGGTACGTTTGTATTTTTGTATTCTGTCTGGTAAAGACGCTGATATATAAACAGGTATATTTTTCAGCCTGGATTCTTGATTTAATTGTACCTTGACGCTCGGACTTCTAATCATCTTGACTGCGTCGAAGCGTGCTCGTGGTTGCTTGTTCCCACGCGCACCATTAGCTCTTGTTGATATAAAAACGGACGATATTGAGCAACCTCGGGCGGGTCAGCTAGAAACCAGTAACACTTTGACTGGAGCCCTGAGAAGCAACAAGACGAGACGGTAGAGGAAGAAGCTGCCAATTTCGCCGAAACCGTCCGACACCTTATTGGAAGAGCTATCGGTATGCATAAAGAGGAGTAATTAGAGTCGAATCGATTGCAGAACCATATCCCGAAATTTGTCAAAAACGCTGCCAAGGCTTTCCAGGAGGCTGGTTCTGATCCAGGCCATGCTGGGGAATCTACCGACCAGACTCAAAAGCCTATGGAAGAAATCCTTTGGGATAAGGTCAACCCCGAGAAGCTTTCCGAAATAATAAAAATCGCTCCTCACGCTATTGGTGCAATTGTTGATGAATGGGAGCGATTTCAGAAGTAAGTAACCAAAGACTCAATTCATTCTCTAGATTGCCTACTTACTATTGTAGTGCGATATTCCCTACGCCACCATTTCGTGAATCCGTACGCCTCAGACTTCTCGCCCCTGTAGTCCTCTTGTTCTTTATTTCTTTCATCGTCAACTATTATATCATTTACAAAGGCATTGGGTTTGGACTCGGTCTTTTCATTTTCGGCGACCCATTATTGAAAGCTTCAATGCAATGGTTGCATAAGAATTATCCTGACTGCATTAAGGCATTGGAACCGAAGAAGTAATCCAATACATTTATTGTTCGCTTGAAAGGGCTAGTTAACAATATTTTAGCAATATCCTACGTGGCGTACCTACAAACAATCAAATCACCCTTACTCTACTTCGCATCGGTGAAGTGAATCGTACGCCGATTCCTCCCGTGCCTACGTCTAACTCAGAGAACCCTGATCAGATGATATCCATTGATGAGGATGATATCCCGCTTATTGGAGCGGACACAGATATCCAGCAAGCAATTAATCCATCTTGTAATATTGACTTAGCCCATCATCAGCAGGAAGAGGAAAAAGAGGATGATCACAAACATAGAATCTTCTCTAAAGTCATACGTACTGTAGTAGCAGCGGCTACCGCAGCAGAAATGGCGGAGAATAATGTTGAAAACGAAGAGATGCGGATATACGTCAATGAAGCTTGTCGAATCTCTTCCGGTACAAAGCTTGTAGCAAACCTAGAAGCTGCGGAGGAAAATATGATAGATAGCAGAAGGCCAAGAGCTGCTTGAACGTATATGAGAGTGTAGGTTATGTTCACTCGTGACTGAATCGAGCGGGAGGATCGGTCGCCGATGACAACGTAAACGCCGCGAGGGAGACCTTCATTTATCACTTCCGCAAAGACTCCGATATAACTGCACAGTTTCAACTCACGCTTGTTAAAAGGGCGCAGCTTCATTTGTGAGATGGGGGATAAGATAAAATTTCATACGTATATGCGTCCGTCGTTGCAACCATAGAGATATCGATATTCGCGACCCATAGCTCGAAAGGGTGCCGTATAATGCCGGCAGTAGAAATGTACACAATTTGAAGAATACGGATCCAAAATATCTATAAGACAGATTCAGCCATGAACTGAATTAGCACTAAAATCTCGACACCAAGTTTGGGTACAAGAAAAATGAGGAAATCGAAGACCTTTTCCTGCTCCACCACCGCGGATGCGATACCTCAGTCAAGCCGTCGCGATTCCCATGTCCCAAGTTTTCATCCCTATTATCCATCGCCTGTATATGTGATTTAGAATCCGTGTCAACCTCAAGCAGATGTGCTGGCGGTCTAGTCTGGGGATTTCGGTGGCCTGAAAGAGATGACTAGCCCACCTCCAAATAACCAAGTGCGATCGTACCACGCGTGCGGAATGTATAGACTCTTATGTTATACTCGCCTTCAACTTCCTATACCTCCACCTCGATAACATTGTCGAGAAGAAATGACCCCAAAGCCCACATTCAAAAGATGCCTGAAGTTGGAAATGTACGGGTGTGTGGATGCAAACATTGTGCAGGTGCGAGCTCAGGGTCGCATTGTACTGGGAAGTGAGACACCCTGGGAAGTGAGACACAACAACAATAATCACACGGCGGCAAGCTCGCTGCGATTTTGATATCTGAGAAATTCAACGGGTCTAATTCTTTGCAAGTCTAGTCTACCGTTCGACTCAAATTTAACACCAATGTTACTCGTGATAAATTCCCGCCGCAAACTCAAGTTAGAGTGATAAAGCAGAAGAATTGCAAACTAAATATCTAAATCACTCAACGCCGTTCTAGTTAACCCTCCATCCTTCGTCAATCTTCGTCTGACGATAATTTTGAGCAACTTGCTTCTGAGAAGAGCGATCTTTGTGACATCTGACGGACATTCAGTTGTAACAAGACGAGGACAATACAAAAGTGCCTCGCCAGGATCGAGAACCATGATCTCATCAAATACACTCGCTGCCTTCTTTTGCAGATCCTCCTCTACAGATGTCAAAAAATTATGGTCCTCAGTATTGAATCCCACATACTTCTTGAGAACCTCAAACCACCTCGGGCTGTCGAAGCGGTGCATCAAAATAAAATTCGATAGTTCGAGAAGCTCTGGGAGCACGTTCGGGTCCTGGGTGCTAATGATAGTACGGAGGCCAAGATGGCGCTGTAGTCGAATGTTCTGAACCATGGACTGAGCGAACATTTGTGATGGAGATCCTTCCGACATAAACTAGAAGCTGTCAATATATTGTGCTTAGAGTCTGAGACATGAATTACCTTGTGTGCTTCATCAAGGGCGACAATCTTGCCCGCACCGCTTGGAGCGGCGACAAAAAGATCAACACAAGTGGAGAATAAAAGACAAGCGGTATTAGCGTCAACAAATGGACATGTCAAATCTACTATCGTGATAGTGCCAGGAGCGGCCTCGAAGGGGTCGGGGTTGTTCTCGGAACCAATGAAAGACTCTAGTAGCTCCAATCTTAAATCTAGAAGTCTCCATTGTTGGCCAGCCAGGGGCTCGAGTGACAGGTTCGTCTTGAATTTTTCATAGCTAAACCCTTGAGGGTCTTCAGCGGCCATTTCTCGAAGAATCCGGGTAACTACCTGGAGATATAGCGCGTTGTTATCTTCTTGAACAGACATCATCTGGAGCATAGTTTTAGCCGTAAGCTGACTGGCTTTCAAGAGAAGTGGTCGCACAGTCACGCCAGGGATCTTCCCGTAAACCCTTTTCATGTTTATCAGGTTAGATCTGGACGCTAGCACGGTAACTTTTTTCGCGCACCGTGGACCACTACCTTGACCGATCCCGGAGCCCGAATCAGGGACCGCGAGATATGCCACTTCGCATGGTTTACCCGTTGTGATTGGGGTAAACGGAGAGTAGGATAGTACGAGACCTGCCAAGGGACGCGACAATACCCCAACCTCGGTGTTGGGGATCAAACAATTTTCTAGACATTATACTCGCCAAAATCAATTATCTGCTAGTTTCCCGACTGAGATATCGCCCGGTTTAGTGACCGTCTTACTTACCCATGATAACGGAAAGAGTATGGGACTTCCCAGCACCCTGAAGGCCACAGATAAATGTTGTCCATGCAGTATTTGTATTTAGGAACAAGTGGTCGCTACCTAGGAAATCTTCCTTAGGCTCTAAGTCCGATTTAGTGAACCACCCTCCTTCATTCAAGTCTGATCTTGTTCTACGAATTTGGGCAAAGGTAGAGAATTGAAGACTGTCCCAAGATGCTTTGATAAGATTGGAGCTTGCACGGAAGACGTCGCCTGTGAAAAGTGGCGCTTGGGAGACCTTAGTCTTCGCCGTGTCTACGACATCTGAGCCAGCTCCTTCGGGAAACAAAGTAAGTGTCGTAAGCAAAGCTCTAGTATTTTCGGTCCAAGTGTCTGGAGAAACATCTGCGGTGCTTGATGATTCTGAATTGATTCGAAGCCAGTTAGCAGCTGCCTCTATATGAGCAATAGTCTCTCCTTCACTGGCTAAAACTCTGGATAGGTATTCTTCTGATACGTTAGCTACAAATCATGAACTCCGGTAGGCAGAAGAAGCCTACGACAATTTTTTGCTTAGAAATTTGACGTACTAGTATCTCGAAATGTGTGTGGCTTTGGACCGCCCCCAGGTCCAGAAGCTCCCGTAAATCTTGGAAATGACATTGTATTTTGACTATTTGATTGAATTGGTGTAGACGTCTGCGTAGGATGGTGGGGGACGGAAGTCACAGCAGAAGAGGTGACTTGTGATAGGGATATAGGAAGAGTGAGCTGGCCAATTACCGCAGAAGCCGAGGATGTCGATGTCGATATCGGAGATTCGGAAGTAGTAGATGATTCAACTTTCGATTTCGGTTTCGCCTGGGCTATCGGTTTAACCTTGGATTCACCAACTTCAGTGGTCTTCCAAGTTTTCCACTGTGGGAAAAGACTCTTTGCTTTATCGTTGCGGGGAGTTGGTGGAACCTTCCAGTCTCCTGAGCTTTGGAGAGTGTAAGCTAGAAGTTACTATATATGCTGGGTAACATCAAATACGATGAGTGGTGAAGATCCTTACCAAAGATTCGCATTCACAGATTGTCTAAGACCTTCCTCGCTGATACCCTTGATTTCCTTTGGCCGCTTGGTTTTGAGAACCCTGGCCTTGAGCGCCTTTTTGTTGATATTGGAACTAGAATCAATATTGCAATAGAAGTTTTGATAAAGCCAACACTGCAAAATGTTAGTCTTTTGGACGTCGTCTTTCCAGCTTTCTTTCATTTTGATAATAGGGGACGATTAAAGGTGCTTCGTGGCTTGATGGTGTAGGTGATATTAGTTTTGGTAAGAAATACTTCACCATAGGTTGCGCTGTAAAGAAAAAAGCGGAAGGAAAGTATGGAGCAGCTCTCAATAAGATTTAGTTCAGCTTGCGATATAAGAAGTTATGAGCTGATAGTGGCAACGAGAGCCTTAGGCTGAGGGTCCGTGAGCTTACCTTTCTTAAAAAAATCTAGCACTATTGCCTCGGAAAATCACCGCTCAACGAAAGATCAGTCCAGAGAAGCTGTGGTGTAATTCGTAGAAGAAATATTTCGGGTCGGTTCTAGTTTTATTACAGGTGGGTATATATACACGAAATGAATCCTGAATCCTTAACATAACGAAAGGTCAGGCACAATATATGGGACAAAGAACTCCGAAGAAAACAACTCCAAAGTGGCACAGACATTCCACATGGAAACCGCTAAGGAAACCGCGAATGATTCAACCAAAAAGTATAATCGCTGCATCTGGTATACAAATATTAATCAAAAACGATTGATAGCTCATAGATGAATCCCCAACGCTTTCAACATCATCCAATACCAACACTAATAATAAACGCTGAGCAATTTTCGTGAAATAGTTGGCGATGACTACGCACTGAGCGCCATTTACTCCAACAGCGTTAAGTCAGAATACAAGATTCACGAGCAACTGTGCTATATAGCAGCTTTAGAGTACGCTAGAAATACCTCATATAATACCGGAAAATAACAAAGAAATACCGGGTCATTATGAAAGAATATCTCTGACGGTGGTGCCTAATGAGAAACAAGAGCTCACACACCCAACGATTGTTGGTTGGGGGAGGACGCACTAGTTCCCGGGCCACCACCGTAGACAACCCAAAAACCATGTCGACCGATCCAAACTAAAGGGTGCCTGATGTTTCTGGTTTCAACATCAGGCACCTTTGCAGGGGTCAAAATTAATTTGGGAATGCCTATCATTCATACGGCAGAAGCCTTCATCAATGACGAACAACATATGCCTTTTTCTGCTGATACTTGCAGCGTTAATCGAATTTTGATTCCCACCGATTCAAAGTTGCACTCATCGAGGAACACACTGTCTAGTCTAAAATGTCGGACAATCGAATCTGCTTCGAATGGAGAGAAGGTAGATGCGAGAGAGGGAAAAGATGTAAATATTCCCATAACGAATACTCAATAGAACCTTGCAGAGCCTTTCGGATGATCCAATCATGCCGATGGGGTCAGAGATGTAAATTCGGACATCACGAAAGTCCACCTCCAGCTGCCACTGTTCCGCTCGAAAACAGTGATGCTGAGGCAATTTCCTCTTCCACGGCACAATCAGTTGTGTCTTCCATTCCCACAAAGCCGACACAGCTTCAGAGTTGGCGCAGGATCTGCAGGATCATGTTGCCACTTTCACCGGTTCAAATGCAAGGGTTTATAGAGGGTGCTCTGAAGCTCATAAACGCGAAAGATGTCGAAACGGTTCAGGGAGTCATCAAGGAACTTGCAGAAGAAACGTCTTTGGTCCATATAAGACAGCTACTTGAGGCAGACTTTGATTACCATGGTGCAATCGTGAATTTGAGCTTTATCATTCACATAGTCCCCTTCCTCAAGATTATCACGAATACTGACTTCCAAAACTCAATCGTCGTCGAGAGATATGCCGGCACTATATACAATGTACTATACGGTAACCAAGGAACAAGAGGGATACCTTTCTTCAAGAGAGCTTTATCGCGAATCAGAACACTCATGAAATATAACACGGACCAGTACCTCGAAGTTTTCCCAATGATTGTGTCAGCACTTCGACACCTTATCCACTTGAACTCCAATGCGCTCATCCAAGATGGTGTTAAAAAGATCGCTAAGGAAGCCTTGGCCCAGGCGAGCGAACAAAATCTACTCGCTAATCCGGAGATGCGACAACTTCATCAGAACTTCAAGGTAATCAACGAGCAACTGGACCTGGGGCAGCAAATACCTTCCCTGGTACCGCAAACAGCCCAAGCCGATATTCTTATTTCGCTATTTACCAGCTTCCCTAGTCAGATTTCAAGAAAAGGCAAGGGAATTGCCCATTCCACCTTCCATCCGGCTCTTCAAGCTGCAGCTCGATTGCCCGGATATCTTTCAGAACTTGGGCCTAGACACGACAATGACCATGCATCGATTTCAGATATTCATATTCTTCCTACTGCAGAGGAGATCCGAAGTGTTGAGTTGGAATATCTTCCTAAGTTGGGGCAAGATATCGTTCATCTTGATAGAAACCGGAGACTCCTCGATAGCCAGTTTAGGCTACTTCGAGAAGACAGCATCGGATGCCTCCGGGAATCTCTTCGCCAGATCATTGAAAATCGGAAGAACCTGGACATTCTCAGAACACGAAGACGCAAAGACAACGGAACAAAGCGATTGTTCAGTGCTGGTGTTTCCGTACTTATTTATGAAAATATTCAGGTTGAAAAAATATACTTTAGTTCTAATCAAAGCTTGAAGATCGGGATCACTTTCGCTCAGCCCATACACACTCCTAACGCTCGAGAAAGAAGTGAATGGTGGGCACATGAAAATATTCTCGAATACAACTCGCTTGTCTGTATTCTCAATGAAGCAAATGAAGCAATTTTCTTCACGGTTTCTGACAGGTTCACGAGTGCGGCGGATATAAAAGACCATGACCGGGAAGAACTTTGTCATAAGCAACATCAAAAAGCGCTAACATTATCTGAGGACCCCCTTCGCGCGGGAATAATCCTATCTTTCGCAAACCCTGTCCGAGAGGAGGAAATCATTTGGTTATACAAACTAGCATCCAATAGGGATCCTTGGAGAATTCATTTGATTGAATTCCCGAAAACTCTCCTCGCATCTTTTCGGCCTATTCTTCAGGGACTACAAAAGCGGATCGACAAAACCTATTCGATTCCCTTCATTGACTGGTTGGCTCCGGATATGTCACTACACTACCGGTCTTGTCCTGACGATAATACCAAGGTTTATGTACGGCCCCACCATACGCCTCCAAACCTGAATTCTATTTCGATCTGCAATCAATTTTTATCACTCCTCAAGGTGCACCAGTTCCTTTTCATCCAAGTACTAACGATTTCGACATACGGTCTTTGATCGATAACACAACCTTGGATGACGGCCAGGCCAGGTCATTAATTAATGCTCTTTCTCGTGAAATCGGCCTAATACAGGGTCCCCCAGGAACAGGGAAAAGCTTTGTGGGCACGAAGATCGTCAAAGTTCTACTATCTAACAAGCACAAGGCCGACCTAGGTCCTGTGGTTTGCGTGTAAGTCTGCTTTATGGTGATTCCAAAGCCAACTATTCCAAAGAGCCTTTTTTAGCTGACTTCTCATGCAGTTGTTATACGAATCACGCGCTTGACCAATTCTTGGAGCACCTTCTGAATATTGATATCACTAATATTGTTCGCTTAGGCTCAAAATCCAAGTCTGACAAGCTTGGGCCTTATATACTCAAGAATATCTCCAAGTCCACCAGTAAAACAAAACTAGAAGGGAAAGAAATCTGGGACCTTAGAAAGGACACAAGGGAGCTGAAAGATGAGGCTGATAAATACTGCCAAACTCTTGAATCTATAGAGTCTGAGGCTGTATTCCGCGATTATGTAGCTGACCATCATCCCACCTTTTTCCAGCAATTATTCATGCAGGACCAAGACGAGGAAGGGTTTATTGTTAAACACGGAAGCGGCAAACAGAAACCCTTTGCCGCTTGGACTAAAAGAACTACACCCGGTCCCATCGAAGGAAACGTTCGATCTCTGCTAGATACAACGTCAAATCCGTGGAGTTTGAACCCAGCACAAGTCGATGCCGTCCTAAATTTCTGGAGCAAAGAGATTCTTCGGGAAGCAGTAGTAGGGCTTGCTACAGTAACAGAGAAGCATCGTAGAAAGTTTGAGAAACTGTCTATTGTCCAAAAATAATGCGATAGACGACTGCTACAAGGAGCGGACATCATTGGGTCACCACATCTAGTCTTGCTAGCCACGCAGATGTCCTGGAGAAGATCCGAGCTAAAGTCCTCTTCTGTGAAGAAGCTGGAGGTAAACAAATCCTAATGGAATATGTAACGTTTTTTTAACGAAATTATTACGTAGAGATCCTGGAAGCGCATACAATTACCGCTTTAATACCTTCGATCGAACATATGATTCTGATCGGCGATCATGAGCAATTGAGACCACATGTTGCCAATTACGATCTTTCGATAGAAAGTCAGAAAGGTCAGGCATACGCCTTAGATGTGTCATTATTCGAACGCCTTATTCGACAACCATACGGAGCCTTGGATTGACATTTCCCATTGCAAGTCTTGATACTCAGCGTCGTATGCACCCCAGTATCGCGGATCTCATCCGTTTGCAAACGTACCCTACTCTGGTAGATCAAGTTCCAGACTATCAACGCATTCCCGGAATGAAAAACCGATTGTTTTGGATGACCCATACACACGCAGATTCCAAAGGCGATGCTATAAAGGCGGCCAGTTCATTCACGAACGAGTTTGAGCAAGAGATGGTAACTTCATTGGTTACACATCTCATGCATCAGGGTGTTTTCAAAGAGAAACAAATCGCTGTTTTAACACCGTATCTCGGGCAGATGTCCAGACTGAGACAACGTCTGGGGAACACCTTTGATATCGTTGTCGGAAGCAGGGATCAGGAAGACCTTGATGCTGCTGATATCCTGGAAGACCAGCACACTGGAGGTCAACAGTATCCTGAGCATGTGGATCTCAAAACTGTGGTGCGAAAATCGAGCCTAGCTGCAGCCGTCAGAATTGCCACCATTGACAACTTCCAGGTAAGACTTATCCATGATCATCGACTCATAAGACTCGTCTCATTTATACCTTGATTTGTAGGGGGAGGAAGCAGAAGTAGTTATCATTTCTCTCGTCGCAGTAATAATGGGCGCCAATGTGGTTTTCTCAAAACTAGCAATCGTATCAACGTTCTTCTTAGGTACGCATCCATGTTCCGACCTCCAATATATATCTAAGACTGATATGTATGACAGCCGCGCCAAATGGGGAATGTATATCATCGGAGACTCAAATACCGCGGGCTCAGTTCCGATGTGGTCCAGCGTCATTGATCATCTAAATCTCAACGACTGCCTTGGGGCGAAAATCGAATTACAATGCGGCCGTCATCAAGATACCCAGATTTTTGTCTCCAGCAAAGAAGACTTCATCACCTATGCTCCAGAAGGAGGTTGTAGCATGAGGTGCGAATGGAGACTTTCATGCGGTCATGCGTGCATCTCAAAATGTCACTCCGCGGCTCTCCACCAGCTCGCACCGTGTTATGAGCCTTGTACCAAGCAACTTAAAGGCTGCGAACATCCATGCGCATCAAAGTGCGGTCAACCCTGCAGTCCATGCATGGTCCCGATCCGCGAGGTCATGCTCAAATGTGGGCATATTGTTTCTGAAATAAAATGTTGGCAGTATCAGAAACTGGAAGAGCATTTCTGCCGAGCGAGAGTCGAGAAGATAGTTCCGGGCTGCAACCATTTGGTCGGAGTCGAATGCGGGCGAGATATTTATTCAGAACATTACCGCTGCCATTCTACATGTGGAGCAACACTTGTCTGTGGCCACGTCTGTGGGGAGCGTTGTACAGACTGCCGAAATCCTGACGACATCGGGAACCTTTCAATTGATCACGGAACGTGCAAAAAAAATGCGGCAGACCTTTCAATACTTGCAACCATTCTTGTGAGAAAGAGTGCCATGACGGGCCTTGCGGACTCTGCGACAAGGCGTGTGAAATCCGTTGCGCGCATTCAAAATGTAGCAAGAAATGTATAGAACCTTGCCCTCCGTGTGCAGAGCAATGCCTTCTGAGGTGCGAACATCAACAGTGCCTCATGCCTTGCGGTGTTTCCTACAATATTCTCCCATGTGATCAGGTTTGTCCGAAAGCTCTGGAATGCGGACATCCGTGTCCTTCGATCTGTGGGGAGATATGCCCGACAAAGGAGTTTTGCCGCGAGTGCGCATCCGATCGAATCCTAGATTTTCAAGTCGATATGGTCATGTTCGAAAGCTATCGAGAATCAAAAACCGAGCCTATGGTATTTCTACATTGTGGTCACTTCTACTCCGTCAGTACCTTTGATGGCATCGCCAAGATGCGAGACTTCTTCGAGTTTGGATCGGCAGAGAATTGGAAGATCAAAGGAAGGTATCTGCATGAAAGGTCGACACCAGAGGTTCCGCGATGCCCCCAATGTAGAGCCGCAAATACAACTTCAGCAAGGTATAACGAAATTGTTAAAAGGGCTCAGCTACAGAAGTGCATCAGACAATTCACAATAACTGCGAATGACCGCCTTGTCGTCCTTGTCAGAGAGGTAACCAGAATTCAAGATGCTCTTGAAGCATCCAGAGATAAATACACGGCGGAAGACATTAACAAGTAGGGATCGTTTCAAACCCCCCCTTTATCCCTACGAATATCTAAATCCACACTCTAACGCTCAACTGCTTAACAGAATCAAAGACGTTACGATGACCTTCGCAAAACTCAACGGGCTCTTCAAAAAACTATAATAAAGAAGTTCAACAGGAGGAACAACCATACCATCGCATCTACGAGTTGGT
Organism: Dactylellina leptospora; assembly: GCA_036971365.1. NCBI lineage: Eukaryota > Fungi > Ascomycota > Orbiliomycetes > Orbiliales > Orbiliaceae > Dactylellina > Dactylellina leptospora. The sequence goes on along the minus strand of JAJTUC010000035.1, from coordinate 223,795 downwards.
CGCCACGGCGTGCCGGAAGTATGAGATAAGTCCGGGTGACTATAATCCTTCGGTGGTTCAATATCGGTTTGGAATGGAAGGCACTTATCAGGAGCTTCGCCTAAAACTCCTAGAGCTTTGCGATCAAGATATCATTGGTAATCGACCGTCGACTCACGAGGACCTCTGCCAAAAAATATAGCAGCAAGTGGGATCTATCGCTAATCAAATGGCCGGCAAGTCCGGCAAACTAGTTGAGATCTGTTTTAAACGTAAACATCGGCTTTTAGGTTTGCAAGCACGTATCACAAGAGCCAAATTTACAATCTTAGCTCTCACGCACCGCGATTTGACCGAGAAGATCGAGGAAGGGAACGAGGCGGAAGTGAGGGAAAACTTGGTACAAGACTTGAAAGGGTGCTTGGATATTTGTGACACCATTCCAAGCTGTAGAAACTTGAGGGGGGATGTAGAGGATGCGATTAAAGCTATGCGCAGAGGCATATTTTACTCAGTTGTCTCTGACAGCGAGATGAAGCAAGTCTATGAGGCAATGGCTCAAGAGTTTAGGGGCACTGGGCATTGGTATACTTGCCCGAATGGGCATCAGGTTTGTCTTTCTTCTTGCTTTACTTCTCGGTTTACATTGATATTAAACGAAAAACTAGTTTACCGTCGGCAATTGTGGCATGCCCACGAGTCTCGGGACATGCAATGAGTGTGGAGCGCAAATTGGCGGACAGAGTTACACTCCAGCAACAGGCGTAAGCCGCGACAAAGGACTCGAATCAAGAATGCAAACTCTGAGGCTCTAAGATGAAATTCAGTTTTAGTCGGCACCTTCTGATGTTTCTCCCTACCTACAAACTTTGTTTGCGTCTGGTGCTATATTAGTTGTACTTTCTACCGAATATTGATTTTCCCTCCCAGCTCCAATCCGCTATATTTGTTCTGCGTGCAAAAGTTACACAAAGTACTTAGCTTAAGAAGTTGGCCTGCCTTGCTTTGAAACTTATACTATAGCAACCGTACGCCACGTGATATGGATTTACCCGTGAAACTCGCGCCACAAAGCCACTCATGCGTTGTATGAAGCATCATCATATATAACGCTCGTTTTGTTCTTAACAGACCTGTTAGATCTCTATTTTGTAACTTACCAAGCATACCGTACCTATAGTTATACTCTTGTTATTGCACTCCCATCACAATAAATCCTCTCTACTCTCTGATCTAATATCTGAGAATGAAGTCTCTGCATACACTATTTGATGAAAAAGATGCAATGACTTTTCTGATATGTTCGGGTACTTTGAAGTTTGGAAAGAGAGAGCCAAGAATGGCAAAGCATACTGCTTGTTCTGTCGATTTTGCAAGCTTCAGCCGGTTGGTTTTGAGTTGAGCTGCCTTTTTGGCTTTCGCTCTTTTAAACGTAGCATCCGATGTTTGCGAGGCGGAAGATGACGAGCCTTGGAGCGATGACGGGTTATCTCGAGGGCTGGCGGCAGTGTATACTTCGAATGGACGTTTTTGTGATGCTCTCGGGGTCGCTTCAGGGTCTAACGACATAGCAGCCGTAATCGAACAAGAAGAACTAGCTGGCAGTGCGAGGACACCTTCGACAATACTGATTCTTGGCCTTTTGGTGGGTCGCTCGACTTTGATTAGAAGTGTTGATGTTCCGTAGCCAATGATCGATCCGCTCGTGATCCATAAAGAGCGTCGCTCCGGGGTTACAAAGCCGGCCAGCGCGTATGACGAAGTTAAGCTGGTGAACGATTGTTGATGAATAGGCAAACCAGAGGGGGTAGCGAAGTAGATACTTACAACTCTAGTACGTAATTTGTGTTGGTGATGACGATTTTTTATCAGTATCTATATGGTTATGCGCATGTCTCAATCTTGACACAAATTTGTAAAGGTTAACTTTTCAACGCCCATCGCTCTTCCTGAAGGAAAGTGACGATTCTCCTCAGTTCCGCTCATCAAGTATCAATTGCTAAAACTGGATGCTAGATTTTAGGCGACGGCTTTTGGTTGTCATACAGTAAGTTACGTTCGGCCCAACGCAAGTTTGAATTCCGAACAACTAACTATATACGCGCTCACAAGGTGAAACTCGATTAAATGGAATATATTAGCGGGAGGAACTGGCGAGCCGTTATTGGTATCTTAACAACTGGAATGTTTTACCGGGAGGAACTGGCGAGCCGTTGTTGGTTTTCTTTTCTTCGAGGGTGGGTCATGGATATTTACTTTGGAGGAACTGGCGAGCATTGAGCTTCAGTTCACTAACGAGTCATTACATAGTATGTGACGTGCCGAAGCGCTATAGACCATACTAGACTGAAGAGGAAATTCCAAAAGCACCTTCTTCTTTTGTCTAGCTCCGGTCGCTTCTTGCTTTTCTTCTTGCTTCAAATTATCCCAAGAAACATCAAACCCGGAAGTCAAGTGAATTTGCCGATGTTACCAGGTTGTGCCTAATATAGCGTTGTAAAATAACCTTACCCTTGTTCAAAAAAATTATTTGATAAAAAAAGGGCCATGAAAATACAGAAGGTACCTCAAAGTACTCATCTCTGTTTCAGAATTTGTATTCATATTGAGCAAACTTATTTAGTCACAGCCAAAAAAAACGTTGGCTCTCTATCATCTTCCAGGACTCGTTTCTGAAGCCTATGACGCTATTTTCAATCGTATGGCATCCGAAATTCCCAACCAAAACATCCGAGTTCTTCAGAGGGGGGTGACGATCTTTGTAAACCAGCTTTCTTACTTCCTCTCCTTGTATGAATCCGATCTTCTCATGTATAGCATCAATAATGCCTCTATTCAAAGCAGCAACCAAAATTTTGAACTCAATTTCAGGGTGTAGGATAGATAGCCAACGTTGATGTACAATAGCAGCATCGAGCTGAAGATAGAAATAGACCACGATGCGAGATTCTGAGAAAGGTGAAGGTGGGTTGAGCTGCAGCGTTTTGAGCTTTCCAGTGCTCACAGAATAGCGTAACTTCTTGCGACTCGCGACGTGGAATAAGACCTTGTCGGTCTCATCAACATTGTCAATTCGAAATATGCTTGGCGCTATGCTCGGCTCGACGAGAAATTTTTCTCTACATTGAGTGTATATGTTAGAACTGATCTGGCTGTGCTCTACCGCTGCGGTATACAGATCCTTACTCGAGGTTGGTACGTATGTATTCTATGAGCACTTGAGAAGGAGCCAGCGCTTCCGCATAGTATCGAAAACCGGAGCTGACAATACTTTTCATGATGTCTACGGGAAGCCCCAAACTTCGAAGATGCTGCAAGGGAGATACTGCAGAATCACTCGAAACTCTGTACTTCTGTTTGATACCGGTTGTTATGATAATCCAAATATGCGCAACATGCATTGGGGTTTGCCCGTCTAGAAAGACTTCGCCGGACCGGAGATTCCATTGGCGACGCGGACGAGCCTCCCATAGGCTTATAGGGATAGATTCCGGGTCGAGAGAGAGTTTAGCGGTTTTTAGAAACTGAAGGACGCCTGGTTTTGTCAACCCATATTCTCCGAGACTAGAATTCAAGAAAAAAAAGTTCAGAAATTCCTTGTAAGCCATTGGTACAGGACTTGGAAACTCTGACTTGTAAGCTTTGTTGCGTACGACAACCGCGGTACGATGTGCATCTACAGGTATATCTTAGATAAACGATAGTTGTACAAATTTCTAAATCAATGATACTTTGGAGATGTCACAACCAAAAAATGCAGCTGCGTTAGTTCTCGGTAGGTCGGAAATACAGATATAGGATATTTAAGTGGATATAAATACTCAAGAGAGTTATCACAGGCTGGAGAAGTTATTAAAACTTAAGTAGTTACGTAACAACAAAGCTCGAATATCGGTACAACTGCCATAATTAAGCACAGCTTGCACGATTTATCAGAAATTCGCAACCAACTCGAAAGAAACCAAACTTTTCGCAATATACCTTATACGCAAGGCTATATAATACTGCCTCAACGTACGTTATCCACTTTCCGATCGCTCCTTCTAAAACCGGAAGAGCTTCGGTATGGTGTAGGGCGGATTATCTAGAAGGCTTTGGTAGAGGTGTACAAAGTAAACTAGTGAACAATATTAGAAATCTAAGGTAACAACTACCGCAACCACGGAATCTCAAGAAAACCCACCACTATTTTTGGTATTTTATGCCTGATAGAAGAATGCCAGACGTTGTGATTCTATCCCATACTTTTCGAGTTTTCCTCGATTTGCTGTGAAATTGAGTCTTAGTTGAACGAAAGCATGCTCCGCGATATAGGCAATGAGGTATTCACCACGAGTCTGTAATATTCATGCCTCAAAGAATCCAGCGTCCGCGGTGTTGTCAACGGGTGATTGTTGAACGCTGATAAAATCAACCTCCAATCACCAGCCATCTGTTCTCTTAAAGCCAAGAGAATCACTTTCTCGTTGTCTGTCCAGCGTGGTCGATGCGACCGTCTAACCGGAATCATAGCTATTGCGTTTGGGCATAGATTCATGGTATAGTTAAGTGTGACGGACGGTATCGTTTTATTAGATCTTCGCTGTAGTAATTTCAAGTGTAGAAGCGTAATTGGTATAATGTGAATTTCGAGCTTCTGCGCAAGCCGTTGTGCGATATCAAGAGCGCAAATGCTGATGCAAGTGCTAGCTCGGCTGAGATATGCAAATATAAATACAAAAGGCTTGCTCTGTTGTATTGACTAAAAATCTCAAAAACCAAAAGCAGGTGTGAAATCCAATACATGCCGGCGCTGAAAAGTAGCATGTGATCTGGTCCGAATATGCACCTGCCAACGTGAAATTCCATCCGTGGTACGGAGAGGTACCTCGTACACCCCGGTCTCGCGCCATCGGCGTAAGCGTGTTCGCGGAGGTAAGACGCCTGCAATTTTCACCAACGACCCAGGATGTGAACACCCCTCTCCATCATGTCAGGTCTCCGAGGGTGACAAGGATAGCCGGAAACACTTCCTATTGCCTGCGCCTTGTCACATCCAATCCATCTAAGAGATAGTAAACGGATCTAAGTCTGATCACTTGCAACCCATATCCAAAATATACCTATAAAGTGAAGTGTGCGCTGGTATAACAGCACTAGTATATAACTTGGACCGATCAAAAGACATAACCACGACTCCTGTTAATGAACAAAACGTTGCGAAATCTCGGTACGAGCAATTTTAACGATGCCTCCAGACTCTACTGATACACAACAAGAGCAAGCGACGAATGACGGACAAAGCGAAGGACAAGATGAAAGGCAAGGTCAAGGGCCTTTCGAGTTCTTGACGGCGGGAAACAGCAGCGGCAGTCGCTCTGTTGCGCCTGACGCTTCGACTTACGCTCCACACCTTGACTTAAATTACGACATACAAGAACAAGCTACATGGTTAGCTGATACGAGCTTTTACAACCCTAACCTGATCTTCAATCCTGCCAATCAACTTGTGCCCCTCAACCCGCTAGTCCCCAATCCTAATCGGCCAGGAGGCTATCTCGGCGCAAGGGTCAAGTTGTTAGAAAATCGGTAGGTTCATTTCAAGCCAGGCGGGTCTTCATGCGCTAATCCACCTTCGAAGCGTTTCAATGCTTAAGAGCCTATGGTTGGTGCGCCCGTCAAGGCATCCTTGCATCAGTATTCGGTGAACATACTCACACGAACGCAAACATCACAGCAACGATCCGGACGGAATTCGCGGTCGACTGAAGCAGTGAGAGGGAGCCTTTTCAAACACCTATCAGAATAAAAACTAACAAGTCACTATCCAATACTACAGACTTACGGAGTACGTGTGCGGCAATGCAACTCGATCGGTGCAACGCGAACCAGGGTTTCCCGGATCCTTCAATGGGAAAAGGCCTCGCTAATTTCGACCTAGATCCCAGGAACAGCGAATAGCGCATCTGGAGGAGGAACTACGAAGGGTGAAGGAGGAGATCGAAGCAGGACACAAAGTGGCACAGAAGATTTTGGATTACATAGGATCGCATGAAACCGAGACTGAAATCGTTCCGTTCAGCTGGTAAAATCATCTATTGTTCATATGCTCTGTTCCAAGATCTCCAGAGCTCTCTCTTGACCTCGGTTTTTTCGAATGAGATTGTCATATATCCAGACATGCATACTGAGAAGAGAAAAAGAAACGATGTAAAATCTTATATAGTATACACACATTTTATAATCACAAACTGTTGGACTCTTAAGGTCCATTATTCATTCAACCTGTTTCAAAATTCCAAATCTTTTACCTCTAATAACGATCGTTTCGTACCAAATTGCAAGAGGTGGCGCGTCCAATACCATACATCTATTCGTCATATCATTCCTCTTTATCAGCCTCTTCGCAACTCCACCAAACCCGGTCCCGTTTCTTAAGTTCAGACTGCGAAGGTCCGTTCTTATGCTCGAATGGCGCTTTGGACAATGCGTGAAGAAATTGTATTGTTGAGCTGTCTCAGCAACCTGGTGGTGCAGATACGAGAGCATTACAAGCCTGTTACTATTGCGGTCGAATTTGGCCTGCAAGAAATCTGTGGAGGGAACCGAACAATCGACGGGATCCGTAAGAAGATTCGTAGCCTTAAAAGGGAACATGATATCTGCAAGAACGGAACCACTGAGCTCGATCCTAACAAGCTCCACGAGATAATCGACGAACTACTTAAACGATATCCAGACCACGCCAACCCTGATCCCCGAGATCTAACATACAACTTGCATTTGCGCTTGGACAATGTTCGAGACTTCCCTGAAAATGCAATACGCGGCGAGAACGGCAACACCATGTACGAAGACCGTTGGAACGCTATTCGCGACGAACGATCTGAGAATATCCATAGCTAAAATATTGTTCAAACCTTGCATCACGCGTCAACGGCTTCGACTTTATAAACGGATAACAGATACACATGTATCTATTGTGTCTTGCTTTCTCCAAATTCTAAGCAATAATAAGCCAAGCAAAATCAAAGAAAAGATGTATATTAGAGGAATAAATTCTGATTACCATGTACCGTGACCGAACGATTCATTATCTATTTCTAAAACGGATTTAATCTCGTGGTCTAACCTAACCTCAACATAGATTTCTCGGACGGATATATTAATCTACATTTTAAATCAAGGCTTCGAAACCGCTTGAGCTTCAGCGATACAATATTTAGAATAGTCATCTCTGCTCAACCAAAGCATCATTTCGATTCGAGGTATTCGTTCTTGTGAAGTATTATGGAAAAGGAGAGTCTCCTCGTGAGCTTTTTGGAACGACTCTATCTGGCCCTCGAGGCCAAAGCGGTCAGTCTGTTCTGAGGCTCGGACATCACACATACGAGGTCCTTCGTTCGTCCTTGGCTGGTGGTGTCGGTGAGCGTTCTTTGCTTTCCATTCGATTGGTGCTGCTCAACACAATCTCATTGACCGTCAGACGATTTGTTTAAACATTTGCTATAGAGTGTGGAGAGCGTACCCGATGTAGTCCAGTCTTGGAACTTTTAGGGGTTAGAAAATCAGATCAATGTCTACCGGCTGAGAACGTGGTAAGAATAAAAATGACTTTATATTGGTACTCGGATACGGTTTGGTAGGTGCCTTGAAGCAGTATACGTAAAAGCTGGGCCGATTATAAATAGATTCGAAAGACTGTAAAGCAATCTCGGAATCAATCGAGAGTTTGCTTTGACATCTCTGTATTATAAGGATTTGCTGGTGTTAGCTTTGGCAAAAGACGAACGGCGACAAGTCAAAGCTCCTTCCTCCAACTGTTGGTTCTTGACAGCAAGTCCGACCAATGCTCACACGATAAACATGATGGAACACAAGCTATTTAACAACAGGGACTCTGTCCGTTTTCTTCACTTCGACCCAGCATTTCAAAAGTCTATTGAGTACTAACAAAGAGTGACTGGATCATAGATTGAACTTAGAAAAGACTGAGATCCCGATCATCTAGAATGCCAAAAGAACGCTCTCGCCCGGATACCCGCTGGTTTGGAACCGATTCGCAACCAGCCTCGTTCCCAGCGGCTAGCTCCCATTCCTGGGAGGCGACAAGGAAAGACGTGAAGGCCGCTCGAATCGTTAAGAGCGGTAGCGATGCAAGCGACCTCGACAGGTCCGGCCTCAATAAAACTTCAGAGCCTGGTGTACCTCTCTCAAGACAGAAGAATTCAACCGGATTCGACGCAGACGAATGCTTCTGGGCTAGATACAAACAACTTTTGAAACTCGATGTCTGGGATGAGTTGATTCTAGCACAGCATCGAGAACTGAATAAAATAGTGATGATCTCGAAGCTCCCTCAGGAACTCTTGTCGGCCGGGTCCGCCCTAAGGTCATATCCAAAACATCGCAATTTACTGGAATTTTCAGTTTACGTTGAAGACCAGCAGAAGTCATACCTTGTCTTTGATTATCACGGTGTCACGTTAACGGACGTTATGGAGTCGGACGGACCTCTGACGGAAGAACATATCGGGGTTATGATGGTCCAGGTGACTACGAGAGATCTGTATCGTTTCGGAGAACAATGACACTGACCCATCGTGATCTTTCGGGCGACGGATAGATCATTGCGGGGTTATGTTTTCTCGCCGAGAACGATGTCGACCATACTACTTTGAACTCAGATGGTGTTATGGTTTCCACCAACGGAATCGTCAAAATCGGAGACCCTCTTCCCGCCATCACCAAAGACGCCAGGTATACTGAACAAGAACCCATAGGATACCACGCCTCGATCGCACTGGGAAGGATATGCCTCGGATTGATGCAAGGTGGTGAAGTGACAGAAACAAGAGATGGATCCCTAAGCGTATCCGAACCCGCACGATGGTCTTCCGAGCTTCGAAACTTTGTTCAAAGTACATCACACGCGAGCCTGAGAACTCTAAAGCAGGTAAGAACCGGAAAATAATCACAGGAACATTCAATTTGAAATATTACTAATGTAGATCTGATTACAAGGCTGTTTTCGTAAGAAAACATCAGGATACACCCCACGCTGTCCTGACCGGTCTTGTAGAATTCGTACAGATAACGGCACACAGACCGTGGACCCGCGCAGATTGACTATCGAGTGCACTTCCTCCTTGAGCGTTTTTGTATACTAGTATCAGAGTCGGATCTTGGCCTCTTTAGTACATGTTTATAGCCAAACACGCAATGCAGCTTTTGAAGATGCAGTAAGGTTTCCAGAGACTTCGGTAGTCCGCTGATGTCGATGGCTTCGCCGTGTGATTTGCCCACTTTTATCACAACGTCAGCTTGTTCGCTTTGTGTACGAAGTACGAACTCTACGCGGAAAGGCGAAAAATCACCCGGCGGGACGGGTACTTCGACACTGTTCACCCAGAACTTGGAAAGATCGTTTCTGAGCCTGCCGATCAGTGCTCTCTCCGCTCCAGGGTTGACGAGACGGCAACGTACGCTTCCACGACAGATGTATTCCGTATTCCGAAAGAACGGCCGATCCGAAAACTCGACGTAGAACAACGAGGCGACTAGATCCGAGGCGATCTTCTGCATTTCTTCGGTCATGGCGACGGCTTTGGACATCGCCTGCGATTTGAGCTCCCTGATGGCGGGGACGTCGTCTAGACGGGGTTGGCTATCGTCCAAGAGTGCATTCAAACGATGGGCCTTCTGACGGAAGGCCGGTGGTACAGTATGACGCCATTCGTTCCATATCTTTTCGCCGTCGAGGGAAGACATGAAGGTGGTAAAAAGCTGAACGAAAGCTTTACCCCATTTTATCGCCGACTTTGGATTTGTCGGGGACTCAGGTGTGGACGAAATGCCGGTTCCGATCGAGACCAACGTGTCAGGAACCGTCTGCTCGGGCCATATCCTTCGCATTTCCCTCACGGCAACTCCGGCGGGATTGTTCCAACACAGTCCCCCGTCCACGAACTCCCCCAAGTTTTCGATCTTGTGGGAGGGGAAATACCTATTCCGAGAACTGTGATCAGATCGCCGTCGGACGCATACCGTAACATTTTGTTCGGAATGATACGTACCACGGTGCAGCGGATGTGCTGAGGGCGCTGTTATCTACGTTAGCTAGAGCTTAGACTTCAAGTTGTTTTGATCTCGAGCGGTAAGACATACGCATCTACAAGATTGATAGCGTTCAGTTCGCGATCTGACGCCATTACTTGGTATCCTTTGAACCGGTAGACGTTAGACTAGATTCCAAGCGGTTGATCATTAGGGAAAAGTTACTTTACCTTCCGGGCTAAGCGACGCATTGTAATTTGAGAAGATAGTAGGCTGGGAACGGCCCGCGGCCGTGGTTGTGACGCCCACCTTGGAGCCGGTGCGTGATGAGTACGAAAAGCTCTTAAGGGTGCGGTTGAGACCGAACGAGCTGATGAGCGCATTCTTCAACCCTTCCTGTGAATAGTGACTGTCGGCCCAGAAGGATAACAGTATTTTTTGCAAGCGGCCTGTCGGTGAAATCCCTAAAAAAGTCCTCGGCTTGAAAGCCTCTTGTGACATGGATACGAAGGCTTTTTCGCAACGATTCACTGACCATCCGTTAAGGAACAAGCCCAGAGTGATGAGACCACCTGTCCCTATCAACTTCCACGTCTGTTCGAATGGTTTGAAATCGTGAGCGGTGGATGCTGCTTACCTGAGCTCGTACCCACGGCGAGGTCGAAGAAATCTTGTACCAGACAGTCCAGATTCATGAATTGCTGGAGGGCCTGAAGAAACTGGAGGGGTATTATGCCTCGAACCCCACCGCCGTCAATCGTGAGAATCCTGATTCCAGCTGTTGGCGGTTTGAGAAGCAGCTCCAGATCTTGCTGAGGAGCTCCACACCAGAAACAATAAGGTAGGAAGACACGGGTCAGCGATCGATCCCCGAAGGTCTGGGCGCACGGTCGACAGAAACCGTGACCGCAAGGAAGTGTGAAGTCGTAAGGCGCAGCCAAGCAGATGTGACACGAACCTCTGATCGCTAATCTTGCGCAAAGCGCTCGGTTTTTTCTGATCAACTCGTAATGTATTTCGCCGCCGCTGCGAGCAGGGTTGCGATGGGTTTGTGCCGAAAGACTTTGGAAATGCTTCTCGACCCTTTTCAAGAAAGCTTCCTTGGGCCTGTTCTCGGAGATCGCGCAGCCGTCGAACGCTTCACTGCAGTATTCGCTGTACAACACTCGAAAGCTCTCGCTCGGTTTGAAGGCTAAAGTCGATGGTCAGTCATGTAACAGTCACATTTGGATAGGTTTGGATCTTGCTGATCGTCATACCGTGTCCTCCCAAAGGGTAGCAGTCGAAGACCATCGTCGACGCGATGTATTTGAACAAAAAAGCCTGTGCGAGTTTATCTGTCGAATCCGTGTCGTTGCACACCTGCCTCCAGCATGCAACGAAACCAGCGGGAACGGGCGTGTATCTTCGTGTCGACGAGATGAGATCGAAGGCGGTTGGATCTTCCGATGCGAGATGAGAGGCTGCTTGTCCTAACAGGCTGGCCAAATGGACGAAATTGAACTGCATGCGAGCCCGTGCGAGATCTTTCCGCACAGAGGCCGCGGCTTTAGCAACAGCGGCCTGCACGGACATTTTCCGATTGACTACTCTGACCGTCGAGAAGGCCGGCGACAGTAAATCGATCCAGTTTTTCAAAGGGAACCGGACAGAAGTGTCCCATTCTTCTTCTATCACCAGCAGCTGAGGAGGGGCTAGCCGAAGTGGCGTAACAGATGATAAGGTACGTGCGAGATGGTTGAGAATCTCCGCAGATTCTTCGAGCGAAGTTGCCACGCAAACAATGACATCGGTGAAATGGTACAGCAAACTCGGCAGCAACCGGCCATGAGACCCTGAAAAGCTCTCGTCGGGATTTCTCAGGTAAGAGGACGTGTACAAAAGCGGGTGAGGATCTGTCACAGAGTTCGCAGTGACGCTGAACGTCCACGATGGAGAATACCGGGAGGCGTTTATGAAGCTCAGGAATGACTCCGACGACCAACGACGATCCGGAGAACCGGTATGAAGACATGTGATCAAGGACGGATACTGGGTGGACGGAGAGTTCAAGCTGGCTTCGAGCTCCAGCAGGGTATCACGCACGCGGAACGAAACTGGGTTAGTTTCGACATCGATCCAGCAGCCGCCCACAACTGGAGGTTCTCCCTGCATCGTGCGCCGGAAGGCCAAAAAGTCGAGGAACTCGTTGATGAATGGAAAGAGGATCGGAAAGCTTCAACCCGGCGATGTTCGAGCGGTGACAGAAAGTATGACTGCGAGCTAGCGGTAAATAACGGTTAAAGCTTGAGTATTTATAGCCAACAAGTTATAACAACCTACCTCCCCATCCCATCCAAAGATGGTTCCAACTGCTCGCCGGCGACCGTCCCTTCCAACCCAAACTAACAGCGGAAGTTTTGACAACGATGGGGCTTTTCGACTACCCGCAAGTTCTGGCGGACGAAACCGACAGCACCCTGTTAAAATCACAGACAGAAGCGTTCGTCGGTGTTTTCAGAATCAATATCGATTGCATCGTCTTCGACCCGCGTAAGACTGTGGATCTCAGCAACGTGAAAAGGCTCCGTCGGATATTTCAACTCCAAGGTTGCCTCAGGTATAACGGAGAGAACCGTCTCGCGGCGATCGTTGACGAGCATCAGATCCAGCGACTTCGACAAACGGGTGACGCAAAGGCGATCCACACCGTGAAGGATTTGCGGTGCCTGTACGGTCAGCACAGGATATTAGCGGCCAGGAGTTGCCTTCCGGAAGGCCAGAGATGGTGGTCGGTGAATATATATCGTAAGTGGAATCATCACGGACCAGTGAAAGAGCGGATGGTCGTTTCGTATATTAACGTCGACGTGGCTGATCGTACAAAAGGCAAGGCGGCTCTTCGTGATGGGGATCAGCTTCTGAAGGAGTTGGAGGAGCAGTATGATAACGCCGAAAAGCCATCGGACGGTGACATATTCCGGAACATCCGTATCTACACGTTGCGAAAAGATCACCAGATGGCGCAAAAATGGTGGGCGCGTCTGTCGAGGAGCAAGGGTGACGATCTGAAACAGTTCGAAAAGGAGGGACGGCTTCTCGAATCGTTCGACGAGCTTCTGGACATCACGGGACTGTGGGGGGCGATCAAGGTCGGGAAAATGCACAGGCTTCTCAACATTAAGTGCACTGAGGTTTGCGAACAAACACCCCAAGAACTCGACAAGGGATCGTATCGGCTGACGCGTAGCCCGCGCAGGAATGTCTGGAATATCTCAGCCGTATCAAACAGTGTTGGAACATCTTGCTGAACGGTGTCGATAAAGAGCTCGTAGACAATCTCACCGTTGAACATCTCCAGACGCTCGATCCGCGTGACGGTAAGGATGCCTCCAAAATCAAGAAGTTGATGCAAGGAGGAAAGATTTTTAGAAATTACGGCGACACGGATAAAAAGCGCATTTTAAGGAACATCAAAACATGGGGCCAGGGGATTCTTTCTTTCTTCTCGTTCCTGGAGGATCTGAAGTACTTGGAAGTCTGCACCATCTGTCTAAAATTCATATTTCCAATCAATCACGGGCAGACGATGCAGCAAGCGGCCTGGGAAAGCTGGACTCAGCCGGATCATATTCTTATCCAGACGACCGAGAGCATCCAGCTGGTCTCGATCACGGCCACTCTGGCGCCGGAACAGGCCTTTTACATCTCGTACTGCCAGCTGTGGCTCTTCACAATGCGACATTTCCCGGCATTGGCTCTGCCACCGAAAAAGGATCCCGGTTGTCAGAAGCCTCAAGCGAAGGTACCCAACCCTTGGTATCTCGATAGGTTATCCCATCTTGCGAGTAATCTTGGATTCGACAATCCTTTGATCAAAACCCGGCTGAGAGAAAATCCATACGCCATAAGCGCTAGACGTATACTTCTCGACTTTTCCATCGGTGATCAAGAGGACTATTCGTGTCCCGCGAATTCAGCATACCAGAACGTGTTGGAGCAGATCGAGACGGCTCTACGTGCTTATGCGAGGACCGCTGTACGAGCTCGGCGGGAAGATTCCGAAGAAGGCTCTGAGAGCGAGGCGCCGTCGAGGCGATACGGGAGACCTTTTAACAAATCGCATGAAAAATGCCGTGGGCAGCTGTTTTTGCGAAATCTCGTCTTCTCCAGCTCTTCTCAAGAAATTCAAGGGAGCTACAGGGTCACTGCGCTCGAAGTCAGGAGGAACTTTCTGTTCAATTTTTGGGGGTCCAACCTCGATGATGATGTGCTCGTACGTTCCCACCGGCGCTTTTTTCCCCTTTGATTGAGCTAATGTCAGCTTTGCGATTCGGCTGTTAGAGTGTGCTCTCATCTTTTCGCGACGCCAGGGATCTCGAGGTCGAAATGCAGGATTTACACCCGGAGGATAGGAGCCGAGAATCAGATGAAGATCGAAGGGAAGACCCGTATGACCTGATGGACATAGTATCGGAGGTAGGTTTCCAACACGTAAGTGAACGTCCACAAAGGCAGGAAACCACATCTTCGGCGATGGAAATAGAGCGAGTGAGAGAGGTAATCAGTATCACGCACACAGAACCTCAAGCTACATCCAGGATTGAAACCCTACCGCCTGACCTTACGATCGACTCCCCCTCTCCGCCTCTGGTTCCTGAAATCGAACCCCCACGAGCCGTTCTGGCAATCGAAGGTCCCCCGCTCGTACCTGAAGATGAGATTTCAGAGACGGGAGATTCAATGCATGGTGAAGGTTCTGATGGAATGCATCTCGAGAGCTCTCGATTCCTACATCCAACGGCAGCACAAACTGGGCTGCTCACAGATGGCCAAGGTAGATGCAAAGATTCAGCGACTCTGATATTCATTTTGGAACCCGGAACCAGGTTCAATGTCACAGGGCGAGGTCCGACAGAGACATATTTTTTCCCCACACGTGTCGTCCTTATTTTTCAAGATCGGTCGCACGTGGAACTGCGACGGATCTGCGACGATATACCCGAGTCAATTTTTCACAGCCGGAAAGTCCGTATGCTGTACGGCATGAAAAAATCCACCGTGGTTGCGGAGAGGGCGCACACCAAGCTGCACAGTATGCTCAGAACAGCTTTCTCTCAGTCAAAGTTCAGGATCTTCGCCGTGATCATATTAACAAACTTCGATACGCGGATAGAGGATTCTCTGGTAGGCGCGGCGACCTCATGCGATGTTTTCGAGTATGTCAAACGAATCAAAGACAACTATATGGGAATTGCTTAAGAGAGTCTCTTAAGGCCGACCAACAGTATATAAACATTAGTCCGTGCCCCTAAATGCTATCTGTCACACCCAAGTCTCTTCTTCCACCGTTCACAAGAACTTCACTCATCCAGATCTAAAACACTCCTGATACCGATCACGGCTGCACGGTGAAATCATGCAATCAGAGATCTTGTTCGCCTTCTTAGTGGTGATCCTCCTTCATATCACCACGCACTTTCCCCTCAATAACACCTACAACCGTTTCTTCGTCATCCCAGCCATCAACGAAGAACCGGCAACCTATTTTTATTTTCTGAGAATTCACATAATCATCACGAGCCTTTTGCAGGCTTTTGTTATCTTTCTTGTTCTCGTGCATTTGCGCAACATTGTCGTCTACTTCAAGGCCCGCTACTGAAGATACTCGCCCGGGTTCTCGTAGGTACGTCAAGTCCTATGCAAAGCATTCACTTAAGTCTGTTCTATATTCAGAAATCTAATCTATCTCCATTCCACCTTCCTCAAGTTAGAATACATACCATCTTGCTGGGAACGAAAACAGCCGTCCTTTTAGCTTTCTGTATTCTAAGCGATATTTACTGAGAGAGCCCACACTTTCTCGTGAGAAGTTTTCAAGGCTCGGTCGTGTGATACAAAAGACGTTGCGCGACATTCATATTACGATGGCTTATAGATAGTTTTCGAAGCTATTGAGTTCAACATCAATCTGAACATGCTTTCATGTGTGACCAAAAAAACTCTAACAGTAACCGTAATAATTACATAGAAATACCAGTATCTAGCTGTTTTATAACTTTTTCCAGGTGAAATACCATTCGTGACATATCAAATCTACCGGCGATATCCTTTGGATTTGCTCATTCTGGAACCTCAACCCCTTTCAATTTTCTACTTAACTTCAAGTTGTATTCGAATCACGCAGCAAAACTAAATTGAGATAAGAGAAAGTCAGTCCAGGGCAGCTGTAGACGTTTTTGCATATTCTGAATCTTACCGCGTTACAAAGATTCAAACCCAACCCACTCAACAACACAATCGACACCCATGGTATCTGTCGGAATGTCCTTGGCACAGTCCCCTTGGACTGCCGATAGTGGCGGCATTGGACATGCGAAAAGAGTATGATAGGATGCCTCAGATTTCGTATCCCGAGATATATCATCTCCGGATGAAATTACACTCAGACGCGCTCGTAATGTATCCTCGAGCTCTTTGATTTTGCTATTCGAGAGGTCCACCTCGCCTCTCAACCGCATCGCTTCGAGGCAGGTGCTCGCGAGAGTATCCTCAAGCTCGTTGATCTTCTGGTTTCGTTCCTGAATGATCACTTCTTTCTGAGCGATCGTAGTTTGAAACTCTATCAGCCGCCGTTTCAGCTTTCGGATGGATTCCGTTAGCTTTGGAGGTTCTTGGTCGAGCTGACCGCGATCGTTCAGATAGTCTAATAGCTTGCATTGGTTTTTTTGAGAGCTTTCGAGCTGTCGCTGAAGAAATTTTATATATTTCTCCCTGAGTTCGCTGATTTGCTGAGTGCTGATCAGCCAGGCGTTTTGGCAACAGGTCGAAAGATTAGCTTCTGAGAAGTCAGAGGATTCTTGGTTCTCCGAAATATTGCGTTCGAGGTTTTCCATCGTAGCTTTTCGTTCGAAATTTGGATAAAGTGATTGTCTGTAATTTGAGCGATAAATTTACGCTGCAGTGGAAAATGTAGGAATCGGCGATAGTAATTTGAACACTGATTCTGAGAGCTGAGGGATGTGTTCCATGACTTTGCTAAGTTTTATAACGGCCGTTGGTAAAAGTGCAGGTTAGGTTGGAGCTCACGATTTCAGTGGTAAGAACGAGAGAAAGGAAATGAGGATAGACCTGTTTCGAGCTCCATTTCCGGAAGCTCATCTTTTTGCGACCTGGCTTCAAATTGCCTGTCAGGATTTGGCGGTAGAGAGTTTATTTTGGCGAGCCATTCTCGCCAACGTGAAACACGCTGGAGCCAAAAATTGCTTCTGAAATGTCTCGAACACATGATAGCTCTTTCGCCAGAATGAAACACGCAAGAGCCGAGAATGGCTCGCCAAAGAGAAACATAGGATTCGCCAATTTGAGACACACAGGAGCATGGGGCGGATATTGGATATCACGTTCACAGAACTCGCCAACCTGACACAGTATAGAGTCACGTGTTGACGGTTCGCCAACATAAATATTTTTTTTGGTGTTTTAACGGTCAGACATTGAGGTATTCAGAATGCAACAGGAAAACCGAAGACACTCGCGTTTCAATCACCAGACCACTACAGACAGATCGGCATAGCTGCACCAGTCAAATACGTAGGGAGCGCCAAACGCATCAGACATAGAGCAGAGCGAGTCTGCCCGGAACCTGATCCTTTTTGGAAGGTCATCCGTTGTGCTTCATATCTTCCTGTGAAACGCATTCATCATGAATTCAAGTGAAGAAATGCCTCTGTACGCTTCGAAAGCAACACCAATAGCAAAATCACAACTTCGGTTACAAGGTTTACGTTTTTCTTTAAAGCATAGAATACGGTGATCTGGCTTTGGTCATGGCTTATAGAGTTATATTACAATTTGTGCATATAGACAAAACTTATTTTGACATGATAGCTATCCTGAAAGAAGTTTTCTTTGTCAACCCTCGGATACCTGACAGAAATCGATATCGACCGGATCAGGCTGATTGACTCGTTAAAGGTGGTCTCTCAAGATCCAGTTCGTTTTGGCGCGGTTCAGGCTTCAGTTGTATAGGCGTTTTGGGCTTATCAGCTTCCGAGTTTCCCATCGTTACATCTCCTCTGGTTATCAATACTCTTTCTTCATCCTGAAGTTTTTTAATTTCTCGATTCAGATTGTGGATCTGTACATCTTTTGACTTGATAATGCCGTAAGCTCTCTGATAGCTAGCGTGTAGGTCTTTGTAAGCCCTCTCCGTGTTCGCTATCTGTGCAGAGTTCTGCTCCGCTATCTTGCCTTGACGGGTAATCTCCATCACCATCGCATGTCTCTCCAAAGCACGAGCTCTGATATCTGCTTCCAAACATACGAGAATCTGATTCTGCTCCTCGAGCAAATTTTTCATCTGCAGAATATGCGACGTATCAGAAGAATGAATCTGAGGATACCGAAGAGTTGAGGATTGGCTGAATGTACTAGGGACGTTGCGGTCAACCTGAGTATCGTGAGACGCAAACCACGAAGCTCTTCTCTCCGGAGGCTGATCCTGTGTCTGCGTAGCCGCTGCTGGATATGCGGGAGGCCGCGATACAGTCGTCGAAGGGGTGCTCACAATAAGCGAGCTCTGAGAACGATGGTTATCAGAACGGGAAGTGTTTGAAGCATTCATGCCTTGCGGGTACACGAAAGGCATTTTAAGGGCAAGGCTGGGAATTAAAAAAAGAAGTGTCTGCTTTAACAACCAGAGCTTGATCTTGGAACTATCCCTTGATGAGGAGGTTCAGTGTGTGATATCCTGTGGAAAAGTAGTTTTAGATATGTAGGGGCGATACGATAATGGGATCGGGTTTTGGGTTTTTGGATCACTTCTTATAGAAACTGCCCCAGTTTTTAGTGATTTATAAGTTGATCGCTCCGATGTACGGATGGTGCCCGAGACATCCAGCTCCTATGATGCGCCTATTCTTACAGTTAAGAATTCGAACGGACTCAAGCTGGGCTACTGTTTTGATCTCTTCGTACCCTTTTGACAACACCATGTTGTCCGCACATTATAAAAGACATCAGAGTTGTGGCTGTAGGACATCGGCTGTTTCACATCATAAATCGTCTACTTATCAGTCTATCTTATTTTTCTTCTGATAATATTTTTCTTCTGATAATTTACCCTCAAATCTTGGTTCTCGGACCTACTCACATACACCATACCTTTACACACGCGTTCATAATGTCGAAACTGAGATCTACTTCTCGACCGGCAGGATCTAGAAAGGATCCTTTGAAGGCAGATATTTCGATCCTCGAAATTCCTCGCGATGAAATTCCGCCATCGTCGGGATGCGATACTCCTGATGAGCTCCTCATTTTCGTTGAGAAAGTCCGTAAGAACGGCGACTTATTTTTCCCTGAGGTCAACTTGGCTATCAAGCCGGCCAGTACCAAAGATCCAAACAGAAGACTCGAGCTCCCGGCGAACACAGATGATTTCCGAAAAAAATTCACTAAATTCAAAGAACGTGCCCAGAGGAAAATCACTGAGAATCTGGGCAAAGGGACCGCGGCTAAATCTACTGGAACTCAGGGTCTGACTTGGGAGATTCTCTGGTGGGCATGGATCGCACCCGCAAATATGGGTTATCGGCCAGTTGTAGACATTCAAGATGTGTTCGACTGGCTGATCACCTGCGGTTATGCTCTCAGACCGATAATTCCGAACCAGAATCCAGCGAAACAAAACTCCATTGCGAAGTTTGTGGGCAACGCTGCGATGAACGCCGTCAGCGGGCAGCAACTCCTTTGGTCGCTGAGACTCCGTCTGACCACTCTTACCACCGAGAAAAGGAAGAGACCGATAGTTGATGGTGGCGGAGACAGTGGCGAATCGGGCGCCGAGGAATCCGGTGAAGAGAGCGATGCGGAGATCTTCTTTGATAGTGACGGAGAAGAAGACGAGGAAAGTGATGGAGAGCACTCCGCAGGTGGTGAGGATATCAGCGCAGCTACGATAACTCTAGATGCGGATGTTTTCCAAGAGACCAGATTTTTGCACCGAACTTTCGTTAGGCATGGCTACGAGCTCGGTCTGCACGTCACCGAAGAAGACTGCATCGTCGACAATCTTCCCGATGACCAAGACCAAATCTGCGCCTACATGAATAAAAATCTCGACAGGATGGGAATTTACACAAGTGGTATCGAAGCGGACACGCTCCTCCAGATCTGGTCCACAGCAACGCTGGCTTTCAAGAGCCACCATGCGGGCAACCTGAAGGGCGAACTCAAAAGATGTAACAAAGAGGAGAAGAAAAACCTAAAACTTCAGCTTCAAAATAATTCGAATGTGCCGTTGATAAAACAACTGGCAGGCTGGTTAGCCGAGCAGGACAAATATTACAGAAAGCTGCGAGAACTGAGAACATACGATGACGCTATTACTCGAAGACGTTTTCAATACCAGCGCTCGAGGCTGCTGAGACGCTTGATCACGATCCCAAACGACGCTCTCAAAGAAGCGAGTAGATGGAAACCGGAAAATGAAGTGATGGTGGACGAAGACGAAGACTCGCAACGGAATATGGAGTTGGCCATAGCCCGTTTTGATTCCGATGCCATTGATGAGGCTAACGGATGTCGAGGAAATAATCAGGGTGGACCTACCGACAGAAGTCGCGGCTGAACAAGCGGAACATCCGGCTCCATCCTTCGGCCGAAAGGGAAAGGCAGACCTTACAAACTTGATGATGGGGAGACCGTCTTCAAGTCTCGTCAAGGTGGATGGCAAAGGCCAAAGGTTTGATTACACGCAAATGATTCAGAATTCCAAGGTGCATCTAGAAGGTTATCGTTCAGTCGGAAGAGGAAAACAATGGATAGTCAGACTTGGGGAGAACTACGATTGTTGCTTTTTTGCACTGATACCCGCGGGAATCTTTCCCATACCCGTGGATACTAAAGGGTTAAAGGATTACGGCGAGCCTAAAGAACGACGCTGCAACGCTGATGAAGTCCAAACTGGTAACGTCTGGGTAACAGAAAATCGCGGGTCTGCCTGTAGGATTCCCGATGACGATGACGAAGGGAAACTTCACAAAGTCATGACAGCGATATTTGTCAGAATTGAGTGGAGTGACGGGGAAATAGGTTGGGAAACGAGATCGGATTTACGCAAGTTGAAACGATACGGCGAGCATGAAATGACACCGGCTGCTTGGGATGCCAACATGAGCACGAGCTATACGGAGATGCTAAAAAAATTTCATAAACTATCGATAGGTCAACAGGCCGCTCGATCACTTTTATTTCGGAACCCTTTTATTAATAAAATCAAGAGTTCAGGCTCAAATGCTTAATTTAGAGTCTCGCAAAACCAGAGGAGCCATTGACAGCGAAATCTACAGAAAAAGATTTCGCTCGAGTTGAAGACAAGGATAAAGCCAAAAAAACAGAACAGGCAAGCAAAAGCAGAGACCGCCTCCAGCAAAATCCGGAAAAGGAAAATTTACAAATAAATTTGTTAAGGGAGGCCTTTTCCGGTAGAACCGTCGTAACTCTTGGGGTAGGGTCACTTCTGATAATGACGACTAGTGACGGCGGCACGGCTTTAGAGGATTCTGTTAAGCCAACAAGCTTCATTCTCACAGTTTTGCTTTCTTATCGTCGGTTTAATGATCCTTGTACGGTCTGTGATTGAATGAGAAATAAATGTGATTGATTCTATGCGGCGATGTCTTGATAAAATTGTATTTTTTATCCGTACCTTGAAATTGAACTTGATTCATACGGTCGTTGTGATCTTATAAAAGTCTGATCTACCTAAAGTGAATAACTCTAGAATCTACGAAAACTCAGCTTTGAGGTTTTGACTCTTATTTTTATTCTTATTTACTAATTTTTTTTTTTGGAGAAAAGGTCGTTGATATGCTCGAATAAAAGGAATCTACATGCGAACACACAACCACCTAACTATTATGCATATTTATGCTACAGTGGCAGATGAAAGACCAATGGTCACATATTGAGCGAACTGATATGGACTTGACTATCGATATTGCCTGCTCCGATTGGAGAACGAAAAATGGGAGATATCACGCCGACTTCGCCTTCGTTGAGTTTACGAGCAACTGATCCGGTAGCAAGCAATCGGTGCTTGCTGAATATACCTCAGCTAAAGGGTATTGCTTTTCCTATGTGCTTCGTTAGCATCACATTGCTCGTTCTGGATGGCCTTCGATTAACCAACTCCGGGTGGCTCGAATTCTCACAATGTCTGCCCTGTTCCGTGGCCAGTCCCCTGCTGCACATGAAAAGAATGCGTAATATTTGCCAGTAGCTCGGCGAATTATGAGTGCTACGTCCCCACCAAAAAGCTGGTGAAACTTGGCAGATTTTTTAATGAGACCGTTTTTCCGTTTGTGAAAGCTTTGGTAGCGTCGTTTCCGCTCTTTTGCTACCTGCGCCTTGCTGGGATGCGTCGTTTTCCCGTTCGATTTCAGACTTTTCTCCATGCTTCCTTTGAAAGTTGCTTGGTGTTGTTGTTGTGTTGAACTTGTAAGAGTTGGCGAGAATTGGTGGCGCTTCTACTTCCCTTCCTTCCACACTCGGTTGGGCTCTTGGAACGTTTCAATCTACAGGATATGCTTCCTTGAGAGTAGACCAAGTCGGGGAGCAACATATATATAACCGGCCATACGTAGTCCTTGAGAAGTTGTGCGATATGTCTATATATTGTTACCGTTATTCCTATTATTTACTCCTCGGACTAGAGAAATACTAGTTTTGTTATTTTCAAAATGAATATACCTATCCACATCCCCCCTGCGCTCTTATCTATGACAGCGATACCGTTCTGGTATGGGATTTTTATCGCCATTGGTATATTGTCTTTACTCGTCTATCGTTTGATCACACGAGTTTCTTTCCGTGGAGCACAAATATTCTTCAATACCACTTTTCTCTACCCACTTGTCTCAGAGAAGCGTTTTGGGAGGACCTCGCGATGGGAATTATTACTCCTCATGACTTACCTTGCACTGAATATCGTGCTGCTGGCTATCGGACCCGCTAGCCGTTCCGCCTTGAGCGGTCGTTGTGCAAGGGTATCGATCATAAATATCCTTACTCTGGCGATTGGCCGTCGATTGGGAGCGATCGGCTCTCTCTTTGGCTTTTCTTATAGGCTTCATGCTTCTGCGCACGATTGGATTGGGAGAACAGCTATTTGGAGGGGTTGTTGCACTCCCTCTTAGGTGCGATGGAATCAAAACGTTCCGGTCAACTATACAGCGATCCTGGATTCACGGTATGTTTGAATGTGCTATCATGAAGCGGGCTGCACGAATACTGAACTAGTAACACAGGCTGCGATGGCTCTCCTTTCGATTCTTTTGACCTCTTTCCTGGTATCCCGCCTTTACGAAACCCATCGAGTTGTCCACGCTGGACTCTTGATCGTTATGGCCAGAGGCTTGTGGTTACATATCCGCGATGGATATCTCCCTTACCTTATTCTATTGCTCTCAATGTGGGCCGTTGCCTTTCTCTCGGCCATTCTATTACGAGCGTATCGCACAGCCCGCGGACATGGAAGAGGTACGGTATCTGTGGAGAAGTTGAACGGTGTTCTCAAGCTTCATGTTACCGTCTCCCGGGCGTGGGCGATCAAGCCCGGCCAGTTTCTCTATATTTCTGTTCCAAAGACATCAACAACGGGTTTTCTTCAATCACACCCCGTAGCCATAAGCTGGTGGCGTCGAAAATGTCCCTGCCGGAGCGAATTCGGAGAACCTAGACTTGAGGACGGCTCCATTGAAACTGGAACTAAGGAAGACACCCCGGAGTACAGATCTGACGAGCGGCAGCTTTGCCCGTGCGTATGCCATCCGATGAGGGTACGGGATGGAAAGGGAGGGAAGGAAGTCCTGGTCGTCAACCCGAAGCAGGAAGATCTTCGCGGTGCCGGCGAGAATTCGGTGTGTGACATTGAAGTGACCGGGCATAAACCCGTCCCTGACGATATCGATCTGTTCCTCCTTGTCCGTCCCCGTCGAGGTTTCACAGAGGACCTCGGTCGCTGCCTTTCGAACACAAAATACAGCATATACCTAGAAGGTCCCTATGGTCAAGAACCCAAACTTGGCGATTTCGGCAGTGTCATATTGGTGGCTACAGGTCTCGGCATCGCTGGCGTCATGCCCTATGTGAAAAGCCTCATGGTCGGTTACAACCGTAGCACCGTCAGAACGCAGAAAATCGTGTTATTGTGGAGTTTGGCTCAGGAAAGTAAGCCGCTACGACATGTTCTACTGGTTGATTCAGAATTTCATACTGACACCACGATCCACTCAGCCGATTTAGAATGGGTTAAATGGTGGATGAACGAGGTTGCTAATGGCTGACAGAAACTATGTTCGTATATACTTGTCTTCGTCTCTGTTTTCCCGTGTATGAATAGCTAAAATTTACCTCGTTGCTGGGTAGATTCTTGATATAAGAGTATTTCTGCCTCCGAGACTGAATGAGAGGGATACGGACAATCTTGGTGATGCGGGAGGGGAAACTCGAGGTCAACACAATCGGCTTAAAAAGGTGTACGGTGCGCGCGATCTCGAGCGAGTTTTGAAGGAATGTAAGGGAGCTACAGGGTTACTGTGTAGGTTGTGCTGATCCGAACTTACATGCTGAAAGGTTGCTGACTTGGGGTTATTCTTCGCCTGACAGCCTGTGTTTCTCTGGCGGAAGAATCCAAAATCCGAGAATTGCTGGTACAAAAAAAGTATACCGATATCCAGTATTTCTCAGCTGATTTCAAGCCGGATCAAGAGGAAGCAGCGTACGCAAGGGTTGACAGCAATAGCAGGAAGCTTGTAAAAAAGCGGAATCGCGGTCAGCGAAGAGTCACCTGGGCAGACTTGAACCAGCCAAATCGTGTTGAAAACGCAAATGTATGAGAGAATTAATTGATGTTGTTGCACCCTTCAAATACAAATCGTACGATGATGAAAATGTGAAGCATTCTGATGCTAGACGTAACAGTTTGGTGGGTATTTGATAAATCTCATGGTGCGTTCTGCGAAATGGCCTTCTTCGAAACTTATGTTGAATACAAGGATATCGCATATGAAACTACTGTGTAAAAAACTACCGCATATGTAATTATCGTATGTAAGAATATCTCAGAGGAAAATATTTTAAGATGACCCCGAAATCGGAAAGATACTATCCGATTATCTCTTATAAATTTTTTTTATACTAGAAAATATCACATGGAGAGGTAGGTGCCAATCTGTTGGGATTTTTATATCCGAAAATCTTCTACAATCGTATGAAATTCTCAGTGAATGTCTAAAGAACTTATACAATGAAATTTTATATAATATAATATTTAGTAGGAATTTTGGGCACGAAACCAATTTTTCTGCGATTTTCTAGTGCGTCGTATCTTGCCAAGGCGGAAGACGGTGTTACGAACTAACGGTCCGGACAGCACAAAAACACCCTGTCTCGTTCTACGCTGCATCGTTCCCAGCAGTGCGTTACCGCAATTTGTTTCATTATACAAATTATTCATGTTTACGAATCTTGCTATCCTATTCCGACTACCATCCTATTCCGCATCCCATGCTGCGGCATGATTTTTGTGGATCATCGAACTCAACACATGTCGCTCAATGATCCACGAGCCACACTGAGCCGCCCGATGTATGAACCTTAATCATGTATATGACACAATTATTAGGACTGATGAAGATGGTCTTGCATTTTCATCGGTCAACTCAACAAACAAACAGTATCTCTAGTATACCACTGTGGTTACTCCCTCATGACAATCAAACTTATCTTACGTCCCCTGCATACATACTCTTTTCTGTCCTGAGACCCGGTGACTAAGGTTGAAAGACAGGACTCAGTTGAAACTAGCTCAGCTCTGTGTATCTGTGGATATATGGGGCCCAGGTGTAACAGATGGTATCTGATAGGTGTTCTTGGTGTATTTCGCTGTATCGTGGCTTAGATGTTTTCACATGGCTTCAGGACCGGGTCAACTTGGCGAGCCCTCCACACGTGAAAAGCTTGATCCCAGTAGCCTACAGGCAACTTCTTGTTTGGGTGTTTCAGGCTGGCGAGTCTCAAACACGTGAAGAACTCCGTTAGCTGCGCATGTTGGCGACCTCGCATCTGGATGATTCCCTTTGGCGAGCTGGCAAGCTCGGATTTTTGTCAGACAACCGCAAGTGGGTAGACGCTTCGCATGCAACCATCCGAAATATCTCACTCAATGCCAAACATCCTTTCGCCGTAACAAATATGCCCTTCACATTTTGGACAATATGGTAATTAACATCTATAGCGTATCGAATCTATTACAGGACAGCTGTCTTTCTAATGGCTGACAGAAACTATGTTCGTATATACTTGTCTTCGTCTCTGTTTTCCCGTGTATGAATAGCTAAAATTTACTTCGTTGCTGGGTAGATTCTTGATATAAGAGTATTTCTGCCTCCGAGACTGACTGAGAGGGATACAGACAATCTTGGTGATGCAGGAGGGGAAACTCGAGGTCAACACAATCGGCTTAAAAAGGTGTACGGTGCGCGCGATCTCGAGCGAGTTTTGAAGGAATGTAAGGGAGCTACAGGGTTACTGTGTAGGTTGTGCTGATCCGAACTTACATGCTGAAAGGTTGCTGACTTGGGGTTATTCTTCGCCTGACAGCCTGTGTTTCTCTGGCGGAAGAATCCAAAATCCGAGAATTGCTGGTACAAAAAAAGTATACCGATATCCAGTATTTCTCAGCTGATTTCAAGCCGGATCAAGAGGAAGCAGCGTACGCAAGAGTTGACAGCAATAGCAGGAAGCTTGTAAAAAAGCGGAATCGCGGTCAGCGAAGAGTCACCTGGGCAGACTTGAACCAGCCAAATCGTGTTGAAAACGCAAATGTATGAGAGAATTAATTGATGTTGTTGCACCCTTCAAATACAAATCGTACGATGATGAAAATGTGAAGCATTCTGATGCTAGTTGTTACAGTTTGGTGAATATTTGATAAATCTCATAGTGCGTTCTGCGACATGACCTTCTTCGAAACTTATGTTGAACACAAGGATATCGCATATGAAACTACTCTGTAAAAAACTAACGCATATGTAATTATCGTATGTAAGAATATCGCAGAGGAAAATATTTTAAGATGACCCCTAAATCGGAAAGATACTATCCGATTATCTCATATAAATTTTTTTTATACTAGAAAATATCACATGGAGAGGTAGGTGCCAATTTGTTGGGATTTTTATATCCGAAAATCTTCTACAATCTTATGAGATTCTCAGGAAATGTCCAAAGAACTTATACAATGAAATCTTATATAATATAATATTTAGTAGGAATTTTGGACACGAAACCAATTTGTCTGCGATTTCCTGATGCGTCTTATGTGGCTAAGGCGCAAGATGGTGTTACGAACTAACGGTCCGAACAGTACAAAAACACCCTGTCCCGTTCTACGCTGCATCGTTCCCAGCACTGCGTTACCGCACTTTCTTTCATTACACAAGTTATTCATGTTTGCGAGTCATGCTATCCTATTCCGACTACCATCCTATTCCGCATCCCATGCTGCGGCTTGATTTTTGTGGATCATCGAACTCAACACATGTCGCTCAATGATCCACGAGCCACACTGAGCCGCCCGATGTATGAAGCTTAATCATGTATATGACACAATTATTAGGACTGATGAAGATGGTCTTGTATTTTCATCGGTCAACAACCAGTATCTCTAGTATACCACTGTGGTTACACCCTCATGACAATCAAACTTATTTTACTTCCCCTGCATACATACTCTTTCTGTCCTGAGACCCGGTGACTAAGGTTGAGAGACAGGACTCAGTTGAAACTAGCTCACCTCTGTGTATCTGTGGATATATGGGGCTCAGGTGTAACAGATGGTATCTGATAGGTGTTCTTGGTGGATTTCGCTGTATCGTGGCTTAGATGTTTTCACATGGCTTCAGGACCGGGTCAACTTGGCGAGCCCTCTACACGTGAAAAGCTAGATCCCAGTAGCCTACAGGAAACTTCTTGTTTGGGTGTTTCAGGCTGGCGAGTCTCAAACACGTGAAGAACTCCGTTAGCTGCGCATGTTGGCGACCTCGCATCTGGATGATTCCCTTTGGCGAGCTGGCAAGCTCGGATTTTTGTCAGACAACCGCAAGTGGGTAGACGCTTCGCATGCAACCATCCGAAATATCTCACTCAATGCCAAACATCCTTTCGCCGTAACAAATATGCCCTTCACATTTTGGACAATATGGGAATTAACATCTATAGCGTATCGAATCTATTACAGGACAGCTGTGTTGCTTGTTACATTACTTTCTATGTCTATCAGCTTTGTCTGGACCAAAGTTATGGAAAGCCACAAGACTCGAGCAGGTCTGTTCTTTCAGAATTGACTACCACAAATCGTACATCTCAGAATTGGCGGTGGCCATACTTCAGTTTCACGATGCCATTGAGAATTTCGATGACAGCGCATCTGCAAAGTTGGAATACTGTTGTCTCCGTAGCCGTAATGTTTCATTATAGCTCTTACATTCTGCCAAGTAATCGATCGGTGCTGCCTCAGGTGGCAAACAAATAAATTCTCTCTCCTTGAGACCGTAGGATCTTGTCTACCGCCAAATTTTTGCCTTGTTCGCTTCGTTCCCCGGCCGGTGAGGCCAAGTATGTTATAACGAGGAACTGCTGCCAGTGACTTGCTGGTAAAGGGGTTTCGCAGCTCGTTTACTCGTGATTCAATTCTGGTGTATCGTTTCGTGTTAGCGGTGCGAGCATTCTGCGAATTGGATAATACTTACCCAGGATCCACTTCTGAGGGAGCTGAGATATTGGAGGCAACGGCATGACGGATTGATTCTGCTTCATATTCCATGTCGTACTCAGCGTCACGGTCATCGTCGTAGCCTTGAAATGCGTGAGTGGATGCTTCCTGGCTGATAACAGCTGGCCGTGTTCCAGGCTCAGGTGCTCCGAGGTGGTCTGGCGGGCTTCGATCTGGATTTGCGGTTGCGAAATAACGTGGGAAATTTGGTGTTGAAGGTAACCGTAATACGGGATCTGCTCGGAATTCAGGCGTATAAGTTCGCGGATGTTGCAGATTATCCATCATAATAGCGGTGGTTGCTGTGATCTGTTGAATCTTAAAAATTCAAGCGGTCTTGAGATTTCAAGGATCTGTAGTTTCTAAAGCCTCTGCTCATAAGGTGATAAGAAGAAGGATTAAATCCGAGTACCGACAGAATAAATAGTAGGATAAGGAAAGGTTTCGGTTTATTTATCGTCCGGCTTGTGGTACCAGCTAATAATAATAGCTGCAAGGCTTTTCATAAATACCAGGTGCATCCCTTGACACTCTGAAGAAAGTACCTAGATGGACCTGTTAACAGCATGTTCTGTTTCTTCGTTCTAGTGACAATGTCATTGGGTCAACTCTCCACCGAACTGATCTTTGAAATATTCTGCTGCTTACCTTACCCGTACGCTAAGCTCCTCGGATTAGTTACCAGAAGTTTCCGGAGTGTGTGGGAAAGAAACTTCGCACGATGGATAATCGCACCGGGTACGCCCGCTCGCGTTCAAATGAAGATTGCGAGTGTGGCACGACAGCTAAAACTGCAAACTCTTCCAAAAGCCACACATTACCCCAACTTGGTTTATTTGACAATAGATATCAATCTCTTCTCTTCGGATATCAGCCTGCATGCTCATGGTCTTTACAGTAGCCTCGAAGATTATTTACGACCCACGCTCATGCCGAAGTTGACCACTTTCGACTTACATTATCTATCGCCCATAAACTGGATCAGCCTGAACGCATGTCTCGAGGGTTTCGCTAATTTGCAATACTTCTGCGGGAGCCATGAGAGCGTACGAGCGCTACTATGCTACGATAGCTCAGCGGTCTGGTCTCAGAGATTGCGCACCATCGAGCTCTTCGGACCGTGTATGTCGAACGCGAGCTTCTGGAGACTCGGTAGTATCAAGCACCTCATAATACATACGGAAGACATGAACGACTGGGCTTACGGCACAGCTCGAGGGCTTCCGAGTCTTCAGTACCTAACAATCGTTGACAAACAAGCTCCTTTCTGGCGGGGAACCCTTACGGATGAGGCCATCGAACTCAGCATAGATTCATCGGTGCCCCGTTGGGAGTACTACCTCAAAATCGCTATGGAGACAGCTCCGAACGTGGAGAAAATGATATTTTTGGGCTTGGAACTCGGTGACGAGGACTTGGAATTGACATTGATCAGATTAGTAAACAACATCCTAGCTTTCTATGCGTGAGATTTGATAATGATGCTAACATTCGGTCCGAACAAATTTAGAAGGATACCAACCTTCCTTTGAAGCTCAAAGTATTATGGATAGCGGCACATTCGAATACCGAACTCCCCAGTTATCACAAGTGCAGGCCCGGATCCCAAAACTGGTGTGATATACGTATCCCTGCTTCACATCAATGGAGCGAAGGTTCGGATCAGTGGCTAAAGGACTACGACGAGGACCTCAGGTTGATAGCAAGATTGTGGGAGCAGATTCATCTACGGAACCTACAGCGCGTTCCCCCTGTTCAAATACAAGTCGATATCAATACCTCCTGGTTTTACTCATCTGAGAGTGTATGGGGACCTCATCACCTCCTAGTATCGTCGTCACTGACGTCCGACGCTGGAGGATGCAAACATGAGCTCTGGGTAGAGCCAGTTGAAAGAAGCAAAAGATGGGAGTTCCGTCTTAATCGTGCTCCCACCGAATTATCCGCGACTCTAGTCCGCCAGGATGATTCGACATGCTTGTAACCAATTCCTAAAAATGCGTTGTGGATGTTGTAGTTTGTGATCAATTCAAGAGGCCGTTCCACCTACGAATAGGATGTCATCCGACATTGGATCTAGACTAGTCCTGTATTAACCCGCGATAGAAGGTAAGATGGTCAGTGATTACATTGACTTTAGAGATTGAGTTCTTCCTTAATCGTCTTGATCCTTGATGGTGTTTAGAATCATCAATTAGTTGGCCACATTCCAATTTCCACTATATAAATCGCTCAGAGAGAAATCCTCGCCTATATAAACTCAAGCGTTTACAACTTCATTACCCCTCAAGCAATTAATTTCTATCCAAAGTTAGTAAATTTCTTTCTCTCACATCTACCAGCAATGAGCGACCTAATAGCGAAAGAGTGGATCAACAAATTAAAATCCGGCGAGGTACCATGGCACCACAAAAGTAACAGACAGAATATAGTAGAAGCCGTGAATACGGAGGTAAGTCTAACTTTTGAAACATGTCATGATTTGTAACTTATCATTTTGCAGTATGGTTATAGCCCTATGAACCAGCACATGCGCTCTAGTCGTATAGTACTAAACTGCTGCGGCGAAGGGTTATGCGACGCAGTAGACTTCCTCCGAAAGTTTGAGTTTACGACGGAGTATTCGATACCATTTTCCAGTTATGCCGAGGTATCTACAAGCGACTCCATAAAAGTGGACAGCTCGCACCACACGTCTTGGACAATGACGGATATCTTTGAAATACTTGATGAAACAGATGATCCAAAAGATCAGAATTCCGCCTCAAAGATCATGGGAGATGAGTGCCGTGACCGCACCATGATTTATATACTAGAGGATATTCAATCTGTAGTAGCTAAGGAAAGGGAGCTCTATGGTGCTAAGTTGCCTATCAACGCGCATGCGGTTGAGTTTACAGGACAGCACCCTAGAACCGCAGCCTATCTTGTAGAGAAGTTGCGATCTCAGTTAGGGAAAAGGTTGGCCCCAATCGAGTTGGAACAGATTACAAGAAAAGTTCACCAACTTTAGGGTTAGAAGCATCCCGTAGGTACACGCAGACAACCTCTTCGCATATATTTGGGTAGTGTAGCCAGTCCAGTATGCTTTTAAAGGGGAACAAGATGTGACTACATAGTTATAAAATATAAAATTCTCTTCAAATACTTGTCAGGACCCGGAATCTGATTCGTATACCATATCGGTGAGGAAGGTCTCAATATATTTACCACCTGTTCACCACTGCGAATACCGCCATTAGCTCTAAAAAAATACAGCCGGTGAGAGAGGTACTTACGATCATATATGCCTAAACCTGATCTCCTTGCAGATTGAGAGCGCGATGCATCTGCCTGCGGTATCTTAGCTGTTGACGCTTCAGCCTGCCCTTCCTGATCGTGGGCTGATGCGAATTCTTCAGCCCGCTCCTCTTGGGCAGATGAAAACATTTCTGCCTGCTCTTCTAGGACCGATGCAGACAAATCCATTTGCTCTTCACCTATCGGCTCCTCTCTCACTGATGAGGCCTCGACATTGTACCGGCTTATGGTTTCGGCCTTCCTTTCGCCCCTTTTTTCTTTCTTCTTCTGAGACTTTTTCGCCTGAGCCATGCACCACAAAAAAAGCCATAACCAATTCCGGCTTCCGGGCTCCTCAAAATACTCAGCTGAAACCAGTATATCCAACGTTAACGAGTTGTAAGCCTCCGACATTTTGCGTTTGGCTAATTCGTCTAGAAAAATCTCGTATGTCTGCAAGATGACATCGTTTCCATGTTCATGAAAATATAATTCTGGATCGAAATTTCTCTCGTTTTGCTTCCAAGCCTGGCCGGCACATTCCTAAATAGATATCAGAAGCTGCAGGGCCAGAAAGAGATGAAAGATCCCACCTTCAATATTCTAAGTATGGCTTTTATTTTGGTTCCCTTCCAATTTTCCGTTTTTTGGAGGTAGTACGGGTGGGAAAAGGCATTTTCCTCCAAGTAATGCGCACTGAACCCCTCTCCTTCTTCCAATTTTGGCCGCGGGATTGCCGGGACTCCAGATCTGGTATTTGCTAGAGGTGTACACGCAGCCATCACCGTAACTGAGAAATGGGGCGTGCTTTTTGCAACAGTTGTGAGAAGAAAGAATTTGCCAGCGTACCCCACTTTTTGCTTTTTCGGGCCAAAGTGATTTCAGTCCAAGTTGCCAGAGGTCAAAGCACTCCTTGCATAAGGCACGGCTCGGTGTGCAACGCATTGATTGGAGGCGAGACTCGGGGCCCACTCACAAGGGTGGTGGATCGCCTTCATGCGGATGGAAAACAACCTATTTGAGGGATAAATGGTCGGCTTTGAGACCCCCCTCGCGCCTTCCCTTTGAGTACATTTCGGACACCTAGTATTAATTTCTCAATCTGCCAGTATAGAATAATTCAATGGCTGTTGTGGATGCGGACTGTACTCAAATGTGGAGAGGATACCCAGACCCAACTCGCAATGCTCTATAATCGCGGATACTTACTCAAAGTGGAAATAAATGACATAGGGTGGAAACGATGCATTCAAGATCAAAAAACCGAGATCAAAACGACCAAGGATGTACACTGTAAGACGTCATCTATATGGCCTCACCAGGTACCAACCCTCTATCCCGCATCCTCTAAAATACGACTAATGAAAGCCGAATTTTTAAGATGTTTCTCGTGGACAACATGATCGGCGAATGCTCTCAAATATGTCCGCCCTACGGTTTCAGTGAGATACATGGGGATATCCACTTCGCAAATGACTATGATTGGGAAAATCACGGCTTGCCGTAATAAATCGCATATGTTACAAACAAGAATGAGCTTATGCCCTTTGTGTCTAAACCTTGAAACTGTGCCACTTTTTGCAATTTACCATCCATGTAGATATCGGCTTTATGTCCTTGATAACCATCTAAGATCTTTAGCAATCTGTTTGTTTGTGGAGCTTATATGTTGAACGTGATCAGTCCGATAGCACTGTTGTCAGCTGTCATTGCGAAATGGCATTGGGAATAGCATCTTGACCCCGCACGCAATGCAAAACTATTTGGCGTATATGACTACAGTAAGCCGACCCTTCTTGCAATCAGCATGACTGCAAGCGGACGGCGCTTTAGGAAACTTTGGGACTACCCGTAAAAGGTATAGTTTTTGGCTCTATGTCGATTTCTGTGCCCAGCCCAGCCCCGACGAGGAAGAGGCACAGGCAGTACATCATGTAAGAACTTTCCTTAAGCAGTCTTATGGCTTAACGCCGCTATCCGTTCCATCCGTTGGTGTGATTTGTCCCAGCCTAACCGAATGATCAGGCCGTAATATTATGTCTCATGAGGACAGGGTTTTTTTGTCCAAATGAGTGACCTCCTAGCTGTGCCGGAAAAGCGGGGAGGTACCTTATTGGATCAAATTTTCATTCCAAGAAGCCTTAAATACAGTTGAGGCATATTTGGCTACCGCTTTCACCCTATTTTCTTTGTAAACTGCAAAGTCTCAAACTCTGAAATTCAGTTCATCTATCCGCTCTCTAATCCGAGTCTACCCGTTATATATCTGTTGGTATCCAGATTAATTTGTCAAAGAAGGTACTTATCTCTAAGTCTTCGATTGAACAACAAGCAAAATTGAAGACTCCGCCGTTACTTTATTCCTGTTACCGTCTTATTTTAAAATGTCCCTGGCAGACGCCTCTGATACCTTGGCTGGTCCTCCAATTTACCACCAAATCTTGGACCATTATTTGAGACTTCTCGAAGGGTTCGAAACCGCTGGAAGGTCGGATAGTTTGAGTGTGAAGCATGGCACATTTTTTCATTGCAACAATGTGCGGAAACTCTGCAATTGCCTCAGTCTCGATGTGAATGGCTCATGTACAGGCGAATCTCTAGATATTCCTAGTACTGCACTTATATCAGCCGCAGAGCTTTGGGCACAAATGCTTTTTGTCCACTTACAACGAGATCATCCAGAAACTCAGGATTCAGTTTATATTTTCGCTCTGAATGTTGCGAAACTTGTCCTGGATATCCGCCCGAACTCTCTCATACCCACCAAAGAGGTTACATACGGAATGGTGTCGACAATCCAATCAAACGAGTGGGCAGAAAGCGCAGAGGTCAACGTTGTCGCGGGAGATTATACAAGTTGGCTACTTGCTAGCGAATCGGAAAACCAGCAACACCATTTCTTACGCTCTTTGCAAACGACCGGGTTATCGATCACACGGATACTCCACTCTTACATATCGCGGTTCTTAGGTGCAACATCATATGCTCGCACTCCATCCCATCCCAGGACAAACCGATATCCTCCAGCCCTTGACGTTTTTCTTCAGTTCCACTCCTACTTTCTTCGATGGGGAGCAGTTCCAATGTTGGAATTTGATCCAGAAGATCTCGAGAGCACCGTAGCGTCAAGTCCTCAGCAAACATACATCGCTCTGTGCAGCATATTCTCGGTTCTATGGACGCTCAAAAAGACCTCGCGTGAGATACCGTCGACATCCATATACTACCAACCGGTACACCTTAGTTTCGAGCTTCTCGCTGCAGCGCTTGACAACCAAAACGACATTCATGTTCAGCCTTGGTTGGATTTCTTGCCTTACTTCGTGGAATCAGAGGCGCTCAAAATGATACATGGATGCGTACCAGTGGAGAGCCTCCAACGGTACAAAAACTCTCTGATATCTCAATCAGATTATTTTAGGACGTTATATTTTCCGAGAGAATCGTCGGCTTGAGGCTCATGAAGCAAAAAGTA
The DNA here is from genome assembly GCA_036971365.1 of Dactylellina leptospora. NCBI lineage: Eukaryota > Fungi > Ascomycota > Orbiliomycetes > Orbiliales > Orbiliaceae > Dactylellina > Dactylellina leptospora. The sequence continues at coordinate 188,207 of JAJTUC010000035.1, read as the reverse complement.
GGCTTCCGGAGAATCGCTCTCTAGAAGCCACGGGTCGAGCTTTTCTGACGGAGTGCGGGGCTGGATACTTTGCAACCGGAGAATCCGGAGGTATTCTGATTGACTATGAGCGGCTAGCGCGCAACTTTCATCTTCTCGAACAGGTAAGTCCTCACTCCGAGCGCTTACTCGTTAGCTACTAACAGTGTTAACAGAGAGGGGTTTTACAGCGCTACAAACCCACCTTCAAATCCTACAAATGTTGTGAGGCAAATTTATGCAACAACACTGCTGTTATTGTCGCATGGGGAGAAGAATACGGAAAAGACCACGATGCAACTGTGCTCATCTGCTCCAAAAAACGACAGCAGGATGCCCAAGGTCGCTCGGTGACAGCCTACAGATTCGAAAATGAGCATAACCTTACGGAACACCTAGTTCATTTCGAGATTCTTCTCCGCTCTGGTGAGCAGATGGAACTTTCAGTCCAGGATATCGGGCTTCTAGTCTTCGAAAAAGGGACAAAAATCCTAGAAGATGGTGTTGCGGAATGGAACTTTACCGACCCAACAGAAATCTTCCATGAACTCAAGAGGATACAGGCATCTATCTCACAAGCCATGAGCCTCGCAACGGCCGAAAAAGGCAAGGTACTAAATGTCATTTCGCAGCAATACCGCGACGTCTGTAGAAGGTTCTGTTTCATCTTGAAGAATGGGCTAGATACTGAGCTACATATTTAGGACACTGTGGCATTGTTAAGATCAAGTCACTTCTCGCAGCTGAACGTTAATGTCTGTAATAATTCAGACTGTAATTTATTTTCCCTAAAATCAATCTAGTCATTTGACCATCAATACTTCAATCTTCTCCGTGTGACGGCAATTCTGATGAAAGGCTTGTACTCTATGTCATTGTGTTGTGGAAGTGGTGTTTGATCTTGAAGCTGGACAGTAAGTGATGCGCAAAGTTATTTCGACAGAGCCAATCCACAAATGTTCCATTCTCCAACAAGCTCAACACCTAAAATTTCACTCGACAAAGGTAGTTTAGAGTGATCGTTGGGGGATCGACATACAATAACCGAAGAATTGTATTGACTTTTTGATATCTTTTGTTTTCAATAGCTGTACTAGCATCACAACGAAACTGATCAAGATAAATACAGATTTAAATATACATTTTACATGAATATCTGTTACCTTTATTTCTAGCATAAATACGTAGGATAAATAACACGATCCTCTAATTTTAAACCGGTCTGTGGAGCGGGCTAGCCCGATTCACTACGCTCGGTTTTGACCACGCAATTCTTATGATTTCTATAAAAGCTGATCAGATGATGGAATTCCCGAAAATAATATTTTACAAGGTCCACTTCCTGTTGAAGTTCGTTTATTTCGTTCTCTGTTTTGGTTAGCTTTTTCTTGAGTTCTACTATTTTCTCTTTCGTACGTTACAAGTTGGTCTCCGCTTAAGAATTTTTTCTTTTGAGTCGTTCTTTCTAAGATGTTCTTGAAGACAAACGATTTCGAATGAATTAAATCTCCCGCTTAACAAACAAGTTTTCAAACTGAGTGGCAAGGAGAAGTTTGTGGAAGATCTTCAGATTGTTATTTATACGTTTGCTGTTGCCGACAGACTAGCTGTCCTTCGGTTGAATGGTGTTTGGACATCGGTCAGCTGTGTGAAAAAACGCTAAAGTAGAAGTAACGATTAAAGGCCTGCGATGTACACTCATAGGATTTTTTCGGCAGTGATAGGGTAGGGTTCTTAAAAAACAACCAGACTTGCTTTCGTTTCTGCAAAAAAAAGGATGTAAATTCGGCCAAATAAAAGCCTGGAGAGCGATATTTGAAGTACAACTCAGCCATATTAGAGAATATCAATCTTTAATATTTTGCAATGGGTTCGAGAGAACTATAAGATTATCAAAATGTGAAGAAGTTTGCCAAATCCTGGTTCGATTGATGGCTTGTGGGTGTTTACAGAATATTGGAATTTGCATTCCAAAGTTTTTTATATAAGAAAAAGATCGTGGTTCCTAGTTGCAACTGCAACTCACTGAGAAGGAGCAGATAGCTTGCGAATAACGAGTATACGCTATAACAGCCCGTAGTTTCGTGACCGCGATTTTTCAAACATACTCAGAATAATGAGCCTCTTGGTTTAAGGGCTCATCGATTACGTGCTGCTTAAGAGTGCTACAGATGTTTTGTAAGGATTGCTTGGAACCTCCGGGATAAGGTTTACTGATCTAGCAGGAGAAATAAGCAACGTAATGCTAGCCTTTGAAAACAAGATTTCGTAGAATGACGCCTTGCCACATCCCCCGTTCCAGCTTCTTGGAAACAGGTAACATAGAAGCATTCGGCGATGTATGATAATATTATTACACGTAATATCTTCCATATCATCCTCCTAGCTTGTACGGCAGACCTATAGGCTGAATCTCCTCTGTGTCACTTTAGAAAAGACAGTATCTTGCTTTGATCGGCGGTATACGAAGTTTGGGTGTTGTTATAAAACGGGCTACAGCGCTACGGATCTTCAGTGCTTGCTATTAGGCGGCGTGGTAGGCTGTAGAAGCACCGGGGTATAGATATTCATGGCTAGCGTAGGTTATGTAGATTTCTCAAATTGCAACCGGCTCAAGGGTCTTATACATACTTGGTCATGCACTGACTGATTCGTGGATATCCATGGGCAGAGTATGGGTGCCTGAAAAATACAAGAATGCGAAGCGCCAAAAAGCTGATCTATGTTAAGAATTTGGTAAGATATTCTTAACAGTAAAACGATCTCATCGTGCTTGCGATGAGTCATCTCGGTATCCAAACTCAGCCTTCGTATCAAGGGCACTACGCAAAGTTTGCCTCAGAGTACGAAGATACATTGCAGATCGTATTGCCGCAACAGTATATGGTAATCAATAACAGAGAGTGGGCATCTTTCTTTGAGAAGTTGCGTTGATAAAATGTACAGCAGCCCGATTTATTGGTGAAATGCAAAGTCTCGACCCTGTCAGTATTGGCTTTTGCTGGAACGCCTTCCAATATTAGTGAATGAAGTCTATGGTATGATATCATCAATGATGATGTAAACAATATACAATAATAGAGCCATGCTCATTCGGAAGCAAGATTCTAGGACGATCTTATTGACAAGAACGTATCCAACCATATTTATAGTCTAGTTATTATTTTGCTTTTACTTCGATTGCATCATAGACAAAATACCACGCACTCAATCCTCTCTCGTTGCGGATATTGCTGAGGATCGTGAGATCTTCACATCGGAAGATCTTGCTATCATCCCAATCAAACCAGCGTCAAGCTATAAGAAGGCTAATATACATTCCCCTGTTCCTATGTCTTTAAAATATATACACGAGGAGCCTCGACCCCATTCAACAAGCGAACTCTCCGGAACCTGATGGATTGTTTATGATCGGAACAGCTTCTCAGAATAGATTCAATGTCTGCCTATATTCCTAGCGTTTGAAACTTCTAGATCCGATGATCAGGACTTTAGTAAGTACGGATAAATTTTTATCCCACTTACATATTTCCGAAGGGCTTCTGAGTATTACGGTTATTCGGTTAAGATACGTTATTACAGCCAGGTTCTTCCTGATAACCCAATTGATTTAAGGTAGAAGATATTCAATACTGTATGACTTAAATAAGAGTTATCAGGGTAGTTCAGCCTTTATATAGAAACCAGCCTTTCCGTCTTAAACCATTTGAACAAACCCTAAGAACTATTCTCGGGATCTCTTCTCTTTGAAGTTTTTCAGCATTAATGGCGCATTTTTGAGGTTTCTCTCCGGCTCCCACGTACTCGCACGCCTTTCATATCCAGCCCACCAAATCAAATAATCGACTTTTCCCTCACCGTCTACTCGAGCATCAATTATCTCGCGAACCTCGTATTCATTTCCCGGCTGATTATAGGGAGTAGTTTTGTCTCTTGGGGGCCTCAGAGTTCGCCTTGTATGTTTTCCCTTTCGCAATAATTTGGTAATGTGAGACCGCGTAGATGATATTCCAGACCTCTTCCTCGACGAAACAGGCATTTCTACAGTCTTAGAAGCCAGAATCTCAGCTTCTGAGGTTAGAACTTGAGAGAAACTATTTGTCTCTACTTTCTGTGCTCCCACGCTGTTGTCGGGAACTGTTGTTCGGGGTGTTCTGTTCGAATTCTGTGGTTGATTTTTCGGTAAAATCTTCCGCTTGATTGGCATCGACTTCATACCAGGTATATTCAACCGTGGGATGGAGGTACTGGCTAGAAGCTCTTGAGCTTTCTCCAATGTTTGCTTTCTTTCATCATCTTTTTGGATTCCTGGGCTTGCTTTGGGTGGAGGGAGCGAATTTAACTGTATTGCAACAAACTCTCGGAGACGTTGGAGAGATTCTGTGGTACTTGATAGGTTGGCCCCATTGATATTCGGAATTGACGGTGTCATATTGATATCGGAAGAAGCAGCCTGATAGTATGTGCGAAGCGGAATACAGGGAGATTGCATTCCTTGGACTAAGGATGGGGTGTAGCTTATGTCGCTATTACGGAGTAAATTTGGAGCAGGAAGAACGGATTTTTCTCGGAACTCTATATGTCACGTTAATATGTATTTATTAGTATGGTGTTCAAAAGGCTCAAACGCCACGAAATAATAGGCTGTACCTTTGCTGATGGGTTCACTCTCATCAACGATCTGATATCCAGCCATTTCCTTTGGTTCTTGATTGATGGGCATCGTAATTGTTGGCATTCAAAAAGCGAGATTTAGAACTGGGCAGTGTATGAAAGTGTGAAAGGCTTGACGAGTATAGTTGTAGCTTCGAGGTACGCTACTTAGGAGTTTTCGAATTGAACCTGCGAGGATAGGTAGGTTGGGGGTGTTTATAAAGTTTTGCCCTTGAGTAAAATTCAACCAAGTCAATCAGTTATATGCCAAGGGATGGTAAAAGAAGTAATTACATTTCTCTTGCAAAATTCCATTTGCCAAGGTCTATGCAAGTTGGTGAGGCATAAATTTGGTACCATGCGCTAATTTGTTGTGACGGGAATCAATGAGTACATATGTCTGTGGTAGCCTAATAACTGTGTAGCCAATAATCCGCTCGTATCTGGGTCCCATGATCACTGGAAAAGCTGTTGGCGTAGCTTCTCAGAGTTTCTATCTGCCTTGGCTGTTGCTACCTATATCCTTGAAGTATCACTTAACGCTTGATTCGTTTTTTAACTCCGCTAGACCAGTAGCTCTTTTCTTCTATCTTATTTTTCTATTCTTTTAGCTATTCAATATTCTATTCGATTAGTCATGTGTTAAGTTTTACAGGAGGTACAAAGCAACTATAGAGTGAGACCCCCTTGAAAAGGACTGATACTCTGCCTTGTATCTCTCTACTGGGAAGTTTTTAAAACGCATTCATAAATCAACAAACCGTTCATCAAAATCGAGATAGTCAAATCAAATCAAATCGATAAGCTGTTGTCGGTTCAGCATGGAGAATAAATGGAGCTTCCAAATAAAGACCTGAATGATATGCAAAAAACAAGCGTTGATGTGATAGAGCTTCCAATGTTGGATAAGGCGGTGTGGTCTTGCAGCCCTTCTCACGCAATGCAGGATATCCCTGGAATACCATCGCCTTTCAGGAGTTTGAAGCGTAAGTCGTTTGAAGCAGCTTCGCTGTGATATCACGATACATCCAAGCTAGATTGATTTAGCGCTGCAAGCCTATGGCAGTAAATTGTGCATGATGTATATGTGCATGGTAAGCATTTGATAGGATATTGCTTTACCCTGGATTCTAGGCTACTATATTCTTCACTTCGTGCTCATCGGTATATCAAGCTAGCTAGCTTCGCCGCTGAGGCGTCAATACAAGGCCAGTTACAAACGATCCAAATTTAGAAAGGCGTTTGGTTTTTGCAATGTGACAAAGTTTGCACAGAATACTTACAAGAGCCCAAAGTAATATACCAACGCCTTATCGAAATATTGAGCTTATGAAAGCTGAGTTGGAATCAATAAAGGATTGGGTGTTCTATAAAAAGCGGTATCGATACTGATGTTTAGACAAAATTTCCTTCCTATTCTTGATATCATCGTTTCTAGTTTCTGGTATTTGAATCTACAATAGCCCATTTTCTGATCCAAGCTAGTGTTTTGATCCCATCCAAACACTTATACTTCCATATTCTGTTCTCCGTTTTTTGGAGATAAAGGACTATGGAGGCAAAAAATACCCAAGTAACCGGTATTACCCCGCTTTAACACCTCATCAATACAAGTTCAATGAAGCTGAACAGATTTTGGGCACGTCCGTACCTAGACGGACTCGCAGGTCTACATTTCAAACCGAAAAATCGCTCTCCATATTCTCCTAGTAAAGAAAAGGAGCTACGCGCAATACATGTAGCCCTTGTTCGCACTCAACTTTATCTTTTCAAATTGGAACGACGATCCCAAGCCTGTGAAAGAGATATGATCGATATTATCGACTTTCTGCGAAACAAGCTCGATCAATCCGCAATTTCCCTAGCGAATACAAGAGAGCAACTTCAAAAGACCACAAGTAGTCTATCGAAAGCTCAGACTGAGATTCTGGAGCAGCGAAATGCGATCAAGGATAGAGATGATGAAATCAAAGATATGAAGGAAGAGATCAACGGCATCGAATGCCACTTCCAGGAATTGAATGACTTACGAGAATTCCGAAAACAATGCGAACACCCCACTTTATTATTTAGCTCATGAAACCAGTACAGAGTGATTTCAAGAGATAATTGTATATACCCCAAAATAGCTGCAGCTTTGAGATTTTTATGTATTCAAAAAAATTTAAAGATGTAACAGAGTGTTCAGAGATAAAATCGACCATGATTACAAAAGTATTTTATAAGATACAGTTATATTAGGAAGCAGAATATTCAATAGACTGTTTGGAACTTCTTCAATTTGTGTTGTGTCTGTTGGATAGTGTCGAAAATTTGGTGACGCTCTTTTGCCAGCACGACTAGCCCTTTCCCAAAGACCCAGTTAATTGTAAGTCATAGAAGCTAACACACTAGTTATGATTGATCTAAGCTCACAAACTCTATTTGCGCTCACTGTAGCTTTTCAAGAAGCTGGAATTTCAGGATACCACTGCCGATGAGATGAAGTGATCATGGCCATTCACACCATAATCGCGATTCGCGATCTCAAAAATGTGGCAGTTGTGGCACTTATAGCTGACCAGCCAATCACATTGCGCAATTACGCACAGCCATAACAATACGTTTTCCGTCATATACCCACTCTCGAAATCTACAAACTGGACGTTGTACTTTTCCCTGGCAGCCCTGACTGGTACGCTCCAGATGACAACGGTAGTTTTCTGCCGAAGGCACGTATCGACGTCTGGTCTCTCCGGTCTGTTCCAGTGCAATGCTCCGTTCCATAATGTCTCTTTTCTCAAAATCAATCAAATACTGCAATCCGATTTGACGGATGATGAACCCAGGAAGTTTCTCGTCGAAGCACGGATTAATTACAAGATTCGATGGAATGCGCTGGAAAGAAAGGTATTTATAAAAATACAACGTTCTGATTGTGTTGCTTCAGCATACGGAATGATTGCAAGATGCCGCTTAGGCATACTCAAGAGCCCCTTCCCTTCTGAGCCCCGAGTTTTTTGGATGCTGATTGATTTTTTTGGTGCTTGTGTAAGAGGTTCAGCGTTTTTCTGAAGTGCCGGATGTATTTTCTCACAAGTCTGGGACGCTCCATGATCAGCTTCTTGTGAGGTAGGCGCCCATTCTTCCATTCGATCTGATAAAACACCTTGCCGTTTCTGAGGAGAGGGTGAGCTCTCGAGTAATGGACACCCTCAGTATACCTGGCCAATTTATTCTCTGCTATTATTGTTGTCTTCCAGCGAATCTCGTAGTGCAGAGTGTCGCTTATCTCGAAATGGCCAACGATCGCATCGATACATTGGGACCTCATCTCTTCGGTAGTAATATGATTTGCTTGGTCTGCGGGCTGTGAGTGCTTCGCCAAATCAATATCTGTATCCCGCTCGGAATCGAAGCCGTCGGCGTCTATAGGTAGCTCGTGCTGTGGTAAATTAGGATGTCCATCTTGGTCTCCAGCTTGTTGTAGAGCCGCCGTGTCTGGGTCACAGCTATGACAGATGAAACCCTTATTATGGAATACGTCTTTTTCATTCGTCTCCACCATCTTTGATAGCCTGAGGCCTATCGTTTTCTGATCGTTTTGTTGTAAAAGGAGTCTTGGAGCGAATGAAATGCTCTGGGTTATCTGCTTAGGTGATATCTTTTCTTGAGAGCGAGACGATCCTACAAAAGAGGAACTATCCCATTTTATGCATGTACAACGAACGTGTCCCCATTCGTCCCTGTCATTGGACCTTTTGGAACCCTTAAAAAGCGCTCGTCGCGGAGTTGGGGCGGATGATGGGAGGGTTGCGGACTGTAATTTGATTTCTGACTTGTCTGTGTCTCCCGAGCCGTCCCAATGCAACTAAATGAAAGCCTTGCATTATTGAAATATCTAGTCTGGAGAAGATCGACAGGGCCATCAAACGTATTATAACCTTGTGCCTCTTCAGATTAGTCATTGGCTAGGTGAGGTAGGCTATACTCCAAGACTTCACTCGGCTACAGCTCCACAGGTATCATAAGCCGCTTGAACCATCCCTACTGTGCCGTCAACGGTTTTGGCTGCCTAGCTCGACGTATACGAGAGAGACTAGGGGGTTTACTTTGAACACATTTAACTACACCGTTGATGGCTGGCAAGATACTCTCGCTGCATGTTTCAGATTCCCAAGAGCAGAATGTAACCGCTGTAAAGAACAGCTCCGAGATATTGCGAAGCGCCGTAGAAGCGGATGTATCAGTAGCTGCATGTTGCTCTTTCTTCAGTGTTCTGAGACGTGGTAGACATCTGTCAAAAATACCCCTCTCTTTATTTTCCCCATGAAGAAGGACCGATATCACGGTTCAGAAGAAATGGCAGTCCTCCACCTTCCATACTACCTTGAATAGTTTCTAGAACTTACCATGTATCAGATTGTTTCTGCTTTGAGGCTGTTTGTTTTGTAATGTGTTATAGTGTCACCTCATTTTTATCTTTCGACTACTGCGGTGGTAAATCCCAGTCTTTCCCGGAGTACTAACCAATAGCCTAGGTTCAATCATCGATCCGAATAAGGCAAACCCTTTCTGAGCTCAAAAGCGGAAGCCACTTCGATTCCTTACAGTCCTCTTACGACCCATATCACATCCGGACGCGGTTACTGAATTGGTAAGATGTCCTCAATGAACTGTAATTGTTTTTACCAAGATTAACTACAGATGAAGCCGCTCCAAATATCTCTACATTTCCCTGTGCACTGATGGTTATGAGTGCTTATATGCGGTCATTGTAATTGCATTCGATTAGTTCTGCGTGTCTTGGTGATGACCAAAATACACGGAAAAAAGTAACATTCAAGTTGTCTAGGATTGTGTGTTGCGTTGCATCTTTGAGTATCAATTAGATGGACGTCTGAATCGAAAAACGCAAGGTATTTTGGATGGAATCGTATGAGCTGTTTTCACTCCGAATGATCTTCTTCAGCCAATAAAGTCACGTGTATAGCATCGGATGGAAACTCGGTATTTTCATAAAGATCTTGTATACCAAAGAATATTTACCTGCTTAATCAAAGTGTGAAAACTTTAAATTCGGGAACCTTGCGTTAGGTGTTCAATACTCGAAGTTTGGCCGCAATACCGGTTTCTCGCTCAGGGCGTTACTGGCGAGCATTGGGATATGCCGGTTACATCTTTAGTTCACCTATCCAAGGGAAATGATGGGAGCGACAGATATTGAAAGTACAACAAGAAATGATGATACAACACGAAATGTACAAAGGTATATTAAGGAAGATTGGCAAAGCGGAAAACAATAGAGAGAAAAGAAAGAACTGAGCCTGCTGAGGCAAAAAATACGAAACAAAATATTACCACACACTGCAACACACGAACTGTTAATCACGATGGCCAATCCTGACTCGTCAATACGGCTCTGTATAAGGTTCACCAGATCCTATCCAGGAGTTCAGAAGAAATTGCGTGCTGGCTAGCTGTTTTGGAGAATATCTTCGAGCTCGGGAGTAACGGAGAAAGACATGCTGTCCGCGTCGTAATGGATCCAAGGGCCGTAATCAGCGAACCTCACCATGAGCCAAAGGATCCTCTCTTCACGGAGAGCTTTCATCCATGGGAACTGGATAAGTTTCTCACTGTCCTGAACTATTTTATCAAAGTGGCCCAAAGGGAAGTGTCGGCGGGCAATTTCCAACCCTCTCATGCAGTATTCCTCTGGGAGAGGACGGGATTCTTGCTGCACGGCTGGGAAGACCTTGCTGTCCCGGATCCTAGCGATAACAGCTCCGTCGATCTTGCAACTCATCAGAGCGCTTCCGTATCGTGTCATGCTCTCCCATGGAAAGGACTTCACGATGAGAGACATCCCTTCGGGGTAGTGCTTTAGATAGTTGAGGAAGACCAGCCACACGTGAATATGAGGTTGAAAGGCGGAACCATTGCCGCTATCGAAGTAGAGAGAAGGATATCAAAGGCGAGGTCTTGTGCATTGCTGAGAGAGATATCAAAGGGTTTAGATGAGTTTAGCTCAGGGAGCGGGGCGAGAAGAGCATTCTTGGGCTCATATCTGTCCACAATCGGACCGGGAGGGAGGGTGTTGTCTGGCTTGGACTTTGATCGCTGAGCAGCCACATAGGCGGCTTCGGCGGCTTCGGTACCCTCTTGGTTCTCTTTGGTGGTGGTAGCCATCCACAATCTTCCTTCACTCAAGCCGTATTGGAAAAGACTTGTCACTCCGCAAATGGCGATGTAGGCACCTGCAGGCTTGAGCTTCGACTTTGCGATTTTGTTATTGAGTAGACCCAAATACTGATCTTTTGTCTCGGCAAAGACGTCTTGGTTTACAGCGGCGAAGCAGATTCTGTGCAAAAAGATGAAGGCCGAATCCGCAGATGGTTCACCTTTGGCATCCTGTTCTGCCGGGTCAACCGAGTTGAGCAACGTCAGAATACTTCCTCTGGCGTTCAAAAACGGTTGAGCGACGACCAATGCTTTGCAGTAGAGGAAGAGCTGCTTCAGAACGTCCGTACGAGCCAGAATGGCCAAATGGTGATAAACGCAGCCAATATGGGGCTGCCTATTAGCGCTTTCAGAGTACCAGCGTTTCGAGGTGTGCATCCATACCTCCCTGTCGCGGGAATCTCCCTCCTCGATAGCCATGCGGTATCTACCGAGGTCACCCAAGCATACACTCCATATATTCGCAAATGTGGGCACGGTTTCGTAGAGCAGAGCCATCATCGAGTACGAGAGATTAATAAAGGCGAGCATGTGCTCAAGGCTGTCCGGCAGACGGTGTCTCAGCAGCTCCAGAAAGCTGTGAATGCCGTGCCGCCACATACGAGCCGGCATCGAGTACCTATCAGCGAGTTTTCTCAGGGAGGGTGCGGCGGAAGGATGCTGGCTCGCGAGAAAGAAGTCGTGGTGTTCGTGAAGCAGGGTACGATGCAAGGCAACGAGGGCCTGCCACTGACCATTGTTCAACCGAGGTGCTCCCTTCGAGCTCTGCGCAACGGCGGCCTGCTTCGAATCCACTTCGATGCACTTGGCCTCGACCATGATGAGGCCAGCGTATATGCCTTTGACCTCCTCTACCAACTGTTCCTGGCTTATAGGACGAGTCTCCGGCTTTAGGATGAGATCGGGGATCTCTTGCGTTTCCGGAGAGCCTGGCGTCTGCGGAAAGAAAACGATGACTCTGCACTCGCATTTGCAAGTTTGAAGCCTGCACATAACAGTCGCTGCGGTGACGGGTTGGCCTGGCAAACGCTCGGGAAGGGGAAGCTTTCTTCCCGGAGCAACGCTGAAATCATGATTGCTGCATTTACATATCGATGGCTTCGTACTGTTGAGTCAAAGACTGTTAGCAGAGCTTATTACTTGATCTTCACATTGGCTAGCGCATAGCAAGTTTGGCTGATCACGGCCCGCCTCCGTGCCAGTATACAGACAAGTTGTCTCGGGGCTATCGCTACCTACTTTTGGTCGACTTTGTCTCTGTGTGCAGAACTGGGACTAGAAAGACAAGCTTTGGAACGAATTTTATCGGAAGGCTGCTTATTCAAGGTAAATTTCTCCATTTTACGTAGTAAAATTGTGGGACGCAAAAAACTTGGTAGAATTGTATAGGATTGGGCAAGGAGCTTTTGTGTACCGTCGTCGCAATGGGAAGAGTGATAACGAAGTATTCGAGGGTTCCGAAAGATTAGGGGTTCGAGAGAGAGTATAAATACACCGCTATAAGGCCCGGTCTGACCAGCGCATGCGTATGCGACGATATAAAGGTACTAGCTTCGCGTTCGCAAAATGGACCTGGCATTGAGCAAAAACAATATGGTAGTTCGCGGACTCCGCGAAGGTCCCCTTCCCTTCATACCTTGCTACTGCAGGCTCCCCTTAAATTTCTTTCTCATCATGGCCAGCTTGCTCATCTCATACTTCCAATCATATCTTCATATATCTGCATCACGGATCGGTACAGATCTGGATTTTTTTCGAGTCTACCTTTAACCGGATTATAAGTCTCTCTCCTGGCACCACAGCAGAATCTGTACTTGCATGAAACTAGACTAATTGATCTGTCCAAAGGACTTTGTCAACGGGCCTACGTTGCGGAAATAACCGAGATTGAGCTCGACTAGGAGGCGGCAGCGTTGTTCATGAGCAACAGTGCCGAGTTTCTGAGATTGACTCTTGGTCATACGATCCAGATTCGTACGAAGGGTCTAACGAGGTTTCGAGAAGAAATCTCTCGAATGATGGCCCGGTGCCGAAGCTGGTGCCCGAACATTATCTACGAGCAAGAATACTTCATTCAGAGCTCTGCAAACTCACTCTTCAGAGAGGTCCAGTGTTACGAAGGTAGGGAATTCGATATTCAATTGATTATAACAGATGCGATATAAAGAAGAAAATATCAAGACAAAATACGAATATTAGAGTTTCCTAGCCTAGTTTTTATCATCAAAAGAGCGCCTGAAATAGCAAACTATTCAAATTAAAAAACTTGCGTTTTATTTCAATAAATAAACGCCGATACCGAATTTCAAAAAACAGAAAGTAAAATAGATAGTTCGAAAAACGAGTTTATGAAAGTAAAAAAACTCTTGAAAATAACCCGTGGGACTCCTTTGCGCAAAAAAGGAAAAGCTCAACGAAATGAGAGAAAATAGGGCAAGAAAATAGTCAATCAAACATGAATATGACGGAAAGCCATGATCGTTATTACATGTAACTCCGAAAGAATCTGTAGATAAGAATATCTCCGGATCTGACAATGACCTACTTCCCTATCAGGTGCAGTAATGGTCAGCAGAACGAGGTAGTTTCTTGAGGGAACAGCGGCTGGCATTGTGGTCCAGCAGCGGGCGGATCGAGACCCAATCCATCAGCTGAGTTCTGAAGAATCTCAGCATCAATGCCAAGCGACGGTGAGATCGGCGCCAACGTTCGTAAGAAGCGGATCGTCTTGCGCAGAAGATCGCTGAGGGTCTTTCTATCAACGAATCTTTCGAGCTGAGGATGCTTGTACGCAGCCTGCAAGACGAGTAAGTTGCCGAATTGTCTGTAGGTGAGTTAGCGGCAGTCAGAACCGGGTTCGCAACGGGACGGAGTCGATGAACATACGCGTGAGCTGTGCCAAAGATGTCCGTGACAATGGGCCGGTTGCCCTTTTTGGCATCGTACGCATGGAATGCGGAAGCGCTCCTCACCGCAGCTTCGAGACACGTCCTGCACGGATCGAGATACTTCTCAAACTGAACTTGCGAAGGTGATAATAAGCCGGAATCCGGTATCACCCGATGAATAAGATAATTGACGAAAGGACGATTGATGATGAATTTGATTTCGTAGTATTTCGCCCGAAGACGGGCGGCGTTGATGTCGCTAGACGGCGGATCATTATCCCGCCACTGAAGCGGAGGAATAAGTCTTGTGCGCCAGGCCTCCAGGTCCACCAGAAGAAACTCAATCTCTCGGGGTTTGAAGCTCGTAACTTGATAGAGTCGAGACTGGACCTCCTTTAATATCAGGGTGAGATGATACTGTGCTGTAAAATAGAGCCATATTCCAAAATCGCCGTTGATTGTGTCTTTGTCGTGGAGCTGCAGTGCCGCTGAGCGGGTAAATCTCGCAATACCGCTGGGAGGAAGATCGAGTTCAGCGAGAAGATCGCTGTTGTGCGGTCAGTCAGCATAGGCTGGGAAGGAGAGGATAACGATTACGGGGCGAAGGGCAGCCGAACCTTTCGAGCTGGACACAACTACAGAATGTGCGGACCATCATATCACTTAAAAGGCAATTTCTGTCAGAAGGCAGCTGCCTGGCCGAGGCATTAGACAGCGCGCTCACGAGTCCTTATTCGGGGATGGATAGATACGTACTGCTCGATCATCACGCTGCAAGCCATGCACGCCTCCGATATCCATGTCCAGCTGTCTATGGGACGACCCAGCTGGGCCCAGTAAAGTCCCGCGAGAAGAGAAGCTTGCACGTACTCAACGTTAGTGCGACCCTTGTGCAGCGCTAGTATCCGAAGGGCCTTTTCACAGTACGCTAACCCGGGGATGACATCTATGTTCTGAAGGCCTTCATCGTTCGGATGCTCTGCCGGATTTGTTGGCGAAGACGGTTGGCAAGGGTTGTCTGACGCGCTTTCCCGACGTGCCAACCAATCGAACGACAGCGGCCCCGGCAGCGACGTCTTATGATAGGAAATCGCCCCCAACGCGAGGACTAGCAGGACAATGGCAGAGTCGAGGGTGAATGGAATACGCTGTCGAGGAGAGCCCGCCGTTTTTTGGCGGTGAAAGCTGCCCGGCTCTCCCTGCACCAACGGAAGAGGTAATGGCTGCGACGTCGACTCCCTTTCCCTCTTGGACCCGGCCCATGAAGTTGAAGACGGTGTAGGGTAGGACGAATGCGAGCACGGATCGGCTTCCAGGGACTGATTTCCGCCTATAATCACCGAACTCCCGGCCGGAATTCGTTGCTCAGCAAATGGTTCCAAGATTTCATGTTTGCCCGAGAACTCCCAGACCATATTCCCTAGCAGACAGCGATTTAGAAACGGCTGCATGGGGTATATATTCTTGAGAAAAGAGTCAAGCAAGCACGAGCAAGCAGCCCAGTCGAGCCTGAGCATCTCCATCGCGCCACGTCCAATTCTCCCCCCGGTGCCTTCCAGAGGATGGACACTGGCAGATTGTTCGCCATCACAGCTATCGTTCTCGTTCGGTGTATTGATATACGAGTTCGGACGATCTTCTCCTTCCCCTCTTCCTCGTATTACCAGAGAACCTCGTCTGCCTTCAGCAGCCATCACGTATCCGCCATCGTACCCTCTCTTCGAGAGAAGCGCTTGTATTCTCGGCCACAACAAGAGCCTGTGGGCGGCCGCGCTGTGGTTGTCGGGCATTCTGACGGTTTTTTTGTGGTCATTCGGGCCGTTCAACGTCATCGGAATATTCGAGACGGCTGCAGGAGCAGTGCATATGGCCAGGTCATGCGCAGATGGTTGTACTTTATTTATTCATCTGTTAGCATGGAAGACGAAGGACACAACAGAAATGAAGAGTACGCCCCCCTACCCTGGGTGTAATCTTCCACCTTCGGAGACACAGTGTTCAGAATCTGGTTTAGCAGGTCGACGGCGACCGGGTCGGCTCCTTGCTGCTTTAGCAGGTACTGCTCGATACCCGCGAGTTGCTTTTCAACCATCTGTTGTCTAGACATGGTAAGGGTCAACGGCTCCGGCTGCAAGAGTCATCTCTACTTTGAAATCGTACTTGGTCGGTATCACATCCTGATATACGCAAGATATTCCATTTTCTCTGCAGTACGAGCATGCGGGCCGCCCTTCGTCGCACTTGGTCGGTATCACATCCTGATATACGCAAGATATTCCATTTTCTCTGCAGTACGAGCATGCGGGCCGCCCTTCGTCGCACTTGGTCCTCTTCGCTCGACATCCATCACACGCCTTCGGTTTCGAGCATTAGCTCCAGGGATCCTATCTGCTGAACGGAGTCGGACAACTGACCTGAAAAGCCCTTATAGCTTTCCTTCGAGGCGGGTAAGGTGTCTCCGCGAATGCGTGGAGAGGAATTGCAACTTTTTTATGGTCCATGGTATTTGGTCCTGTAGTGCTAGGAGTAAAAGAGAATCTTTCAGCTTTCGGGGATAGATCAGAATACGAGTTCGCACGCGACGGTGTCGAGTTATGGTGATAGTATAGCAAGAAGTGCGCGAATGGTCCTGACGGAGTTATCTGGGAAGGTGCTCTAGTTAGAAAGATAAACACTGTGGTAATCCAAAAAATCTCTCGAAAAAGACACAGAAGAAATTAGTTGTTATTATATAAACTTCATTAACAGCAGAAAGTAAAGTATGATGTGAAAGTAATATTGCTGGTTGACAGGTGAAAATCATTTGACAGGCTCAAGTCAAGGAGCGACACAAGTGTGGAAGAAACTTTGTTAGAAAAATGCTTATACATCATCAATTGATCCGAAAGGCAAGTTTGTGCTGTAATTGTACTCGTTATTCTTCTGCAGAGGATCAGAAGATTTTTGATAACGGTGTTGCCCTTAATACGAACAATATTCATGGACATCGGGACCAGGAACATAACAATAAAGGTCGCAAAATAGCCACAAGTTGGATACTTCTACAAGATAGTTCCAGGATTTCCGAAGGTCATGAGTTCTTCACACAATCGAATTGGACGATATTCCATAGCCCTATTTTCTTTCTTGTCAAACGATTTTCCGTTTCCGCTGCTTCGAAGGATATTGGGTTTCGGTTCGGTTCTTAGATCATGAACCAATATTGTCATCACAAGACACTGGTGCGTTTAGAGGTGGCATTTCCCAGCGGCTAAAAAAGTGAAGCCTGATGCGCCAAGCTTCACACAACGAGAAACTCTATATTTGCTTGTTTTCTCCCGTTCTCTCTTTCCCCCCCCTTTCCCCTTTCCCCGCTCCCCCAACATTCCTTTTCCTCGACGAGATCGGGTTCAATTCTTGCCAGCTTTAATTTAGCATGGAAATGTGCAGTAATGCCGACAAGATCGGGCCAATAAGCTCAAGGCTTAGAATTAAAGATTATTTGACGGAATTGTTTGGAGAAGAAGGAAACGAACCAGACGAAATATCACATAACGATCGATGGCAGCTACTGCAGGTAAATATGCCATAAATCTAATTTGATCAGATTTATTAATAATAAAATAGCAAGCAACAAAGAAGGCTTACGCCGATTTTGTGAACGAGAATCCAGGAAATCATGCCAAGTCCTGGCAAGAATTTTCACGGGGGGAAAAACAAAAACTCAAGAGCCTCATGATAGGACGTACCAACGATATTATCATTCAAAAAGCCGAATGGCTCCCTGAATACCTAATAAAGACTTATATCAAAGGACGTCAAAAGAGCAAGAGGAAATATGAAGGACGTGTGAACAAGCAAATCGTTCAAGAGCAAGAGACCGCCGATAGCAACGATGAAGATGGGTCAGAGGCTTCAGGGACCTTGAGAACCCTGAATACGAACCACAACGTATCCATCTCCTCCCTTCTCAATAAGTCAGATATTTGATCATGGCGTTAAACGATTCAGGATTTCTGGAGAACACGTATTGTATTCTTATCAATTTATAACTCGTTGAATGTTCAAACCCCAGGCTATAGAAACTTCAGATGCTAGTCTAAACATTTATTACAAAATAGTCTCGAGTGGAACTCTGTATGTATTCTCTAGGAGACGTATTGTAGATATATATTTTGAATCCACTAGATTCTAGCTAAATCAATGTAGTAGCTTGCGTGATACGTTTGAAAGCCAGCGTTTAATTGATAGTTACATTCCAAAAATCTCTATTTCCTACTTTCATATCTCTTCTTTCGCCCTGGGGCGGTAATTGCCCCTGCTCTAAAAACACCTCAGAAGTTGAATTCTCTCCGAACGAGCTTGTCTCGCTTCGCACATCTCCCCTTATCTCTTTTCTTGTCTCCTGCCGTAATTTCAGTTTCAAATTATTTCTTATGTGATTAAGACGGAACCATTCTGTATAGCGCCGAGGATGGCTAGTACATCTAAAGTATGACGGTCAGCGTGATAATGTTACTCTACATGTAGTTATGTAGCACCTTTTCAAGGATTCAAGCCCTTCAACTTGGCTTGCAAACTCTATCTGATAATCCAGGTCTTCGAGATCTTTAAGGTTCCATCGCTTCAAAATAATACGTATATCTCTCTGTAGGGTACGTGGTAACTGGCTTAGTATTGAATGCTAAGAGAAATTACCGCCAATACATACTCTGATGCGATTCCAAGCATCATCATGGTGAAGATTGCGTGGCACGGTCTTTGGGATTCCGAGAAGGTTCCTTATCTCCCAAGATGGTGTACCCGCGTCGATAAAAGACTCAAGCTCTTGCATATAGGCATCGTAGGGATCGCAGTTGTACTTGGGATTCATTTCGCTTGGCTATTCTATGTCTGATTAGTTGGAGGTATGTAGGTGGGGTTTGCGTTCTGCTTACAATTTCCCCTTTATTTTCTAGATCCAGACCTTTTTTGCAGATCAACACCACTTTGAGACTATATGCGTTGTAAGAAAAAGCAACCTGGAACTTTTGCATTTAGAATTTCGGTTGCAATTAAGGATGGACTTCCTATACGATGCGATCCATGAACTGTATATCTTGCGTCTTGATTCTAGTGGATATCCTCTACTAACCCTTTGAAGTTTTCCTTAGCAATTCACACACATTACTATCGATCGCCGGGCCTATGTCTGATCTCCTCTAACCTATTTTATTCTGGTTCGTGAGTGTACCATTGGAAAATATATCCGAGCGTAGCTCGAGCTTGTCTAGGCGATGTTAAGTAATATAGCTTTCAAGGAGAAAACAGATCCCCATTAGAGAGGTATTTGATCAAAAGTATATGTAGAATCAAAGATTCACGGGAGAATCTCAAAGAACAGGAGGAAAGAGGGAATTTGAGACTACGCTGAGAAGAAAGCTGAAAAAGCAAGCAACAAAATAAGATATCTAATTAACAAGAGGAATAGGAAGGAGGAGATCCGTGATGTGAGAAGGAGAAAAAACATTAATGACGCTAATAAAATGCACCTGTCTAGGCGGGCTGATTTCTATTGGCTCGCTGAAACGTTCGTACAACGTTCTCCCGGTTTGCGGTGGCTTGCGGTATTTTCAATTTGTATGTTCTATACCAATCTATTTCGACCACCACTGCTTGATCTAACCGTGTTAGGCACAAGATCTCCTATCGTTATTATTGAAGGAATACAAGTATACGGAATATCTGGATCACTTCTGTTTGTCCGGCCAACGATACTATCAGAGACAGTTGAAATCGGGAATGGGCCCTTGTAGACGTATCGTATTGATTTGAACCTCGATAGTCACATGCTAAAGCTTAGGCGGTTTGACTCTAAGGATGACATCTTTCTTGATTTTGAAGATCAATGTCGATGCGTATACCTCGAATGTGTATTTACATCATGTAACAACTCTCAACGCTGTATTTCCAAGCGCGAAGACCTGAGTCTGCTTTCCGATGCAACCTCACATATATATTATTGCATCGTGCTGCCCAAGCGGCTTGTACGATCTTGAAAGGATTGTAGTTCCCCGGTGTTACTAGTGCCTCCACCTTGATATGACCGCACGGCTTCCATGGAAGGATATCTTGCCTATCCCTTCAACTTCTATGGTCTGGTGATAAGATTTATAAAGATACGTGGTCTATACTGTGTACCCCAGCTCTTTCATCTATCATTCTGCAATCCTTGTCAGCGAGTTTCTGAGTATTATACTGGTGAAACGTAGGTCGAAGAACAAACCCCGCTGCTGAGCTTATCAGTCTTTTGCTCCACGTCAAACCGCGGCTTGATATCGAAACACCGTATTAGTTGGTATACGAAGCGCTGTCATCTGAGCAAAGGAAGCTTCAGGCTCTGCTACGTTTTGATCGTCTCACGCTCTCATGGCCGAATGTAGTTTGTGATTTGTCATCGTTGAGTTTGGAAATTAGTGAGACTTGTACCGGTATCAAAGCTGGGGATCGCTTGTGATGATGAGATTTCTATGTTGGCAAAAGACGGTGCAGGTGTGCTCCTTGAAAACAGAGGATGAGATGTATAGTGCAAACTTGGAAGGCAATCCGTAAATTAAAAATGTTCGAATCACGGTGGCAAAGTAAACCATTCATTGCGACCATATAGGAGATCCACTGGAGGGGGCTGCCATTCAGCTCGAGGAGATACTTCATAATGCCTTTTTCGAGTAATATCACCCATGTTTCTCAAGATATACTGAACGGCGAGGTGTGATACTCATTAGCAACGTACTCCCGTCCATAGCGAATATTTGCCGTAATCTGTGGAAATTCGAGGCGTTGAGAAATGAAGAGAGCCCCCTACTCCCTGCAAGCGAGTGATTTTCTTGCTCGCAAGAAGGGGTTAGATTCAAAAACAAAGGTGAGCCCAGATTCCACTCTTGTGGAGGGGGCGGGAGTTAGGGCGGCTGCAAGGTTTAAGTGGAAGCTTGTTCTCCAGAATCCAACAACAGAATTGTCAAGACTAGGTTATTAATGTATTAAAAGTACGGAAACAGAGGGGTTTGTGGACTCTAGTACAAAAGCTCAGGTGCAAATACAGAGCTAATGTATTCCTTAACGAACCCTTCCTATTCTACTTTGTACAGTAATACTTTAGGAGGCCGCAGGATGTAATTATTTTTTAATTTTTTAAGAATTTTATGGTATTCTTGTAGCAAAACCATGTCTACTTTCCAACCGAAGAATAAATTAGTTTCAAACGTCATACCATATTCAATCCACATCTCCATCATAAGCCTTGAAAAAAGGCTCATGACTAAGCATCTCCACAAATTTCGAAAGATATACCCGCTCCCAGGAACCCCCAACTTCTGCTATCCCTTAAGCTTTGCATCTTTCCTAATACACAAAAAGCCACCCTAATTGATACTAGTCTAAGATTATCAAAACAAATAGCCCAGTCCCTTTTTTTTTTTTTTTGTAAGAAATCAGAATGTTGCTTGGATGAAGATTGTTGTGAGTAAAAGCGATATCCGAATCATCAAGCAAATGGGCTCGGAGTAAATGGGCTCGGAGTAAATGGGCTCGGAGTAAATGGGCTTGGAGTAAATGGGCTCGGAGTGAATCTGGTGTGCGATCTCTTAAGTCCCAAGGTCTGGGCAATCGCGTGAACCAGTCATGAAAATCGCGACATTTGCAAAAAAGACCTGCTTGTGGATTACCCGGCAAGTCGAAAATGTAATCTTTCGTAAATCCTCGAGCAATACTACCTATATCGCCAGCTATATTGTTAGTATATTTTGATAAATGTAGAAGCTGACCGGGATATCATTATAACCTATAAATCGATCCCTAGGGTCTTGTTTTAATCTTTGCAACAAGATACCATTTGCTTTAATAGCTGACATATACGCTTTTTTCGCCCTCGCAGATTGTGTCCTAGATTATGTCAGGTTGTTTCCCCTTTACAAACTCTATGTAGAGAAATGTCAAGCCGTCTTCCCGCCGTCAACCATATATTTCCGGCACAGTAATCTCAGAAGCCAATGTTTTGCGGAGGATGTAGACACTGTCCTTCTGTAATAGATATTTTAAAGCCCTATTTAACAATTAAATCTCGCTCCGGAAATACTAATAACGGCGGTCGAGCGAGGGTATGGTACGTTCGGTTTTTAAGGTAATGATCCCGTATTTCTTCTGGACCAGGGAAATCATAGTTGGGATTTTCAGCAAAATATGAAGACTGATGGAATATTTCTGGATCTGCTGACGACAACAAGGAAGACACAAGTAGAATATCGCTTGATAAGTAAGTGATTGGCTCTTGCTTATCGTCCGTCGCCATCTTTCGGAAGTATTGGTATTGCTTGAAGGGGATGTGATGAG
Source organism: Dactylellina leptospora (assembly GCA_036971365.1). NCBI lineage: Eukaryota > Fungi > Ascomycota > Orbiliomycetes > Orbiliales > Orbiliaceae > Dactylellina > Dactylellina leptospora. The sequence goes on along the minus strand of JAJTUC010000035.1, from coordinate 166,080 downwards.
ACTCAGTGGTTCGCGTATTTAAGTCTGTTGTTGCTTGCTCTATGGCTTGGCGCCACTTTTGCACTACCTCCATCGTTTTAAATTCCGTGTGGGGATTCTCTTTCCTTCTTTGTTTTGAATTAGGTATCTTTATTGTTTTAGCCATTCTGTTGTGTTGTAATATTTTTATATTGGTTTAGTCATTTCCATAGCTTTGTAGAAAATCGTAAGATCTCGGACTTCGTGCCGTCAACATCGTAAATTTCTTATACTCATTCTAGGACTTGTGAGAAATCTTTGCCAAAAATTTAGTCCTGTTGAATGGTAGCCGTTTCTCATAAATGTTCCGTTGGGAAGTATATGGGAAGTTGAGTTGACAGGTCTCAGATTTACCCAAAGATAACGAAATAAACAATCACGCTAAACTTCAAAGGGAATACCAAGACTTTCAATTCATTTGGTTTGACATTATTATTGTCTAACTTAGACCTGCAACCTATTATTTACTGTATATTTCAATTCCATGGACCCGTGCTGACTCTACCAGTTGGATAAGTACGAAGGCTCTCCTTTCACTAGTTGCCACGAGTTGAATAATCTCAAGCCCGCGATAATGTTGTCAGTGTTGTGGATATAAATCCCGTTGATGTCACTCACTACCAGCGGCCACGCTTCCACGGTTGATCAGCCACCAAAGTGTGTATTACCAACCCGGGCTACCAAGTAGAGACCCCGTCCGAGGACGAGCATTTCCGTGCTATTGAGAGGTTCGAAGATATCGATGAGGGTTGATGGGAGCCCTGTGGCACGGATCAAACAGGTCACTGACGCGCAGGAACAAGACGTAGAATTAGCGAAGGAACCAGCGGCGACTATATTACGAGAAGGGCAATTATAAGAAATTCACGGTGAAATCATATAAACTCAAGAGGCTAGGACAGGACAGGCAAACTCGCGGAGAAGCGTTATATATGAAATGCAGCAGTGTAAGATTGAGAAGATTGTAGCGTAAAACAAGGTATAGGTGATTGTGCTTTTAAGGCTACAGGTTTGTGGCAAGAAAGGGACATTGAGTAAGGCCGTGATGTATCGCTCGCAAAAGCGGGACCAAAAATGCAGATACAGGTACGTATTCCTTTAAGTTGCCTTACTTACCTTTCGGATTTCTGTTGTACTATGGTCTCTGGATTTAGAGGTAATATTATTTTCTACAAAGCGAGAAAAGATTAGAGAGACCAATTTTGTTATGACATTTAATGTACCATTTCTTCGAAGTTGCAATTTCGTTGGTAGGGCGAAAATACTAAGACAGTTTTACGAATGTTTCTTGAAACTGAAGTCCGCGGATATTCCCCGTATCTTCGTACTCAACGAAACTGGTGGAATGGCTAAAATACAAATCGCCCTTGCTGTGTTCATCATACATCCAACAAATATCCAACACCCAACACATGCATGTATCCTACTCCCCTTACGGTGTCAGAAACAGGTATGTTGGCGGCGCCCAATTTTGTTCTCTGAAGAACGCCGCTGAATTCCTTGAAGGTAATGCTAGTCAAATGGGTCATCATAACCTACAAAGGAAGTATGAAGAGGAACCACCATCATACGAAGATAAAAATAAGACAACTCTATCCATTAGAGCCTGGCGTCGAGACGTTCACTACCCGTAATGCGTTAGTCGAGCAGCGTTGATTGTGTTTGTCCACCATCACATGTCTGATCAAGGGATCCAGTCGACAGGCCTTGTAGAACAAGATATGTGCAACCTTGTCGACAGGTATTTTCTATGTCAATCAGTAAATCGTTGTTCTTTGTTCCGAGCGTTATAAAAATTCGAGCTAGCTTCCTTATGAAATTCTCAGGTCTGTTCGGCCTGAGCGCGTCGCCTCTAACTCTCATTCTTATTTGTATCAGGCAGTATAAGTGACTGAGCGATAAGTGCCTGTTTCCAACCAGTCACCTTCCTCGTACGTGCTAGGAACTAGCTGCTGTGCCGCGTTTTCACAGTGCTGATCTGACCGCAAGTCCCTTGCCTTTCCGTGGCAAATAGCTGCAAGCAATGTAGCACATAGTTATTATAGCTTTAAGTTTAACAAATGGAACGACTTAATCGCTCGAAAGAGATAAAAGGAAGAGTTACAAATTAAGTTTTCTAAGTTTACGACCACTTTTTGCAGGCAACCATAGTTTTAAAAAAAGGTGTACATCTGATCTTATCAAATACAAATTTCTCCCCGGAAGGCTCTTTCCCTTGATACATTATCTTACCTCGGAATAATAGATTAGATGCTCCGCCGCCGTTGCTTCAATAACTCGACCAATAGCGCGACTCTGCTAGCGAGCTCAATGCGATTGGTTACAAGATGACTCAAAATGAATAAGTCAAATAACACACCTACATAACAAATGAACAAAGGTATAGCAGTACACTAGCCAGCCCCATAAAGTCTATACCAATAAGGAAATTTTCTCACTTAGGATATGTGCATTAAACTACGCTCAACTCTCCAGTATCCGTGTAGCAGTACCTCTAACAGAATTATTATTTTGCTGTTGATGTTCCGTCTTCGTGGACGTGAAGGTAAAGTTTATCTAGCTTCAGCGTAGAAGGCTAGATAAGCTTAAATATAAATATCCATCCATTCTCACTTTGACATTCCATCCAGCATTCGATCATAATCGATGCATTTCAATATTTCATGCGTCATACTCGATAATTCCCAAGACACACACACTTCCTCTTTATCATTCCATCTACCTCGTTAAATCCTTTTATAAAATCAAGGTTTTTGTCTAGGGACTGCTCGAGATGTCAACCGTCTTCAAGCGTTTCTATACCTTGATAGGAAAGGTCACTCTCGATGATGTGAAGGCTTCCAACAATAATGGATCTAGATGGGCTCAATCTGTTGACATAGGTATCCAAAAGTATGAAGAAACTGTAAGTTCGCGAACGGTTGATATATGCACATTTAAAATGCGATCTAATGGCAGCGTCAGGAGCCCAATGTCAAGAAAGCAAAAATAAAGTCAGAATGTTTCTTGAACTTTTCATTGTTAATGTAAGCTCATAACGCATCGATAGGGGTGCCTTTGCACATAAATCCCACACAGATCCAGGGGATCCTTTTCCTGTTATTTCTGTCCAACTTCTCACCGAAGACGAGAGAAGGATTACAACCCTAAATTAATGGTTTTGCATTACCGGCTGTGTTCATGGAGTCTAATTTTAGAAGGCGCTTCAACTAGTGCCAAACATGCCCTCCAGGTACTAGTTCACAGCCCTTGAAAGTAAATATGAAGCTCTTGCCATTCTCGCGAAATTGGCCAAGGAGTTTTTTTTTTTGGGTCCGAAGGTCTTTCGTCCACGTTAGAGCGCTTGCCATCAACTTGAAAAAGAAATGTAAATTGTTGAGTTTTATGGAGTTTTTGTAGTTAAAATGTTGCTATATGTGTAATCGATTTTCAACAATGATCAGTTCCAGGGCTTATGATGTCGACTTGTTCGAACCTAACGATAATTTCAAACTTGCTCATGCGCATTGCGATCTTATTTAAGGAATTCTTCCAATATTGGTCTTTCGTGCCCAAAATGAAATCCTGTAAGGCTTGCCACATCTGGCACAAAGCTCAGCAACCTTAGAAACTCCTGACTATCACATGAAAATGCTTTTCACCGAAATGTCACCGCAATACAAATCAAAAATCTACGATTGTCAAGTTGTGTAACTCAGATAAGTTCCCAAATTTTGAATGAAAATGGTTGATACAGAGTATAATGCCCGCGCTCGCTCTGGGAAGCTCTGGACGAAACTTCTTAACTCATGCCAAGCTTTGGTTCTTCTCAATCGCACAATATCCGTTAGTTGGGCGTGATTATGTGTCTCACTTCCTTAGTTGTCTCATATCCTTACAATGAGTTAATCGAAAAAAGCAAATTTCATGCACGTGTGGTTGTAGGGTGTAACTTGGCATTTGCCATCATATTGGACAGGTTCACTGAAAATTTTCATCTGTTGAAATCAAGTCGACGCGAAGCATATCTTGTTTCTTCAACTCACAAAATTCATCAAATATTAATCTAAGTAATGGCATCCTTTCTTAGCAAAGTGGGAAGAAAGTTACTACGAAAGGCCCCTTCACCGCCTCGGTGTTTCCCTAGCTCCGGCTTCAAGATCCTTGATTCGGCAGCCAAAATCGAAGAAGAGAAAATGCCTGCATTCGCGAAAGATCTCTTCTATCCAGTGAAACTGGGCGAAGTTTTTAAGGAGCGTTATCAAGTAATAACAAAGCTAGGATTTGGAGCAAACTCTACTGTTTGGCTTTGTCGGGATCTTCAGTAAGGAGTTTTGTTTTCCTTCACATGAGAAACGGTTCCTAAGGCTGAAGGTGTCACAGAGAACATAGATACGCTGCAATCAAGGTCTATATCCGCAGTTCTCAGCCCGCGAAGGAAGTTGAAGTTTTCAGGCATCTCGGCTCTTTAAAGTCAATGCATCCTGGCCAAGATTTGATTCGACGACTATTAGATTCTTTTCAGATTGAGGATCCATCTGGCAGCTACTTCTGTTTGGTTCACGATCCACTCCTTCTGAGTCTCTTACATTTTCAGTACTCGTTCCCTGAAAAGACTCTGTCGGAGAGTCTTTTAAAAGCTTCGTTGCAGCAAATCTTACAGGGTTTAGACTACCTTCATTCCGAAGCGGATACAATTCACACAGGTGATGATTACTTGATATCCCGTAGCCAGATGGTGTAACTAATAGTTAATACAGACATTCAAGCTAAAAATGTGGTTATTGGTACTACTGATTTTTCCATTTTCGCGGAATGGGAGAGGGCTGAGCAGCTGAATCCCAGCCCTAGGAAACTGCTTGTTGACCGTGAAGTTTACCAGTCTCGGAATTTTGATCCTTTTTCTAAGAAAGGATGGAGAGCTTATGGCCCACCGATCCTTTGTGACTTCGGAGAGGCTCGAATTGGAAGAGAGCACACAGGCCTTATTCAACCGGACCTGTTCCGTGCACCCGAGGTAATCCTTGGAATGACATGGACATCGAAGGTTGATATTTGGAACGTAGGAGTCATGGTAAAATAAATCATTCTAAGCTATTGAAACCATGTCGCACTAAGTACTTGTTAGGTATGGGGTTTGTTCGAGGACCATTACCTATTCAATAACCAAAATTCTGAAAATCGATCCTCCAATGCGCACATTCTCGCTCATATGATCGCAATTCTCGGGCCTCCACCATTGAATTTTCTTACACGTAGCGAAGAATACCTCGAATTTTGGGATACAAGTGGTGAGTTCTATATCCTTATGCTACTCATTTAGCGGAGCTTACTGGCGCTCATAGGTACTTGGAAAGGAGTTGAGGAGATCCCGCATGACTCGCTTGAAGGTTCTGAAGAATACCTCGAGGGCGAAAATAAAGAGCTTTTTATGCAATTTATGCGTAAAATGCTGAAATGGTGTCCTGAAGAGAGAGCTGATGCAAAAAGGCTTCTAGAAGATCCGTGGCTAAACAGCGACTAGTGTGAAATTAACTTATCTCCGTTAAACTTTTATTTGCATACCTTTAGACTGCATATAATTTTTTAGCCTCGAGCTTTCTTTTTGATAGACCGAGGGATACGAACTCCTTAACGAGCTTGTCTAATTTGTTCCCCGAAGCCGCGGCCTGTTGCGCTTCAGGTTCGTTCCCAACACCACGTAACCTAAGATCGAGCGGGGGTCTTGGACGAGCATATCTAGCAACGTTGGCATCCTGCTTGAGGCGTTTCTCAAACCAGTACAATCGAACTAGGACGACGACGATATTGATGAAGGCAAGATTGGTGAACATTGGTATAAAATAGATGACAAGTTGTTGGTACATTTTGAGGTCTTTGACATCGATACTAGAGGTTCGGATACGTTAGAATCGTCTTTAGTATTCCCTCTAGGAGCATTTGAGCACGAACGTGTTCAAGCCAGACTCAGTAGAGCCACTGACACCAAAGAAATAGGCATCAACAGCTGGCATATTGCCATATGGATAAATGACGATGAAGCCGAGGATGCCCATCAGGATAATATATGCATCTGTATTGTCGGCATAGTCAGCGCCCATCTTTGGGAAAGAAAGATATGTTTTCTTACAATGCAGTGTGATAAAATTAAGCTCCAGTTTCCACATCTCTGTTACGATTTCCGGTCCTAGGAACCTAACCCTAACAAGAACAAAAAGAATACGTGATGAGAAAATAATGATTATCAGCTATCAGAGAATGCTTTTAAGAGGGGATTGGGGATAGCTACAAAAACACGAAAGGGCAACTCAGGGGAGCAGAGAAAAATATGCGGGGATGAGTGAAAAGGAGAAAGGCTTGGTGAAGAGTTTTATACTGCCACAGCACTAAACTAGGAACTGATCAGCAGTGGCTCGCCAAGGGCCTAACATCCTGCATTCACCGGAACGGAATCACAGCCAACGCGCTGCCCACTGATTGCTCGCGTCTTAACTCTTTCCCCGTTTAGTTTAAAAAAAAAAAGAGAAATTTACGAATTAGAGACCCTGGATCACAAGGAAGCAGTCGTGGCGAAGTTAATATAGAAGTACGTTTAGTTGTTGAACATCTTTCATCCAATACGAAGATTCGTACCCCGGGTGGAAATTGATCGGAGATGCTTAGGCCCGAGCATATAGAATCGATTCAAGTTGCTCTCCCTGTAGAAGTCCTCTCTGTGTACCTGGCTTTCATACACTTTATAACACTTAAAAGATCGCTTCTCTCCTAAATTATTATCTTTATGAATCATTACCCTCTGAAAATCGGCATCATCTCTGAGCATCGACAGCGTTACTGAGAATTGACATCGTCTCTGAAAATCATTGCAAGCGACAGATGGGTCAGCCAAAGCACGTGGTCATAAGAATATCTACCCTTACTAGATGACGAGATGCTAATCATAGCTCATCTCCAGCCTCTTTTCCTTCTCTAAGGGGATCTGACTGGATATTGTGAAGAAATTATTAGCCTTGCTCTGATGGTTAATTTTGCCTTTTGATTGTAACAAAGCTGCGACACAGAATAACCCAAACGGGAAATCCAGGTCGCAAGCGGAGATATAAAGGTGATGATAGTCGGTGACATCTACGCATTGCTGTGGAAGGAAACCGCAAGGACAAGACAGAATTGAATGGCTAACCCGGTATACAATTCTTCCGTCACTTCAGCATGTTAACTTTGTCGCTTACCTAGAGCTTGAAGGACAATCCCTGAACCTATACGAGCCATCACATAACGGCCTGCCACTTGTCGAGTTTGATGAATGGTGGGACGTCGAAGTACGTCAAAACAAACGGTCCCTGTCGACATCTGCAGAGGTCGGCTGAGCGATGGGACCGTTGGGATGAATGACTTGACGATTATCGAGTGAGGATGAAGCTGCTTGCTATGCCCCGAACCGGAAACGGAGGAGGAAGCATCGCAGCGGCTCTCCGAAGCTGATATCGAAGCCAAGTTGTATGCTAGGGCAAATTTTAGAATTTAAAGGATTCAATTTCTAACCCTTATGTCTTCTTTACCGTTCCGTAGGTGAACCGCGGAAGGATCATTACCAAGAAGGAAACAATTGCTTTATCTACCTGTTTGGCGGCCTTCGGGTCGCTGACTGGTCAACTCTTTGTGAACCAAAAGAAACTTTCAACAACGGATCTCTTGGTTCCCGCATCGATGAAGAACGCAGCGAAATGCGATAGTTAATGTGAGTTGCAGAATTCAGTGAATCATCGAGTTTTTGAACGCGCACATTGCGCCCGTTGGTATTCCTTTGGGGCATGTCTGTTTGAGTATCATTACAACCCTCGGCTACCGCCGGTTTTGAGCACGAACGGGTCACACCGCGCTGGCTTCTAAAGTTGTAAGCTCTGCTGGCCGCTCTGCTTAACCAGAACATAGTAAACGTTCCTTGTTAAGGTGAGGTGAAGCCGGTTCGGCCTGAACAAAACCACCCTCTCTAAAGCTTGACCTCAGATCAAACAAGGATACCCGCTGAACTTAAGCATATCAATAAGTGGAGGGGAAAGAAACCAACAGGGACTGCCTCAATAACGGCGAGTGAAGCGGCGACAGCTCAAATTTGAAATCTTCCGAGTTGTAATTTGAAGAGGATGTTTCGGTGCGGCCGGAGCTGAAAAAAGTAAAGCCAAACAAAAGTCCGTGATCCAGGAATAGAAAGAGCAAAAGATGCTAATACAGTAGGTATAGCGGAGTTGGTGAGGATTTCCGGAACGAGGAGATCTTCAACCTTCCTTATTCTCCTCGGAATCTTCCCAAATCAACCTTAGCGAATGAGAAGCGGTTGAGGCGGTCTTTCCTCTGCTACGATGCGTGGGGAAGCACCTGGCGATCCGTATCGTCGGCTCCGTCGCTTCTCCCGAACACAGTTATAATCATAATACCTAATATCCGCATCTAACCCCTGCCACCACCACCCTCCTGCGGATGCCATGCCGCACAAGTAACCGCCTGTTCACTCGCCCTAATTTTATGGTACATCTTACAAGTCTTCCAATCAAAAAAGCACACCCACCCGGAACTATCACCGGTCATCAAAAACTGTCCATCGGGACTGATATCCACATCAATCGCATAACCTGCATTATGGCCCCTAAAGCTCTTCTTCCTATTCTGCCTAAACCGCTCGGTGGTCGCGTAGACAACTACCTGGTTATCCGCCGACTGTAAGGCAACATATTTGCCATTCGGGTGCAGTGCAGACCGGACCATGGAGTACACGTACGGTTCCGCAATGAACTTGATGGATACCGAGATACCATATTCCCAAGCGCGAAGACTCTTATCATCGGAAGTGGAAATAAACCTCCGATTCTCATCCACAAACGTTAGCGTATTCACCGGCCCCAAGTGATGATCATACTCCTGCACTACCGCCGCAGTCCTGGTATCAGACTGTACGATCTTTTTATCGCTCATACCCGCGATGAATTCGTGGTGTTCGGCCTCGTCCGGATTGAACCGGATCACATGTGGGATTTTACCGGTCGAGAATCGGTAGATGCATTTACCCGTTTCGGTGCCCCAGAGTTTCATTTGGTGGTCGTAGGAGGCAGAGAGGAATTTGTCGCCGGAGCTGGTGAAGGTTATGTCGTGTACGGATTTGGTGTGGCCGTCGTAGGTGCGGAGGAGTTCGCGTTCATGGTAGATGTCCCACAGCTAGAACTAACGTTAGTACGATTGGAGTGGGTGGAATAGGGATTGAAGGGGATAGCATACTTTAATCTTAGCATCCGCCGAAGAGCTTAATAGCAGATGACCACTCTTGGGAAGAACCGTATGGCTGTAAAAGACCTGGAATGGCCTTTCAAGGTGTGGATCAGTTTCTTGGGGATGTAATTCGGTGTGCTGCCGACTTCCTTCCTGACATTGATATCCAAATCCTGTGGTACTGCATATAGTCCGTCCGAGATAATCTCTCTCCTGACTGCCGTGAAAGGTCGTCTGTTCCACCCCTGTAATGTTGACATTGAGGTATTCCGCGCCATCCTTGTCAATGATTGGATTCGATACCGGTGCTGCAGCTTCCTCCACCTATTCCACGACCTCCCCAGCAGCTTCTTCGCCTTCCGAGGACTCGTTCTTGTAGGATGCCCAGGGTCTGAGATACTAGCCCCGGCCCATAGACTATGTTCGAATCTCCCTTCTTCTGCTGCCCTTGATCTCCCGCGACTTTTCCTTGCTGGGTCGGTATTCCATCGCGTTTCGGCCGCCAAACATGGCAGCGTTGGACTGATCCGATCATATTTGCTAGATTACTTGGGTCTGCAGCATACCCTAAGCTGGAGCCGTAGTCGACGAGGGCCGCCATGATTCAGTCGACTCGGAAGAATGATGCTAGGTCGGTCGTTTGGTACGGGATGTGGAAAAATCTTGAGTGTCACGATGTTGGAAGAGATTCTGCGACTTAAGGCTGAGAGGTTCAGGCCTTGCCTAGCCTTGGCGTTTGCTTATCACGTGATCTTGCGTTTGACAAGAAAGTGCAACATTCAACACATCCAGAACCAACAGATCCGAGAAGCCCTCCAAACGCCATGATTGATTTCCGCGATATACTATCAGGTGGTGGCAGCTTCATTTTCGGTAAGAGTAGAGTGAGTCTATAGCTGTTCGAGTGAGGATGATCACCTTTGAATAATTCTACCTTGATATTCTTAGACGTACAATATTAATGTCACAGGAAAACTTTGTATTCGAACCAATTCATAATATTTAGCCAACATACTCGCAAAAGGTTCTCGACTCATTGCATTAAAAATACACCTAGTTATTTATGAATATTTAGTCATTCATATTTGGCCGAACTGTGGAGCAACTGGAGCGCCAGTGACCACTTGAGGGCCAACGTAGAAGGCAACTTCCGCCGGCGGAAGGCATTCCAGTGGGGGTTTTGGCGGCAGTTGGGGAGCTCCAGCTCGAGGAGGCATTTGCGGCGATGGGCTACCCATCTGGAGAGGGATCGGTGCGCCCATCTGAGGAGACATTGGTGCACCATTCTGTGGTGGCATCAGTGAGGCCCCAGTTTGGGGAGGACTATTCTGAGGAGTCATCGGGGCGCGGTTAGGAGGTGCACCGCCCATGTTTAAACCAGGGATATTCGGCATCTGACCCTGCGAGATGGCCTGCATGGCCTGTTCAAATCGTCCATCTGGTAACATATCGATCCGATTGAACGTCGCCTCAGGAATGCTTTAGATAAGACTAATGATATTCCGTGGTGCTTTCTGCTGTGTAGCCTGCTGAGGCACATCCTGCTTCAACGATGATGGTCGGCCTTGAAATTGGTGCGACACAAGGCCTCGTAGGTGTGGTAGACCATGACGGCTCCCTCGGCCTCGCACGTTTCGTGGTGGAGGTCTACGTGGGCACCTCGGGCCCCAAATGGTCCAAGCCTAGGAACACCAAACGGTCTTGGTGGCCCTCCTCGACCTCTTGGCCCACCACGATGTTGGCCCGGTGGACCACGAACCTATTTCTTCGCATTATGATTTCCAGCTGCCCAAGAAGTACTAACTCCACCAGTTGGCATAACACCCATCTTTTGGGTAGCTGGCCATTATGAATCAAAGTCGATAGTGGAGAAAGAAAGCTTCTCGACGACGGATACTTGTAATTAATCCTGGAAAATTAATAAAATTTTAAAATTTTGTAATGAAGATGCAACATTATGACGAACTAAAGGTGGAAATCTAAACAATTAATAGAATGAGTGTAAGAAATCGTATATAGGCTGGCTCAGGATACCAAGGTAATACACAAATGTCACAAGGCAAGTATGATTGCAAGCGTGTATACAGATTGATACTTAAATTGTTGCTTGATTTCTAAATACATAATAGCAAAATCATGTGGTGAAATAGAGAATGACAAAGGAAATAACTGAACTGAACTGAGGAGATAATTCTGTGAAGTGGACATGCGGACATAGACAATTGAACTGGACAGATTGATGTTCTATGCAGACTTGAGTCATCTGAACCCGAATATGCAAGTACTTCTTGCCAGAAGTCTTGGAAGAGCTGAGGCTTCTTTAGGCTGTTGCTTGATGTCGTATATAACAGGATAAATCAATAGACAAGAGTTGCAGGGTGTGAATCAAGGTTCCGCCTTATTTCGGATTGGCGTCTTGTGTTGTGTCTGTGGTTTCCTTCCAACCATTAAGAGCATGGATATGATCGACCGCCACCCTCATCACTCCTCCGGCTGCATCGTTGCTTTCTACTCTCCATTCACATAATAGACGGTCCGACAAGTCGGACAATCATAGCGCCGCCTCAGAAACCATCTTGCCAGACAACCAACGTGAAAGACGTGTTTACAACGGTTCAACGTCAACATTCCATCGCCAAATATTTGCAGCTCAATACGCTCCGTTGTAACTCCAGGCGGAAGCTGCAGGACACCAATGTCGTTAGAATTGATGATGAACCTTCCGCTCTTGCTTGTGGCGTTTATGTGTGAAAATTTGATAAGACATATGGAACTAGAATAGCCTTTAGTATCATTGATAGCATATATATAGTCATTTCATCTGGTTCGGTGGAAACGAAAGTACCATTCCTGCTCAAGCGCATCATCGTCTTCTAAATTTGAAACATCATGCTCCAGATTAGATTCAAGCCTGTTCTCTTGTCCGACTTTCCGGTGATTTTTGCGTCGAGCGTGAGCGAAGATACACATTCTGGCCTGTTAGCTTACCTGAATAATTCGACCTGAGTCGTTAAAATGGTAATGAATAAGAATCGACATGCTTACGGTGGTCCAAGTATCATGATAAGAGCAAATACTGTTAATATGATAATCGTTTCAGATTTTTTCGTCATTCTCGCACTGCTAACAAGCATTCAAATGCTCAGAATTACAACCGTTCAGGAGTTTCGTTATCTTTGTAACAACTTGCGATCTCTCCTCCTAGCAAGTCAAAATGAAAAATGCAAAGGCGCAGTCCAGAATTCCCGGAGCCCACGCAAGCGTGGTGGGAGGGATTCCTTCGGCTAAGCATACTGTCTCATAACAATATCAAGTTGTGGCGATCTAGTCAATTCCTGTTCCTCTTGGCGCTTGGAGGGCTTGGATAACGCTCGGCGATAGCAATATCTTATGAAGACGGAAGCTATATACATTATTACTTTTGTTGAAGTATCACTGGCTTGTGGAAACTGGATGTCCTTTGTCAGAAATCGAATGTTTTTTGTATCACCAAACTTCTCTTCCAAGGCAAAATGTTACCGTTTGCGAATCGAATATACCGTTTTCCTTTGATTATTAATACTTTCTGCTCTTCTCCAGCCTTCCGATAAATGCAAGCACTTTTGGACGGAAAAGCATAGTCCCAAAATTGTTTTAATTTAAAAATCAGCCTTTTCCTTCATATTAGTATTACCAAGCACAGGTCAGAGTCTAAGTTATTGGGACGGTTTAGACTCCGCTATTAAATTTCCTCAGAATGTACATGTATGCACGTCATGGGTTCAAGTGCACTCAGTCAATCAGCAGATAATTCTCCAGATTGATTATGTTTGGTGAGATCCGGCAGGCTTTAGGAGTTCTTAAGAAGTCTAACAAAGCTGTAGCAACATAATGAACTCAAGGCGGAAATCCAGGCAGCCGGGGGTGCTATGCGAATGACGTCGAAGACATAAGCCATACTGTAGTTAGAAGCAAAACCACAAAGAACAACACAACAGCACCAGTGTCGAATAAGCCGGCACCCCAATCTGTACCCCGCAACTCCTGTGCATTGATTCTTATCATTATATTCTTTATGCAGCATTCTGTCCCTTGGCAGCACAAATCCCGTATAGGACATTTGGCTACACAGGCAGCGCAGCTGCGGAGAGACATATACTATCTAGTTCGGTTATCTATGTCCGAATGTCTAATTCACAGAATTATCTCCTGTCTAGTTCAGCTATCTATGTCCGAATGTCTAGTTCGCAGAGTTATTTCCTGTCTAGTTCACTTGTCTTATTTCCTTTATCATCGTCTATTTAACTACATGTATTCACTGCTACTTATTTAGAAACCAAGCAACAATTTAAGTATCAATCTGTATCCACACTAGCAATCCACTCTTGCCTTGACATTTGTGTATTACCTTGATATCCTTGTTACTTACATGCGCGTGGCAATAGCTACTGCTATAAAACTAGCAATCATATTTAGAGTTCGTATGTACCATAAGATTTGTGAATTAGCGTTATATAATGCAATACCATCAGGTAAAAACTTACTTTCGGGTAACTCTCATAACGGCCTTATAATCAATTTTGTGATCCAACATTCAATAAACAAATGAGTATCATGCTGAGGAATGCATTTAAGCAACTTCTCTACTTTCTGCCAATCATCCCGGAATCTCGGTTTCATCAATATACTTATTGTGGTACCCCGCCCGTATTGGTTCGAGAAAATCCCAAGCAGGAGGGTATCTTTTATATTCGCCCCAAAGCAGAACTTGCTAAAGTCACTGGTCAGATGTGGCTGTGGATCCCAAGAAAAAATATATTGTAGACGAAGGAATGAAAGAAAAGTCTCAGCTTATGAGAGACGAGACCACTAAGAATTCTGAACTGCATATATGCAACAGCACATTACGTTTACACCGGCATGCCACCCTTCCAGGCAACGACCCTAAGAAAACCTATTACGTTCCATCACCTAGGGAACGACCTCTTCGTTATTCGTCATAGGTCAGACCCGAACCAAGGAAGAACCAGCACAAGATCTCTGAAACTACTTCGAGATTGTTGTTGGTGTTTCCAAAACTCGAACTGCTGGATGCTAGACAAGCTTATTAACCTAACCCCGAAAGTTTTCTTCTCTGGTCTTCATCTATTTGGTACAATTGGCCTCATTGCCTGGATCTAACACGGTAGCCCCAAGAACTGGCGGGCATTCATTCTTACCCCGACGTTGGTGGAAGCTTAGGATTCACACTCACTCCGGACTCTATGGTGGCTTTCCGAGATGCAGCCTGGGCTACGCTTCTCACGAGCTTCCTCGCATATGCCCGTAATACGTTCTACTCGAGCATGTTATAACGGGGGTTTATTGCGGAATGCCAAACTGGACGAGCAAAACGGACGGTCGTACCCCTTCATGTACCTCCATAATCAGCTCAGTTTCGATTCATGGTACATTTACTACGAGATATTAGCAGAATCTAGCCAAATCATGGACCAGAATGATCTGGTTTGTCTTTTGTTTTATTCCTACTCTCTAATGCCGGAGCGCAGTCCTTCATACAAACTGGCTCTCGGGACTATAAAATGCTATTAGGACACAAGATTATCCTAGAGAATAAGGGAGGTGGAAAAAAGACATGACGGGAGAGGCAGGAGGGGTGGCAGCCGTGGCTTGAGGAGATAGTGTTTAGGATTTAGTTCGATTACAATAAGGAATTGCTTGAAAGGCTACAATAAATGTATCGTGGCGTTTAGTAACAGGAATCTGAGCGGACAATATCCGGGCTAGTAATATCAAACATTTATGATTGCACAAAATTAAATACAAACTGTTTACTCAAAACGGTTATTTCAGAGACAGAAATAGAATGTTTGGTATAACGTGACAAGATAATAAGAAACAGAAGAATAAGGTAACTACTTAAGCAAATCCACAGCAATGGACCTGGCATCCGTCAAAGGCATGTCCTAAATGTAACATAAACCATCAGGCGTCGGATGAATTGTAGATTTGAGAAACTCAATATAATACGAGAGCATCCGAAATAGCAGCTGCGAAGACTGAATGAATGGATGGAAAAGCTCATAAGCACCGTTATCTGTATATATTTTAAAACCCTAGAGTCGGTGCAGTCAATATACCGATTAACGTGAGCGAATAATGATTCAGCTTACCTCCTTCGGACGCTTCACACACCTTGATATCTCTACCCCACTCGGAGTTCAAAACTCCGGAAGCAGTAATACGGCGAGTAGGGTTGGGATCGAGAATAGAATAGATGACGTTGCGACATCTTGCCTAAGCAATGACAGTGCTGTGAGAATCGACCGAAAATTCATAAAATATTTGTGTATAAATACCCTATTCAAGCTTTCAATTGGACTATAACCCGCCTCATCTAATCTCCCTTCTAGGTATTTCTCATAAAATTCGTCCTCTTCTCTCTTAGCAATGCGCCAGAGATGCCTTCCGGTTCTCATCGCCATGTATATGACACCAGTTGCCCAAATGTCAACGGCTCTGGGATCGAACTCTTTTTCCGTATATTCTTCAGGAGAAATATACGGCCCGGTTCCAACAAGACCGCATGTTTTGTGAGCTTCAGTCTCCCAGGCCAATCGAAAGCATTCGCTGTTACCAAAATCAGTAATCTTGAGGGAACCGTTACTGGTGAGGAGAAGGTTTTCTGGCTTTAGATCTCTGTGTGCAATACCCATGTCATGAATATAGACGACGCCTCGCATCAATTGCTTGAAGTAACAGTCGGCCTCCGCTACTTCAAGTTTACCAGCAGAAAAGATGAGAGTAAAGAGATCTCCACCAGCACAATATTCCATGACTTCGCAGAAATCCCCCTTGGCATCTTGCAAGAGGTCGAAAGTGCGGATAACGTTCGGATGTCTCAAACTAGAGGAAATGCAAAATTCGGCGGTCAATCGCTTATTGTGCTTCTTTGCGGTTTCTTGTGGGCGTTTGCGGAATTCCTTGACCGCAAAAAGATGCTCCTTTCCTTCGTTTTTTGGGTCGGTTTTATGAGATATCCTGACAATACCGAAAACGCCACGTCCAATGACTTCTTCACATATTCCGTATTTCTCAGCCAATGGTACGATCTGGTCAGGACCCTCTTTCTGGTCGCTGACGTTTCTGTTGCTGTCTGCTCTCAATTGGTCGACCCAAGAAGCTACATGACGCAATCTCTCAGCACATTCCCCACCATGTCTTTTCCCAAGGAAAAGGTCTCTAAACACAATAGAGAGTTTTCCCTGGCTCTTTGCACTTTTTAGATGATGATTATGGCTGCCATCCGCTAAGATCTCGAAACGCTTGAGGTCCTTATCTTTGGATTTCCTGTTGAAATATGATTTCCAAGCCTTAGCAATACTAGGACGCTTTTCGGAAAGCCCCTGGGATTCAGCGGAGGTATTCGAATTCTCTTCCTCCGAAACAACCGAGCTATTGCGTTCGCCGTGAACTAGAGTAGGAGGCGATTGGTCAACGGGGGAAGCAGACATTTGTACTGTCAATCCCTTGGAGGAAATGGGGTTTGGAAGAGGCAGAAGCCCTGTTTGGAGAGTTGCTTGCGTGCAGCGTAACAGCATTTGTAGTCCTTGGACCTGTGGAACTCTGACACTTGAATATCTTTTCTAAAGGGTACTAACTACTACTCGAGCTTTTTGTTGAAGATTTTGAGGAGACAGCTCCGTCGGTTTCGGTGTTGTGACCTTTGCGGATGTGTTGTACGGGGTTTTGAGTGACAGGTTATGGCAGCTGAACCGCGAGGATCGTGTTCGTGCCAAGGTGGTAAATTTACTGCCAAGTGTAGATTCTTGGCGGTATGGTATGGAGGTGGAGTGTGGTTAACCATCTTTTTTTGTATGTAAAAAATGAATTTTGTTGTGGTCTTGGCGCAATTTTAATGACAATACACTATCCTTGGCGGTGTGACTCCAACTTGGCATAAACACTACTCACGAATTCAGGTCTATTTCCCTTGTCGAATCAAAGGTTGTTGTTTATTTTCACCAGTGACGCAACAGAAAGGGTTTCTTGTTTCAGACTTTTCCTTTGTCTGGATTTGCTATAAGAAGAACCTAATTCCCGCCAATTCCCCTTTGTTTTTATATAAACACACATCTTTTAATTGTTCGTTTTGGAGCAGCGCCCAGCTCAGAGCCAATCGAAAACATAACTGCCCAATTTTTGTGACTTTAAACTTATCTCTTAATCTCTTACTAAACCTCTAGCTTTCCGTTAACCGCTTTTACGCAGAAATACGACGTCTATAACGCCGGGCAAACCCATCTTCAACCAACTTAGAGTAAGAGAGATGGGAAAGTCTAAAGCCAAAGGGCCGTCACCCGAAAACATTGCATCGGGAGAATCCAACAAACGAATGTCCAAACCCGCCCATGCGCTTTCAGCCGAAGATGTCGTGAAAGAGACTGAAGCCGACGCCGAAGATGGGTTGACCGCTTCTCAAGCCAAAGAGCGGCTCGAACGATACGGACCGAACGAACTCGATGAAGGACCCGGCGTTCAACCTTTTAAGATCCTTATGCGGCAGATTGCAAATGCAATGACTCTAGTTATGCTCACCACCTGATCCTTTGATTTTTTTACCCCTTCGCTCCGAAATAGGATTGATATGGGAGCGCCTTATGGTGGACAGACGTGCTGATCTATTGAACGCATCGTACAGGTCTTGATACTAGCTATGGCTGTCAGTTTTGGTATCAAATCATGGATTGAAGGTGGCGTTGTTGCCGCTGTCATCATCCTTAACATTGTCGTGGGATTCTTTCAGGAGTTTTCCGCCGAAAAGACGATGGACTCTTTGCGGTCTCTCAGTTCGCCCACTGCCAGTACCGTCAGGGACGGCAGAACTGTCACCATCCCTACTGCCGAGGTTGTACCGGGTGATATGGTTGAAATGAAGACTGGTGATACTATTCCAGCGGATGTTAGGTACGTTATCATTTCGCATCAGCTTTCTTGATTGCTACATCAGGAAGTGATTTTCATGCTAAAATTTAAAAAGACTCATCGAAGCTGTAAATTTTGAAACCGACGAAGCCCTTCTTACTGGAGAATCGCTCCCCGTTCGTAAAAACGCCGATGTTGTCTTTAGTGAAGATACGGGACCGGGAGACCGCCTCAATGTCGCATACAGCTCTTCTACCGTCACTAAGGGACGTGCCCGTGGTATTGTCTATGCAACCGGAATGCACACCGAAATCGGCTCAATCGCTGCTGCCCTTCGAAAGAAGGATTCTAGAGTCCGGCCAGTCAAGCGCAAGCCCGACGGAACCGCGAGGCCTCATCGTTACGCTCAAGCCTATGCTCTAAGTATTACGGATGCCGTTGGTCGATTCCTAGGTGTCAACACTGGAACGCCATTGCAAAAGAAATTGTCTAGACTTGCGATATTGCTGTTCGGGATTGCTATCGTTTGCGCTATCATTGTTCTTGGTGCAAATAGCTTCCGATCTGAGCAAGAGGTCATTATCTATGCTGTTGCCACCGGTCTTTCTATGATTCCTGCTTCTTTGATCGTGGTTCTCACGATCACCATGGCTGCCGGCACTAAGCGCATGGTTGAGAGACATGTCATCGTCCGTAATTTGAAGTCCTTGGAAGCTCTTGGCGGTATCACTGGTATGTGATCTCTTAGTATATTCGTCGACCGTCACGGAAAGAACAAAATACATGCTAACTTTCCTGCGCAGATATCTGCTCCGATAAAACTGGTACTTTGACACAAGGAAAGATGGTAGCCAAAAAAGCATGGATTCCAAGCCGCGGCACCTACTCTGTCGGCGTTACCAAAGAACCGTTCAATCCAACCGTCGGCTTTGTTACCTTGGACTCCAAGGCTCCAAAGGACATGCACCTTTCGCATACTGATGAGGGAAAAGCCGCCGAGGCACCCCCAGCCTCTGGGCTGTTGGATAACCAGCAAATTAAGGATTTTCTCAACGTTGCTTCTTTAGCCAACTTGGCCATTGTTCATGAAGCTCACGATGGCTCGGGATGGCTAGCCCGCGGTGATCCAACGGAAATCGCTATCCAGGTTTTTGCCTCTAGGTTCGATATGAATAGGGCCACACTGACACATGGAGACAATGCTGCTTGGAGGCAAATTGCTGAATTCCCTTTCGATTCGGATGTCAAGAAAATGTCGGTCATATTCCATGATAAAGCTACTGATAAGAACTGGGTATTCTCAAAGGGTGCCGTCGAGAGAGTCATCTATTCCTGTACGTCACTCGTTCGTAAAGCGGATGAGGTCTCCGAGATGACTGATGAAATCCGCAGCGAGATCTTGGAGCAGATGGAATCCTTGGCTTCGGTCGGTCTCCGAGTTTTGGCATTGGCTAGCCGTGAATACACCGACAATATCTATGAAGGCGTAGATATTGATAGAAACACTGTCGAATGTGATCTCACCTTCAGAGGACTGATTGGTCTTTACGACCCTCCACGTCCCGAGTCTGCACCAGCCGTCCGAAAATGCCACAAAGCTGGTATTCAAGTTCACATGTTAACCGGTGACCACCCCGGAACAGCGAGAGCAATTGCTCTCGAAGTCGGAATTTTACCCTCTCGCATGGATGGACTCGGCAAAAATGTCTCGGACGCAATGGTCATGACGGCGTCACAGTTTGATAAACTCGGCGAAGAAGAGATTGACAAGCTACCGGTGCTCCCTCTAGTTATTGCTCGCTGTGCCCCAAATACAAAAGTCCGAATGATTGAGGCTTTGCATCGACGAAAGAAGTTTTGCGCTATGGTATGTTTCCGAATATTCACCTCGAATCCTCACGTTCCCCTATAAGCTCTTTGGCTGATTCTGTACTTTTTTAGACCGGTGACGGTGTCAACGATTCTCCCTCTCTTAAACGAGCGGATGTTGGAATCGCCATGGGCGAAACCGGGTCTGACGTTGCCAAGTCTGCCAGTGACATTGTTCTGACAGGTATGCAGTCTTTAGGGCAGTACCGCATTCTTTCCGATCAGTATATTTGTTAATCGTCCCTTTCTCCTCACAGATGACAACTTTGCGTCTATCGTTGCAGCCATTGAAGAAGGTCGCCGTATGTTTGATAACATCCAAAAGTTCATTCTCCATCTTCTTGCCGAAAATATCGCCCAAGCATTCACCCTCCTCATCGGTTTAGCCTTCAAGGATGCTAGCGGAATCTCCGTCTTTCCCCTCGCACCCGTTGAAATCATGTGGGTCATCATGATCACATCCGGAATGCCAGATATGGGTCTCGGTTTCGAGATCGCCGCGCCCGACATCCTCGAGCGTCCTCCTCAAAACCTCAAGCGTGGTGTTTTCTCTCTCGAAGTTATGCTCGACATGTTGGTCTACGGTGTCTGGGTCGCCGCTCTTTGCTTGGCATCCTTCCTTCTCGTCCTCCACGGCTTCGGTGACGGTCAACTCGGCCAAAACTGCAACAATGAATATTCTTCCGACTGCGACCTCGTCTTCAGAGCCCGTGCTACTGCTTTCGCTTGTCTTACATGGTTCGCCTTGTTCCTGGCTTGGGAAATGGTGGACATGCGTCGAAGTTTTTTCCGAATGCAACCACACTCCAAGCGATACTTCACTCAGTGGGCCATCGACGTTTGGAGGAACAGATTTCTCTTCTGGGCCATCATCGCCGGTTTCGTTACCATTTTCCCGACGTTGTACATCCCGGTCATCAACCACAAGGTATTCAAGCACACTGGAATCAGCTGGGAATGGGCCATCGTTTTCGTCGCGACATTCTTGTTCTTTGTGGGTGTTGAAGCCTGGAAGTGGGTCAAGAGGGTTTTTTTTAGACGACTTGGGGCGAAGAGGGCTCCTGGTAGCTACCAAGATCTCGAGGATAAGATATTTGGACATTATTTCAGTCGAAGCGTTACTGAAGACATAAAGGCGGATGAACAGATGTCTATCAGCAAACAAAGAGAATAACGGTGAAGGGCCGGGAAGGCCCGGTTTGTGTTATAGCGGCGGTGCAGGAGGCTAGATGAGACAGGATGTTAATGAGAGAGGAAGACTGTAAAGATAGAAAGATAGTCTATGTTCGAAATAAAAATTTGAGAAGGCGATCGGAACTCACAACTTCTATGGGCGGAAACTAGGGATCCCTTCAATTGTTTCCCGAAAAGCTCAGCATATTATTAAAAAAAAAAATATTATTCCGGATGTTGTGCTGCGAGGTGGCTCAGCATAAAACCGGACTTTTATTAGTTTAGAATATAGAGCTTTGATTGGCTCCAACCTTTCTACAAATCTTCTTAAAGAAAATTATTTACCGCCTTACAAACGGCAAAACGAAGCTCAGAATTGTTTTTTGATGACCACGTCAAAAGCGGGATCCCATAATGCGCAAAAACCGTGTGAGCGTTTTCTAGTTTACCAAATACGCATTGTCGAAGCTCTGAATGTAGTTCTTCCATTGTTTTTCCATTACGCAACGCAATATGGGATTGGTAAGTCCTCAACGAAGAGTAGTTAACGTTTTAGAGACAGCTATGAAAAGGATGTCTCGGTGCAGCGGATATTGGTAGCAATTAAGTTGCCTGAAGTTCAGTGGGCCTGACTACCTTCTCGAAGGGAAAGAAAAACGACAAGCATACGCAGACTCGAATCTTTGACAATTCTTGACTTCATCCTAAATTTCTTTGTACATTAGCCCCTTCAATTATTTTACTGGAATTATGCGTGCGTGAGAATTGTTACTGCTAAGACCGGGTGGCGCCCTATTCGGAGCCTGTCTCTTCGTGTTGTTCTTGTTGTTTTTCTTCCAGCCATAGTAGGGCGTGGACTTCTCCTATAATCATTCGCAATGATCCTCCGGCCGCTTCTACTTCTGCCTTTAGTTCCTCATGCTGCTGTAACCATGTTATATATGCGTATATGCAGGGCTAGAGAACAAATTGATAATATTTTTTGAATTTTCTAATACTTATTTTCTACTCACTATCATCGTCCAACCCCTCAAAATATACCTCCGAAGTATAGACTTTATCTGAACTAGTATCCAATATTTGTCGTGTGATGAGCCTGCCTGAGAAATTGTCTAGCTGTATTGAGGGCGCTGGTTCAAATCAACCATCCCCAAAATCAATATGGAGTCGTGTGCAGCTATACGACTTGGTGGTATACTGGAGAATTTTGTCCGTGAGCTGTTGGACCGCTAAAGTAGAAGTTCTAACGGCTTCCGGTCCTTCAGCGTCGTGACCTTTTGGGTGAACGGTCTGTTAGAATGCTAACCAACTTTGCCACCTCGAATATTGAAACATACTAATGCATTTAGTAGTGTGTCATCCCACATTCTTTCAAAACCGTCTAAGATGAGAGCTTCGAGCAACGGTATCCCGACAATAGATTCTAGAGTCTGAAACTTTATAATGAGATCCTCAACAAGTGGAATTTAAGATATCTCAGGATTTCAACTCTCGGAGACCAGTTTTCAACATAGAGAGGTCCGATATGGGCATCAGGGGTATAACATATACGAACATCGGGCGGTAGCCCCAAAGGTGACTTCAAGGTCTGTCAAGGTAAATAGCACTCTGAAGCGACTGGTGAAGCAGATTGCCTATACCGCCGGTTGAATCTGGAGGAGAGAGCATCTCGCGGAATAGTGGCATCAAGGTTTCGGATGATAACCAAAGACCTTTGATACCACCTGCTACCCAAGGCACCTGTATAATACCTAATAGTTCTAATGAGCATACTTCCGTATTCTAAGGTCTAAGTGTTGATAAAACTACTTTGTGGTGGATTCGGGAGATCTGGATGGCCTCCGCAATGTCATTCAAGAACGGCGCCTGGTCCGAGCTGGAATCTTGCTGTTCTTCCTGCCTGTAGGACCCGTCAATGTATCCGAGACGCAAGTCGCCGATTCCCGGAGTGCTAGGGTTGAGCTTGGAGTAATATCAACTGAAATTCGGCCGTAGCTACTGTCGGAATGCATCATATCCATTGTTGATAGCGGCGGGGACTTGTTCATGATATCAATATAGGTTCTCCTGGCAGGATTATTCTGGCGTTTCCGTTTCTCCCTTTCCCTCTTCTCGTTTGGTAAGACAACGATGACCGGGACAGGCGAGTGTTGAAGACAGAACTTGGAGACGGATCCCGGTAACAAGCCTTGGAAACCGCCCAACGAGCGGCGCGGGTGCCGACTATGAGCATGATCGGTTCGTACAGTTTGATCTGCCTCGCAAAGTTTGTGAATTGGAATGCCACTCTTCCTTTTCTGCTGGGATGATATAAAAGCACACACCATTCGGTGGAAGGTATCGTGAACTTTCCCAACACAAAATTCAAGCACTATCGAAAGAGCCTTGTCCTCATCGTTCTTGTTTATAACAGTTTGGAACAATTTTTCTGCTTCCAGGTGATACAACTTTTCTTGGGCGGAAGCATCTGCGGTTGCGATCTTTGATCCTTATCGATTACCCGAAGACAAATTATTTCATCACTGTCGTCCACTAATTCTTCGAGCAGCCATTCCAAGCAGTCGTTGAGTAATCGTTTCGGTCTGTTCCGTACATGAATGTCTTGGACCCTCGCCCATATTTGTAGTCCTTGCGTTTGGACTTCAAATTCAAGGCGAAGTCCGTCGCATCTTTATTGCTGAAAGTTTCAAAGCCAACTCCCTTGATGAAGGTCCTAAGTTCAGGCGAAGCCGGAACAGTCATTTCGGTAAGCTCGTCTGCATGACTATCATAACAGAGGAAAAAGAGTAGAGCTGAGGGTGTTGCTCCAATAGAGTGCCGACGAGGGAACAGCAAAATATCAATCAACTACATAAAAAGGTGGAGAATGGAGTGACAAGGAGAGGAACGACTATCGCTTTGGCAGCTAGTGTGTAGAAGCCGAGAACAGGATCGTGGGCGAGCGAAAAGACGACCGCTCTGGACCCCGTGCAGTAAGGGCAAACTGGTGGGGTAGCGCTGTATCTGGTATGGCACCGATCCACAATGGTGTAGTGCCAATACTACGCCGGGTCGCAAAATGATCGTTTGATGCTGCCGACACCAGCACTGGATTACTATATATACCGTATGCTGGAATACCGATATTGAGGTGAGAGCGATGTAGTCGCGCTACAGGGCCAGCTGGGGTTTGGGGATGACAGGCAAGTGCAAAAAAGGGACGATGTAGACGTCTCGCCTCAAAGGAACTTTGGATCTAAAAAGAAGCGTCGGCTTTAACAGGCGTACAAATGCCAACACGCGGGCGATGAAATCGAACATTCATGAGTGGCCAGAGATGCGGTGGAAGGATATATCAAGTTATCGGGGGCATGAGGACGAAACTGGACTATCAGGTTAGATCGAGAACACTTACGGCGGTGGAGGCGGACTCAGCGATCGCTTTCGAATCGAACACCCATCCGCAGACAGGTTGGAGCTCCCCACGTTGGGCGTGCCATTGAGTGCCTCTCGCTTGAATTGGATTGAGGGCCGACGGGGCTCGTCTGGTTCGGCAAAAGCAATCGCTGAAGGCCGCCTGGCATCGTTCGGCTGTCGAATACTCTTCTGCGCCAATAATGACCAGGTGTCGCCGCTGTTGGTAGAGTTTGTTTGATCGCGAGGGGAAACTTCGACAGCTAGAGGCGAAGACATCCAAAAATAGCGGAGGGTGCGCTATTCTCACAGTTGCAATGGTGAGAAAGAATGTCCAGTTCTACTGCAATTTTGATGTGTTTGGTGATATACGAAAGCCGCATCCCAACTTGGGTTTTCAGTGGTCTAGTTATTTTTTTTTGTATTGTGGTTTTAAATAGTTCCGACTCATCCTTCCCTTCGCGTGCAATCAATTATCAACCCATTTGATACTTACAATGCAATACAGACCTAGCCCATCCGCCCATTTCTCATCGCAACTATGCGCGTTCGAACCACTCTCCGCAGCTGCTTCTCTGCCCTCCAGGGTTTAAAGCAGCGTACTCACAACCACTCAACACCTTTTGAGGGCAATCACAAATCTCTACCTAACCGATTAATCGATGTTTTCCTCCTAACCTGGGATTTCGGCTTTACCGCCTATGGAGGTCCGCCGGTGCATTTCCAAAGTCTCCACCAGAGATTTGTTGAAGGTCGAGGCGGTAAGCAAAACGGGTTGATGAGCAAACGGTAAAACACTGGCCATACGACGATTTTGGCTTCGATCCATCGTAGCATCAACTTACGTCCGCATTAGTACCAAGAGCTTTTTGCCATATGTCAAGGATTGCCTGGGCCTGGAAGCACCAAGATGATTTTCTGTCTTGCTTTACTTCATGCTGGTTTCATCCCAGCTCTCTTCGTGTTTTGATGTGGAGGTAAGAAGAACCCAATCTTGAATTTTAATTTGAAGACGTGAATAAAACTTATATTTACAAATCACAGTCTCCCTGGAGCGATCGGCATGTATGCTCTGTCTGTTGGCGTTCGAAATATCAACAACGTGTTACCCGCTCCTGTGTATCTCTTCTTTAAATGCTTCTACCGCGGGTATCATTGCGCTAGCAGCTGTACAACTCGCCGAAAAGGCAATGATCGACAAACTTACCCTATCCTATTCATTGTTGGCGCTTGTGCAGGCCTGTGCTATAATGCTTTGGGGTATTTTCCGCTTCTCGGTGGTCTCACAGCAGCTCTTTGGGATGGCTAGATGAGCCAGGAGATTGAGAGCGAAGGGAGCGTGAGCCGGATGTGGCTGGGGAAAGCGCCACAACAACGCAAGCATGACCAATAGAAGAGACCAAAAAGTCATGGGCCGGTTCACCGATCTCAGACGCTGTTCTCTTCTACCGCGAAAAAAGCCAAAGTTTGAAACAGGAAATCTATGGTGCTGCTGAGTTTTATAACATGTATCTTAATCGTGATTTCTTACCAAATTCTGCTTGATTGCTTCCACCACCAAGAATCAATGGTTTGGGGAAAGATCTTGACAATGTCGATAAATCCGGTCTATTGTCAGGTTTGTGGGTGCGACACACGCACCGTGCTATTTGGATTCTACAGTCTTATATATTTGCTTTCTTATAACAAGCCCTAACTTTCGTATGTTCTTTCTTCTTGCTATTTTACCAATGAATAGGTTGAATTGAATGTAAAAGCCGTGAATTATTTATACCTAAAGATGTGTCAAGGAGGATCTACATAATGAAAGAAGGTGCTTCTTCACGAATCTGAAACTCGATGGTATATCTGAAGCTTGGTATGTTTCAAACTAGCAAGCTTCGACGTACTCCGCTAGACCGATCACGGTATAGTACGTTCAGACCAAATAGCGTCAACGCTGAAACAGTTGGCCTTCCCGAAATGGAAAGGGGACGGAAGTTTATAAAAAAAATTTCAATTAAATTTAGATAATATAAAAAAAGAATATAAAAAAAATAATTTTGATTATTATTAAAAAATTAAAAAAATATTATTTAAAAACCAAAAATAAAAATAAAATATTTTATAATTTTAATATAATTTTAAATTTTTAGATTAAATTTAGTATTTATAATTAATTAATTTAAAATATTAATTATTATAATATTTATAAAATAAAATTTCTAAAATATTATAAAAATTATTATTTTTATAAAAAAATTTTAAAAATTATTTTTTATTATATTAAAAATTTATATTATTTTTATTATTATATATTTAAAAATAATAATAATTTATTTTTATTTATTTAATATAAAGTAAATTAAAATAAGATTATTTATTAACAATTTAAAATTTTTAAAAAAATAAAAAATTAGAATAAAATTAAATTATATATTTAATAATTAATAATTAAAAAATTAATAATACTATTAAAATAATAGAAATAATTTAATTATTTATTTTTAATTTTATTTAAAATAATTAAAAATATTTTAATAATTCTAATTATATTTATTAATATTGAAAAAATATTTAATATTAGGTATAATATTTTTTTTTATTAAAAAAATAAATTATAATTAGATATAATTTAAAATAAATAATTTATTAAATATATTAAAAAAAAAAAATTATTTTATATATAAAATTTTTTTTATTTTTTATTTTATAAATAAATTAAAAATATAAAATTAATATTATTTATAATATTTTTAATATATAAAAATTATTTTAAAATAAATATTATATTTTTAAATAAAAAAAAAAAGATTTTGAAAAAAAAGTATATTTATAATAAAATAAAAAAAAAATTTAATAAAATATATTATATAAAATAACATTAATAAATGAAAATAATAATTATTAATAATGATAATAATAAAGTAAATTTAATCTATATTTTTAAATTATTTTATAAGTGGTTTTATCATAATTTATTAAATTTATTATTGTTGATAAGAAAATTTTTATATATTAATTTAAATTAATTTATTTTATATAATTTTTAATATATAAATTTATTATATAATATTTAATAAATATTTATTGATTTTATTTATATTCTATATTAAATAATTTTATTAATTTAATTTTAATATATATAATTTTATTTTTATTTTAAATAATTAATATTAATTTAATATAAATAATTATTTTTATTATTATTTATATAAGAAATTTTTTAATAATAGGACTTATTTTATAATTTATGTAAAGTAAGTCCATTTTCTTTAATCCTATTTTGACCTGACCTAAAGCTGATAGTACTTTAAACAAAAAAATTAAAATAAAAAAAAAAATAAAAGTAAGGGTAAAAATAAAAATAAAAAAAAAAACTAAAAAAAAAATTAAAATTAAAATAATTTTATAAATAAAATTAAAAAATATAATTAATTATTTTAAAATTTTTTATCAATTTTTAAATAATTAAGTTTAAAATATTATTATTATATTAAATTAAAATATTATTATATATAATATAAATTAAAAATAATAATAAAATTTTTAATTAAAAAATAAAAATTTAAATATTAAATATATTATATTATTTTTAATAAGAATATTTATCAAATAAAATTAAAATAATAATTAAATCCAATAAAAATTTACCATAATTTTTTTAATAATATTTAAATTAATATAATTATTATACAAAATAACCAAAATAGTTATTTAATAAAATAAATATTAGATTTAAAAATATCCATTTATTTAATTATAAATAAAAAAAATTTAAATTATTATAGAAAATACAAAAAATCAATAAAAATAATTATAATATTAAAAAAAAATATAAAAAATTATAATAAAAAAACTATTATTAT
The DNA here is from genome assembly GCA_036971365.1 of Dactylellina leptospora. Classification (NCBI taxonomy): domain Eukaryota; kingdom Fungi; phylum Ascomycota; class Orbiliomycetes; order Orbiliales; family Orbiliaceae; genus Dactylellina; species Dactylellina leptospora. The sequence goes on along the minus strand of JAJTUC010000035.1, from coordinate 137,635 downwards.
AATTTTTCATTTAATAATCATAATAATATAAGTATTAAAATTAATATAAAAATTATTTTTAATTAAAATACTAAAAAAATATATATATATATTATAATAATTAATTTTAATTTTAAAATTTATAAATTAAAAAAAATAATAATAATAAAAATAAAAATAATTAATAATAATATATTAGTATTATAAACTATAAAATAATTAATAAAATTAATTAAACCAAATTTTAAAAAAAAATTTAATTTATTAAAATTAAAAAAAAATTAAATTAAATAATAATTAAAAAAATTAAATTTAAAAATTAAAAATTTTATATAATAATATAATATATTAAAATATATTAATTATAAAATTTTAATAAAAATATTTAAGGAAATTAACTTAAAATCAAAAATAAACTTAATAAATATTTTTAAATATAAAATTTATATTAGAATATAAAAAAAAAAAAAATATTATTAAAAAAAATATATATTAAAAATAATCTAATTATAAAAATTAATTGTCTCGTAAACTAGACGCCGTCCTTATCCGGTTGAAAACCGGGGCTGCGTTGCAGCCTGCCGGAGGAACCAGATGCCGTACTTATCCGGCGAAGCCGGCGCCCAGCTACGCTGGGCTTGCCGTAGGCAGTCTGGAATATGAAGCTTCCGACTTGATAAAAATCGGATGTCGGAAATGAAATTTCTGTCGGCTTTTTTTTTTGTTCTCGAGGGGTCTGTCGGGTATATATTTTGGTTGGTCGGTAGATTTTTCGTCTCTAACAATATTTCCGACGACGTCAGAACGAGTTGTAGCATGATTTTAATATGTATTTTTTATATTTGTAATATATTTCCTAGTAATTCTGTATGTATATGCTTTATAATGATATTATTATTTATTAATTATTTTAATAATTATATATATTTATAAAAATTTATCTAGTATTAGTAGGTTAATTATAATAAATAATATTAATATTTAAATATACTTTATTATTAAGCTACCTATTTATTTAATATATATAAAATGTAATTAATTTAATAGATTATAAAATAATAATATATTGGCTATAATATGAATATAAATAAATTAAAAAAAAAAATTTTATAAAATTATTTTTAATAAAAAAATAAAAGAAATAATAATTATTAAATTAAAGTATTAAAAATTTTTACAAATATATTAAAATAATTAAAAAATATTATTATTATTTTTATATTTTTTAAAATTTTTAATAATTAAATTATTAGTATAAGTGATAAAAAAAATTTTCTTAAATTTATTAGTAAGGAAAAATATAAAATAAATTAAAAATAATATAGTAATAATTATAAATAAAATATTATTTATAAAATTATTCTAAAAAAAAATATTATTAAATATTAAAATTTAATTATTTAAATTAATAAATAAAATATTTTTATATATAAAATTAATATTAAAAAATTTAAAAAATAAAATAAATAAAATTTTAATATTAATAAAAAATAAAATATTAAATAAATTATTATAATATTATAAGATTATAATAGATAATTTTATAAATAAAAAAATAGAAATTTAAATAAAAAAAAAATTATTATAATTATTAAATTAATAATATTTTTATTAAAAAAAAAAATTTTTATATTAATAAAATTAATTATAAAAATTTTATTAAAAAAATTTAATTATTTATTTATTTTATTAAATAAAGTATTTTTTTTAATTATTAAGAAATTTATAATATTTTTAATTATAAATTAAATATTTTGGAAATTTTTTTTATATTAAAAAAAAAATGGATAAAAATTAAATATTTATTATTTATAAATTAAATAAAATTAAAAAAATATTAATTAAACTAAATTTTAAAAATAATTTTATAAAAAAAACCTAGTGAATTTAGAAAAATTTTTTATATTAATTTTTAAAAATTAAAATATAAATAATTTTAAATCTAAATTATACTACTTTAAATATAAAATATTTAAAATAAAAAAAAATATTAAATTTTTTTTTAATTTTTTTATATAATTTTTACCATTTTTTAATATATTTTTTTTATTTTTATAGCTTTTATTTTTATTTTTTTTATAATAATTAGGTTTTTATTTATTTTTTTTAAAAAAATTTTAATTAAATTTATTTTTTATTTATAATATTTAATAATAATTTTATATTTATTTTTATAATTTATTAAATATTAAAATATATAATTAATAAATTTAATAATTTTAAATTTAATAATAAATTAAGATTTGGGAATATAAATATAATAAATTTATTAATTTGAATTTTTTTTTTTGGTTTTATTATTAAATATATAGTATATATTTTTATATTTTTTATTTTTATAATTATTATTTTTGTTATTTTTATAATTATTTTTTTGATTATTTTAATTTATATTTTTGATAAATAAATTTAATATAAATTTAATTATATTAATATTATATATTTTATTAAAAACTTTGGTTATTATTTGAAATTTTTATTATTTAAAATTATTGATATTTTATATATGTATAGTATTTTTGGGGTTTATTTTATATATATTATTATTAATTATAATAAACTTTATATTTATTTTAAGAAGATTGAAAATTTTAAAATTTTTAATAAAAAATATTTTTTTATTAAAATTATTAATAATATTAAGAAATTTTTTAATATTATTTATACTAAATATATTTTTATTTTTATTAAAATATTTATTTTATTATTTATATACTATTTTTGTTTTATTTAAAATAATGGGAATAAGTTTGTTTAATATATTTTTAAAATATTAACTTTTTTTAATATTAAAATAAATATAAAAAACAAAAATTTTAATTTTATTAAATATATTTAATATTAGAAATCCGGATTAATTCATTAATAATTTAAAATTTAATAAATATTAAATAATTTATAAAATAATATAATTATTTAAATTACTACTATTAATATAAAAAATATTATTAATTAAATAAATTAATATATTATAAAATATTTTTTTAAAATATTTAATATAATTTTAATTAAATTCATTCATTATAATATTATATTAATAATTTAAAAAAATAATTTTTATAAAAAAATATTAAAATATTTTAATTTTTAATATTAAATGGTTAAAATATAAAAAAAAAAATTTATTTTTTTTATTAAGGAAATATTAAAATTAATAAACATTAATTTTATATAATATTTATATAAAATAATTTTAACTTATTTTTAAAAAAAAAAATTTTATATATTTTAATTATTATTTTTAAAAAATTAAAAAAATATAATATAATAATATAATAAATATTATTAATAGATTTAAATAATTTTCAGATAATTTTTTTAATAAAATTTATAATATTAAAATTTTTATAATTAATAAAATTGTTAGAAAATTTTATAATATAAATAATAATTTTAATAATATTTTATTTAATATAATAAAGGTGGTAGAAAATAATAATAATAAATTATTTTATTTATATTTTTTATTTTTAAAAATTAGAAGTTATATATATAATTTTTAAAAATTTTTAAAATAAGAAATTTGAAATTTTATTAATTAAAAAGATTATTATATATATAAAAATATTATAATAATTTTATTTTATTAATATTTTTTTAAATTTTATTTTAAAGAAGAAGTTAAGATTAATTAAATAATAATAAAAAAATATAAAATTTAATTAATATAGAAAAATAAATTAATATAAAAGTAGATAATTATTAATTTAAGAATAAAAAAAAAAAAGGAAATTTAATATAATAAAAAAATATTAAAAATTTAATAAAAAAATTATTATTTTTAATAATATTTATTATAAAATATTTCTGATATATTAAATAAAATATATTAATATTATATAAAAATTTTTTATTATAATTTTTATTATAATTTTTATATTTTTAATTACTTTTTTATAATATTTTAAATTAATTAATTTAATTAATTTTTATTTTATTATAAAATAGTTGTATTTATTATTTTTTCTGATATTAAAATTATTATTTGATAATAAAAAAATAGAATTTTTAGTATATTATAAGAAATTCTAACTAATACTAAATAATATAAATTATAGTTTAAAATAAAAAATAAAATATTAAAAATATTAATCATTAATAATTATTTTTAATTATTAAAATAATATTAAATTATTATTATTATAGAAATTATATTAGGTTATAATATAATATTTAAATATATTATTAATTTTAGTAAATTTTTTATATATTAAATATTATTATTATTTAATAATAGAAAAATAATTTTAATAATATATTTTTATTTATTATTAATAAATAATTAAATTTTATATTATAAAAAATTTAATTTATTAGTATATAAAATAAATAATATTATTTTAATAGATAATTTAATATTTAATATTATTTTAAAATAATATCAAATAATTATTACTAATTTTAAATAAATAAATTTTTTAAAAATATTTTATTATAAAATTATAATTAAAAATAATAAATTTAAAAAAAATTTAGTTACTATTATAATTAATAAAATTAATATATTATATTTATAGAATAATATTCAATTAGATTATTTAATTTTAATTAATATTTAATATTATTATAAAATTTTAATATTAATAATATTAATAATTTTAATTTTATTAGTAATACAATTTATTTATAAAAAATTATATATAAATAAATTTACTAATTTAATTAAATTTTTTATTAATTGATTTAATATTTTATATTATATTATTTTAATTATAGGTAAAGATTTAATAATTGAATTAAATTTTTTTATTTTTGATAATTATATTGATTTTTTATTGATATCATAAATTTTTATTTATATTAATGGTAAAATTTTTATAATTATTATGGTATTAAAATTTAAGTTATATAATAAATTTTTAATTATTGTTAAATTAAATATTATTTATAAATATTACCACAAATTTAATAATAATAAGAAAAATAATATTTTAAAAAAATTAAAATAAAGAATTATTTAAATATTGGTATATATTACTATTATAAATATTAATATAAATTTTTTCAAAATATTTTAAATTATTTAATAACAAATAATTAATTAATTAATTATTTTTTTATTTATTTAAAAAATTAATAAATATTAGAATTTAATAAATTAGTATTTTATAATATTATTTTATTAAAAATTAATAATTATTCTTAATAAACTAATATTTGTAAATATAATTTCTTTAAAATATAATACCAATAATACTTAAAAAATAAATATAATTATAAATAAAATATATTATTTTAATATTTAAAACCTAATATTAAAAATAAATTTAATTAAAAATTTTTTTTTTAATTTTTTATTAAAATTTTATATTTAAAATTTTAATATAAAGTTTTAATCAAAAAAAACCATTATTAATAAATATTATAAAAATAATATTATTACTTTAAACATATTTTATAATATATATTTCAATATTTTATAATTAATTAATATAAAAGGTAGATATTTATAAAAAATTATTAATAAATATATAAATAATTAATTAATTTCAAATAACTTTATTTATTATTAAAATTATTTATTATTAAGTAAATTAGATTTTTTTAATTTTTATATAATTACTTCTATAAATAAATAATAAAAAAAAATAATAAAAATAAAATAAAAATATTAATATTTTTTAAAATATTTATAATTAGAAATAATTTTATAATTATATAAGTTTTAAATAAAATAATTTAAAATTAATTTGATATTTTATATTTTTTTTTTAAATATTTATATAAATAAAATTAAAATTATTTAAATTATTATAAATATTATTTATATTTATTATATTACTAATATATAAAAAATGGTTTTTAATAATACTAATTTTTAATAAATTAATTAATAGGATTAAATATTTGAAATTCTATTAATTATAAAAAATATTAAAATTAAAAATATAATTTATAATTATTATAGGTGTCTTTTAAAGATTTTGTTTTATATAAATAAAAATATTATTAATTCGAATAATAATTGAAGGGTTTTATAAGAATTATTAATTATAATATAAAATAATATATTAATTAACTTTTTTAATATTAATAACAATAATATTAAATTTAAATTAATTAATATATAAAATTTTTTAAAATAATTACAAAAATAACCTTATAAAAATATATAAAACAAAGTTTTAATTATTTTAATAATAATTTCTAACTTAATATAATAAATAATATAATTATAATTTAAAAATTATAATAAAATAAATAAAAATTATTAATTTAATTATATGAATATTAATAAATAATTTTTATAATATAATATTTATAATAAATATTACTTTTATATATAGGAATATAATTATATTATTTTTTTTTAATTATATGATTATTTAGTTATAATTTAATTATTTTTAAATTTTTTATAAAAAAAATTTTATATTTGATTTAATATTATTTAATTAACTGATATTTATATTAATATTATTTTAATTAAATATTATTTTATTATTACTGAATAATAATATATTATTATTATTATTATTACCAATTTCTTTATGATTTTTTTTATTATTATTTTTAAATTTTATTTTTTTATTTTTTAAATTTAGATTTTTAAAATTAAAATCATTATTAATATATTTTTTTAATAAAGTATTATTATCTATTTTTTTATTAATTAAATGTTTTAATTTTTGTTTATAATAAATAGATTTTTTTTTTTTAATATAAAAATTATAATTTTTATTATATTAAATAATTTTATAATTATTAATATTAATACTATAATTAATTTAATTATGATAAAAATTAAATGTTTTTAATATATTTAATTATTTTGTTAGTTGCAAAATATTAATAATAGTATTTATATTTTTATATTTATTTTTTTTTAGATTAATTGTTATAGTATTAATAATTTTTTTGGTTATTTTCAATATTAATATATTTGGGGATATTTTGTTAATTGAAAATTTTTTTAAAATTTAAAATTTTATAATAATATTAAATTTTTTTAAATTTTTAATTATATATTTATAAAATTTATTAATAATTATCAACTTTTTTGGTTTATTTGAAAAATTAATTAATATATTTTTTTTTTATAGTATTTTAATTTTATAAGTTTATTTAATTAATTATTTTATATAAAAATTTAAAAATTTATAAATATATTAACTTTTTTTAACAATATGAAATTATAAAATTTAAAATTTAATAAATTTAAGAATATAATTAATATCTTTTTATTTAATAATATTAATAAAATTTAAATAATAAATTATATATTATATAAATAAAATTATATTTTTAAATAATATATTATAAATTATGTTTTAAATTATTTTTTAAACAAATTTATTAAATTTAAAATTTAATTTAAAATTTAAGATATTATTATATATTTTACAATCTTTAATATATATCTATTTAAATTTAGTTAATAAATAATAAATTTGTATTATTTAATTTAATAAAATTAAAAAATTATTTTTTTTAATAAATTTAACTAATTTATTTATTAAATTAATTTTTTTGGAATATATATTTATTTTATTTAATTTGGATAATTTTATAATTATATAATAAATAGCAGTTAATATATATATTTAATAAACTAATTTTAAAAAAAAAATTTTAATATTGATATTTAGGATCTTTTTTTTAATATTAAGTTATTTAAATAGTTTTGTAAATTTAAATAATAATTTTATATTTTAAAATATATTTTAATATATTTTAAATATTATATATAAAAATATTTATTATTAATAGAAAAAATTTATATTAATATTAATATATTCCTATTATTTATTTTAATAATTATGGATATAGTTAAATTTTATTATTTTAATTATATTATAAATAAATTAATTAATTTAAAATAATATATAATAATTAAATAATTATTTAAATTTAAAATTTAATTAATTATAAAAAATATTATTTAAAACATTAGTATTACCTTATTTATTATTTTTATTAATATTTATAATTTTAAATATTTATATATTTAATTTTTATAGTTATACAGAATATATAATTAGGATATTATATTTTTATATTTTATTTTTATTAAAAGTATTTAACAGGAATTTTATAATTAAAATATAAAATATAAAACTTTTAATAACTAAAAATTAATAAGATTTTATAATATTTTTGAAAAAAAAATAATTAATAATTAATATTTTATATTTTAAATATTTGAATAATTTTTTATAAAAAAGATTTAATAAATTTTTAATATTATTTTAAAAAAAATTTATATAAAATATATTATTTATATTATTATTATTATTTCTGATTTTTCTGATTATAATATTTATTGTTTGTTAAACGCAAAGGTATTAATAAATAATAGTAGAATATAAAGGAATATTATAAATATTATTACTATATTGATAAGATAACTATAATTTAAAATGGATTTTTATATAATATATATTATTTAATTTAAATTATTATAATAGATAAAAAATAGTTGTTTTATATTTTAAATATAATATTTTATAATAATAAAATTGGATTTTATACTTATTTTTAAAATTATATAAATAAATTTAAATAAAATTATAATCTTTAGATGGTTAAATATAATATAAGATTTTTTTTATATTTTATTAATAAAATAATAGTAATTAAATATAATTTAAAATTTATTATATTTTTATAATTAATTAAATAAAATAGTTATTTTAATATTTATTATGATAAATGATTTATTATATAATTATTATAATATTTTACTAATTTAATAATAATTTATATTATTAATTTTTATTAATTATTTGATAATTTTTATTAAATATGGTATAGTATAATAGAAGTTTATTTTATAAATTAAAAAATTAAAATTTTGGATATTATTTATTATAATTTAATTTAAATTTAAATAAAGATTATTTTTGTTTTGAAATATAATAATTTTTATAATTAAAAAGGATTTTATAATATTTATTATTAAATTATTTAAAATTTTATTAATAATTTTTATATAATTAATTATTATATATTTGGATTTTATAGTATTATTATTAGTTTAAATTATATATTAAAGAAATATATAGAATAAAATTTTTATCCACTAATTTATAAATTTTTTAATATATTGATTAATAATTAAATTGTTAGATATAAAAAAAATTTTAAAATATTATATTTTATTTTTAAATTTATATTTTTTAATAATTTTTAAAATTAATTAAATAATATTTTGATTAATGGGAAAGATAAATATAACTTTTTTTATTAAAATAATATATTAATAAATAAAATTAATATTAATAATTAATATTTATATTAAATAAGGTTTAATTATAAATTTGATATTATTAAAATTGTATTAAAATTTTAAATAATTTTATATTATATTTAAAAATTTTAATAATATTATAATTACTTATATATAAAAAAAGGTTTATTAAAAATTATTTTAATTAATTTTTATATTTGATATTATTCTAACAATTTTTGATTTTGATATTGTTAAATTGGAAGTTTCATATTTTAGATTACTTTTAGTAAGTTATAATATAATTCCGGTTTTTAATTGGATAAGGATGGTGTTTGGTTTATGACTGTAACGCAGCCCCGGTTTTCAATCGGATAAGGATAGCGTCTGGTTTACGAGACAAAAAAATTAATTTATTTAAATTATTTAGAAATATTTTTAATTATTTTAGGTAAAACAATTTATTTTATAATTTTTATTAATAATTATTTATAATAAATTTAAATAAAAATATTTAAATTTATAATTAAAATCTATTATAATTTTGGTTTATTATTAATTTATATAATAATTATAATTCTATTTAAAAATAACAAAATAAAAATATAATAATTTAAATATAATAATAAAAATTTATATATAAAAATTAAGTTTAAAAAAACTTTAATTATAAAAAAAATTTTATTCAAATTTTTATTATTATATTATTAAGATTTAAATAATATTTTAAAAAAATAAATAAATATTTTAATAATTATTATTATTATAATATTTTATTAATTAAAACTATTAATAATATTCTAAAAAAAAACAATAATAATAGTTATTTATATTAAAAATAAATTATTAATTAATGGGAATTTTAATAAAATATTATTATAAAAAATATTAAATAAAAAACTTTTATAATTAAAATATATAAAATTATTTGATTATTTATATTAATATAAAATATTTAAAAAATTAAAGTATAAAAAATTTAATAATTAAATTATTTTAATAATAATAGTTAGTTATATAAAAAACAATTATTTAATATATAAAGTATAAAATAAATTAAAATTTAAATTAATAAAAAATTTTAATTAAAAAAAAAAAAATTTTTTTGATTTAAATAATTTAAAAGGAGAGGTATTTACCAAATATAATCCTAAAAAAATCAAAAATATAATATAATATAAAAACCTAAAATTTAAATTAAAATTATTAAAAAAGTAATAAAAAAATTAAATTAATAATTATAATTAACTAGAAAATATTTATTTATAAAATATATAATTTTAAATAATAAACTATTTTTAAAATTAATTAAAAATTTGGTTTAAATAATTAATAAAAAAAAAAAATATATTTGATATTATTAGTTTTAAAAAATAATAAAATTTAAATATTTAGTATAAAATATTTATAATAAATTTTAATTAAAAATAATTAAAAACTAAATATATTAAATAAATATTAAAATAATTTAAACAAAAAATAAAATAAAAAAAAAATAAAAAAAAATAACTTTTAAAAATTTAACTATATTATTGAAAACTAAATATAATCAAATAATAAAAATAATTAAAAAATAAACTAATTTAACTAAAAATAATAAAATAATTTTAAAATAAAATTCCTAATTTTATAATAAAATTATAATCAAACCAAATAAAAAATCCTAAAAATAAATTATTAAAAAAAAATTTAATTTATATTATAAAAATAAAACTTTTATTTTAATAGATTTTTTAGATTTAATTAAATTATTAACCAATAAATAAATATTTAAAATAAAAAAAACTAAAAATAAATAAAAAAAATTTATAATTAAATATAAAATAAAATTAATTATAAAAAAATATATATAACTTAATAATAACCTAAACACTTATATTTTAATAATTAAACTTATTATATTTAAAATATTTATAACAATAATAACCCTATAAAATCTAAAATTATATTAAATAAATATTAAAATTATTTTTTTATATATTTAATTAAAAAAAAAATTTATATATAATTATTAAAAAAATATTATAATAATATCCTAATTAATTATAAAAATCCTAATTTAAAACTATTAAAAACCTTTTATAAATTAAAATAAATATCAAAAATTTAATATATAAAAATTAATATTAAATTAAAATATTTTAATTTCTTTCTTTATATAAATAATAAAAATTTATATATTAATTAAAAAATAAAAATTATAATTTTTTTTTATATAAATAATATACTAATAATTACTAAATATATTAAAAAAATAAAATAAATAAAAATTATTTTAAAAAATTATTATAATATAATAAATTTAAAAAAAATATAATTTTTTTTAAAAATCTAAATAATAAAAAATTAAATAAAATATATAATTAAATTATATTAAATACTAATTATAAAAATAATTATTAAATAATATAAAATAATTAATTACAATTTAATTAAAATACTTATAAAATAAAATTTTTTAATAAAAAAAAAAAAAAAATTAAATTATATATTAAAGGTTTGATATTAATAATTAATCAAATAATTTATATATATAATAATTTATATTAGATTAAATCTAATTTTTATAATAAATTAACTATTATAATTTAGTTTTATATTAAGAAAAATTTATATTAAAGTAATAAAATAAATATTATATTATTTAAAAAAAATTAAAATTAATAAATTAATACTTAATAAAAATAACTAATTAAATATAATTAAATATTCAAACTTAAATTAAATAAAAAATATAAATAATTAAAAATTAATTAAAAATCATTTATAATTTTTAAAAAATAATTTAATAATATAATATTTAAAAAAATAATCAATAATTACAATTAATATTTAATATATTAAATATATAATTATTTTAAAAATAATTAAAAATATAATTTAAATTAAAAAAATATTTATTATAATAAATATTTAATCAAATATATTAATTATTTTATTTATAAATAATAAAACTATAAAATAATTAATAATTAATTTTAAAAATTATAATTAAATTAAATATATAAATATATAATATTATATAATTAAAAATTTTTATAATCAAAAAAAATTTATAGTTAAATATGTAATTTTAATTGATAATTTAACTAATATATTAATTAAATTATTAAAAAAATTATTTTTTTAAAATTATATTAAAAATTTAAATATAGAATAAAATTAATAATATTTTTTTATTTTATTAATTAATTTCTATTTATAAAAGTAGTTTTATGATTAAAAGTTTTAATAAGATTATTATATAGTTAAATATTTATTAAAATTATGTTTATATAAGGCGGCGTTCAGCTACCAGCCCTACGCTATACCATAATAATATAAGCCGGCCTAATAATTATTAAGTTAAAAAAATAAAATATAATAAAGCCAAAAATTCTATTATTAAACTATTATATATATAGTAATATATTATTATATAATATATATTATAACATAATACTTTACCACCTCTACTCATTAATAAACATAATTATGTAAACAAATTATAATAATAAATATTATTTAAACTTAAATTATTATAAATTTTAATTTTTTATATTAATTAATCATAAATTATCAGGCTAATAATATATATAATTAATAAATAATACTATATAGTTTGCACTATATACAGTATTTTATAAAAATAAATATAATATATATATAGCTTACTATTTAATAACCTATAAATTATAATCATTTTATGTTATTTGATAGACTATAATATTATATAAAGTATATAAATAGTTATCACTAGTCAAGTTTAAACCTATGAATTAATAATACTTTATTATAATATAAAGTGGTATTTAACTATTAATTTTATATTATATTATAATGGTATAGGCCGGCTTAATAGTTGTTAGACTAAAAAGATAAAATATAATAGAACTGAAGGTTCTGTTGTTGAATTATTATATATATAGTGGCACGCCATTGTACGATACGTGCCGTGGCGTGACAGTTTATAAAGAATAAATGGTTAATTTTATTATAAAATTAATTATTATTTAATTATTTTAACCTGATTTAATGATTATTTAATAAAAATAATAAAGAAAATATAATTATAATCAATATTTATTTAAAATTTAATAAAATTTAATAAAATTAAATAAAACTATTATTTTTTATTATTTAAAATAATATTTTTTTTTAAAAAATAATTAAAAAAATTATCTTTAAATTTTTTCATCCATTTATTTTTAAAGTATTATTTTAATTATTTAATAAATAATTTTTTTAATTTAATTTTTTTTTTTATAATTTAAATTTTTTTATTAATATTTTTCTTATTTATATTTTTTTTAATAATTTTAGTTTTTTTAATTATATTTAAAAATTTATTATTACTAGAATTATTATTAAAAAAAGTTATATTACTTAAAGATTTTTAAATAATTATATTATTTTTTTGGTTAATTTTATTAATAATATTATTATTATTAAATTTATTAGAATTGTTAGATTTATTTAATTTATTTTTAAAATTATTAATAATCAAATTTTTTTTTTTGGTTAATTTTTTTAATATTAATAATTTTAATTATTTTAATTAAATTGTTTAATTTAGAGGATTTAAATTTAAGAATAATATAAACTTATATTTTAATTCTTTAATAAAAGTATTTATTTATAATATAATTATTATATATTAGTTAATTTTCTTCATAATAATTTTTATAAATTTAAAAAAAATTAAAATTTTTTATATAAATAATATATTTAATTTTTGTTTAAAAATTTAAAAATTGTATAACCTATATTAAATAACCAATTAATAAAAATTTAATATAATTAAAAAATTAATATAATAATTTATTTTTTTTAATAAAAAAATTATATTTATATTAATAAAATTTACTATAGATTATATTTTTATAAAATAAAATCCAATTTTCTTAATAAATATAAAATTTATATTTAAAATTTTTTTTAATAATATAAATTATTTATTAAAAAATATTGTTAATTAAAAATTTAATATATTTAAAAAAAATTAATTAAAATTTTACTAATATTATTTTTATATTTATTATTTTAAAATATTATATAACTATATAATATTATTAATAGTTTTTTAAATTATTAAATAATTTTTTAAAATAAAAAATTTATAATTATGAAAACTATTAAATAATAAATTATTTAATTAAAAAATTATTAATAACTTTACAATAAAATTAATAAATAATAATAAAATATAAAAAAAAAAAAAAAAATTATAAAATAAAGCCCTATTATATAATTTTTTAAAAAAATTTAAAAATCAAATATTTTTAATAAAATTATTTTATAATTATTTATTATTTATGATGATATTATAATTAATAAAAATATAAAAGTAAATAAATATAAAATAAATTAATAATTATTAGGTGGTTATAGTAATTAAAAATTTAATTAAAATATATGATTATTAGTAATTAAGTGAGATTTTTAAATAATAAATTTTAGTATAAAATATAGTATAAATTTATTATAAAAGTTTTATAATTATATTTTAAATAAAAATATATATAAGGGCTTTGGAGAGTTAACCATGGGTAAAAAGATTAAGCGAATCCCAAGCTATTACATTGACAGGAATCTTTGGACCAATGCAACATTTACAACACAAGGATTTGGTATAGTGTTCGGAGTGTTGAATTGGTTGAGGATATCACATATCGAGCAAATTTTGTGGTTAAAAGAATAGCAATTCGAACCTAAAATTACACAGAAAACAGTAGACTAGATATGCAGGTACAAAGGAGATAAACGGCAATATGTGATATAGTTGTGTACACGCGCGATGCTCCATCTGACAAAGGAAAATGAATTAAAGAACAGACCAAACTCCTATTGGTATTAAGTGGTATCGATATTAAACATTGAGATATTAATGCTTCGTTTTTCTGCTTTTCGATGATCCAAGAGATATTTCAACCCTCGTTTAGAAGACGAAGAGAAGAGCGAACAATCCAGCGAAAGCGCTGCCACCGAGCTTGAGGGAAGAGGCGCCAGCGGAGTAGGTTGGTGGTGGGATAGCGGTGGTTTGGGTAGCTGGTGGTGGGGCAGTGCTGGCTGGTGGAGCAGTGCTGGCTGGTGGTGGAACAGAGGTAGCGGATTTTCCACAAGCTTCGCATTGAGAACCGTAGACGATGGCTGGTTGGCAGGTCTTGCTACCGGCGGCGCCGCAGACGTATGCGCAGCTGGCGGTGAATTCAGCTGGGCAGACAGCATTGGGGACGGGCTTGGGGCATCCGACGCAGCCGGCACCAGTAGCGGTGGAGCATTTCATGGAGCCATTGGCGCCAGTTGGGCAGATGTAGGCGCAGGAAGCGACGAAAGATGCTGGGCAGACGTCTCCGGTTGCTGGTAGGGTTGGGATTGGAGAAGTGGTGAAGGTGCTTGGTGGTGGTGGAACGATGGTGGATGGGGGAGGAACGACGGTGGAAGGTGGTGGTGGAACATAAGTAGATGGAGGTGGAACAATGGTAGATGGAGGTGGTGGAACATAAGTAGATGGAGGTGGAACAATAGTGGATGGGGGAGGGACGATAGTGGATGGCGGGGGAACGATAGTGGATGGTGGAGGCGGAACATAGGTGGATGGTGGTGGAACGACAGTCGATGGTGGTGGAGGGACGTAGGTGGATGGCGGTGGAACGACAGTCGATGGCGGTGGCACAACAGTAGTTGGAACAGTGGTCGGTGGGCATGGGATGGTGGTGGTGATAGTGATCGGATGGCAGGTATCACACACCTTGGTGGTATAGATGGTTGTGGTGTACTGAGTCGTGAGAGTGGTATCAGTGTCTGGTGGAGGAGCAGATCCACAAGACTCGCAAGAGGCACCGCCAGTAGCAGAGCAAACCTTTGCGCCACCGGCACCACTCTTGCAGAGATAGGCGCAGCTAGCAGTGAAGACATATGGACAGACAGCATCAACGATTGGTGGAGGAGCGGTCGTGGTCGCTGGCGGGCATGGAACGGTAATGGTATAAGTCACACCATTCGAGGTAATGCAAGTGGTAGTCGAAGAGACGGACTGCGGCTCGACAGAAGGAGAGCTGTATGGGGCCGGAGTGGTATTGTCACCGTAGTCGATTGGGGTCTCATATGGGGCTGGAGTCTCGTATGGAGCCGGAGTCTCATATGGAGCTGGAGTCTCATAAGGAGTCTCGTATGGAGAGTCAGACGCAGGGTCGACAATGACAGATTCGGAGGCACCCGAGCCCACGGTAGCAGTAGAATTGGAGAATTGTGCGTGAGCAGCAGCACCAAAGGCGACAACGCTAAAGATTCCACGAAGATGTCAGCTAATCATTCTTAAGTCCTGGATGAATGGATCAGTGTGTCTTACCCAAGAAGAAGGGGATTAGCGAATGACTTCATTTTGCTGAATTAATGAAAACCGGATTGCGAAGAGCAAATATATAGCGAATGTGAGTTTGTCGAGGTTGTCGATGTATTCGAAGGTATCGATTTGTCGATGTTGTCGAAAGCGAATGTCTTCACAAGTAGCTGATTGACTTGATGCTGATGAAAAAAAACATCGATACCAGGCCAACATCTTGGATTTATATAGATAATTTTTGGAGATCGTTGTATAGAGTCGAATGGGGAGGCAGGTAGTCGATGCCCAACCACAGCAACAACCGTTAGCCTCCCAGGTTCCATCCATGAAGCCACAGATCGTGTTAAATTAATATCCGGTGTTGATTGGAGTCCCGAACCGCACAAGTAACACCCCGACCTCTGCAAAAGTTGAACGTCATGTTCCCTACTCAAGCTAGCGCCGCTTTCTCACTTAGTCCTAGCCCTATAACGCTAGGCTATCTTCGCAGTTATACCTCAGGAATCAGCCGCTCGAAACGCTGGCAGTCGACGTCGATGCAAGATAGAGGAAGTGGGGGTTCAACTATCTGCAAATCTGCATACGAATTGGCCTATCCCGACTCGAGAGAACGTGTAGCTACTGCCAACAAACTCAGTAGTAGATCACTATCCTAGTACTTGCATTACTTAGAAGCAATATCGGTGATTGGTATCTCGCCCGAGATATTCATATGGCTGATTGTCGCTAGCAAAACTCCACAGCTGTGGTTACGATTGGATTATCCGTCGGCTGGTCCTGAAGTGACAGCCCGCACTTTTAGGAACCGAAACATATCCGCAACGATACTTCGAAGCAGATACGAACCGGGTTGTCCTGTTGCTCGCCACTGAGTTGGCTGGGTGAAAGCTGACTTTGCCCCTCTCGGTTCCAGGTTCTCTTAGATTGTCCTAGTGTTTTTTACCGGGTCAGTTCTTTTATGCAATGGCCATGCGCCAAATTACCGTTGGTCGAAGGTATATTTTGCGCTGTCGCAGTCACTTGAGGAGCCGGTTTTGGGTCAATTGGCGATGCAGGATCCCGCACCTTGGCGGGAAGAACTTCGGGTGAATCCGTATAGGATTTTTTAGGTAAGGATGGGATTGAGCATCCGCGATTCCAGCGGTGGCATACCAACAGCCATCGCCATGTCTCTCGCCGGAGTCGAACAGCAAATCGACTGCCATTCCTTCAGGTTAGGCATCGGCGCTCCGCGCAGCAATTCAAGGAACCCTTAGCCTTCGCCAATTGGATGGTGAATATAGTGACATCGTCTGAATCATTGTTCAGGTACGGAGAATTAAAGTAAGATCAGGCGACGAGATGGTCTCCCGTTGATCCCTTGAAGAATAAAAGAAGCGGCTCGCAATCCGCGTCGATATCCTAGGAAGGGTTAAGTTCTAGTTGAGTTCCTGGGAACTCCTGAGAATGGTTACATACCATAGCAGCCAAGACTCCGCTTCCCAGGCATCTGAGCGAAATATCGATGGGGGTTAGTGCCAGACACATGTGGTGCAGAACAGCGAAGAAAATTAGCTGGGCGGTGATCGCGATGGAGGTTGGTTTGAGTCTTATACCGAAAAGTGGTCCCGCGAGGTTTCGTCCGTCGCAACACGAACATGGCACGCCCGATGAGGTTGGGTTGCCACTTCGCTGCCCCGTATAACCATACACCCAGGATAGGTAGTTGACGGCTACCTGACGTCAATTGCTGCGTCTCGACGGCTCTTCCGCCAGGAGAATCAAATCAATGAGAGTAGGGTTTGAGGACCTCTTCATATTGCGCAGTTCCAATAGTCTATCTCTGTTGTAACAGCGTCACATCTCACGCGTGAAACACGGTTCGCGCGAAGGTTAACGGGCCTCGAAACCACAAACAATCCTGGACTTGGTCCCACCCCTCACTTTCCACTCAAGACAGAATCTACACGCGATATCATATCGGTACCCCCATTCTATTCTTGGAACCACGATAGGGCGACGACGGAAGTTGGCCCCAGCGTAAAGAGCTTTTAAGCGCAGCCTAACTTAAAACCACCAAGCGCGGGCAGTTTGTCCCCAACCCAGCCTTTCCATTTCTACGTTATCCTTCCCGACAGAATACGCTAGTATCCAAAAATAGTCTGTCGGAATGCGCAATAGTTAGTTCAGAAACTTCACTGAAAGATTTCCATCTCCCGCCTTTCGAATTCTCTATGATCCTGCGACGCTACCTTTTCGCGCGAAAAAGGTAATTCCTTTGGTAAAAAAAAAACCAGATGAGACATATCCGCATCTACATGTTCAATAGACATCCCATGACAGCTGTACCTTACATTAACGGTATGCTTAAATCGTCCGCACTTCTCGGATATGGGGGGATCTAGACACCCTACCAGTCCTGACTTTATGTCACGATATTGAATTACCGGATACGGTCCCGTAGGATCCGGCTTCTTGCGAAATGATACTTCTCGTAGCATGAGATTATTTTTGAGCGCGAACATATGTCTGTGGCTCACCCAACCTTCCTCGTTGAGTCGCTATCCTCCAGCCATGCAGAGTCTATGCAGCCGTTCGATGGTGAAAGCGTTCGACTCATTATACATAGACTCGCCGATGCTATGCGATGCGTATGCGATGCGGTGAAATGGAAGGGTACTAGTCTCACTCGATGCGAACGCTTGATATCTGGTTTTGAGTTATTGGGGGGGCTGGGGGACTCGAGAAAACGGTCGACACCATGCCGTATTTTCTCTGGCGTATGTCGTGTGCATCTCAGACGAGTCCAGACGGTTATGCAGATATGTGCCGTATCATCCCTTGTCAGAAAATATATATACCCCGCACTCCATTTTCTTCATTTTTGTTTTGATTATTGCGCAATGATTGTCTGCTTTCTTAGATCGACGTTGAGAATTGAAGAGTATTACAATATTATCATTTCCCCACGACTGGGAGGAAGGAATCATTGGTTAACAGCCAACTCAAGTCAGCAGATTTCCTGCACCATTAGTACTATGAAGGGCGGTTGAATATGCATGTTCACTCGTTCCCTACAGCCTTGCCCGTGTAGTTACATGAATCCATGAACAAGGGAGTCGAGAATAAGGGTCGGAACGTCGCTTAATATGAGGTTCCGACTAGATCGGTCGATGTGGCCAACTTTTAGATCAGCGTGACAATATCGAGATAATGCCAACAACAATATGCATATTCTTCATAGACTTGAGACTAGTTTCCGTCGCGTGGGGGCCACAAAGTAAAGCAATTTTGTAAATCGCTCGGAACTACCTATGTGACAACTAGCGTTGACGTTATTACAATGGCCGAACGTGCATGCTGCTTCAGCCGTATCAAACGTTTCGGACGACGACGAGTGGGGACGTATGCAAGTACACGTATACAACCTATTAAGACATATGCGGGTAATCAGCAATGTGCGATCGTCTATTATAACATAAAATCAATCATATTACAATGCCCCGATCGATTAAAGGATCGATGCATATTGTACATAGTATATACCTTCTTATACCTTCTTTTTGCTATTTGACTGAAGGAGCATGTGCGTATGTTCATTCGGTGAGAGATGCCTCCCAGATAGCCGGGAAACCAGATGTCAAGTGCAAGACCAGAGGCCATACAGCGAGGGTAGAACGTATATAGTACCATTTCCTGTTTTTATTCGTTTGCAAAGAGTGCATGCGATAGTAGAGGACCAAGCGCTTCTCAATATCGTAGAAATTCCCAATATACCTTAAACCAAAGAATTCTAGAAAGAAACTGCATCATCCTCATACAGGTCAATAATCGGTCATTAATCCTTGAGGAATAAGAATACGATAGATCTAACGATCCTGAATGTTGACTGACCTTCGTGTTTTGAAGTGCTGTTGCAACAAATGACACTTTGTTGGATTTTGGAAGCAAAGTTGGCCCGCCGTAGAATCGAAATATTGCTGATAGTTTACCCTCGTACGGTTTAAATAGAGATACCTACTCGGTTTGAGGATATATGGACCGAAAACTAAATATTTGTCCATTTTAGCGGTGAAATCTGCTAGATTGAAAGTTTGGTAGTCAAGTCTTCTACTTTCATATCGAATTTCCAATTGAATTCTTATCACGAAATCAAACAGAATTGCAAATATGAATAATCCGAACACCAACAGAGCACATACGAGAAAAATGGTAAAAATGCAAGAAACAATTAAGGATACTTATTGCTAATGACGCTATACATTTTTCCTGCGTAAATATCTACGGATGGAGGTGCTGAACAGGTACACAGGTTGAAGTTCGGGACTTGATATTGCTTCGCGGAAAATGTGTTGAGCTATAATCATACAAATTACACCCCTTGCCAACGACAAAACAATCTCATTGTGACTGCAGGGCGAGTGATGGTATGCTGAAGAACGTGGGGAGAATTTCGGGGCGAATTTCTCATTGTAAAATGATCACAGCTAGTATACGTGGTATCGGCGTAGAATTATTGCACTGGCTACTGCACAGCCACATGAATTACGGTGGCTCAGCGGAATATCTGAAGAGTTCATGTTGTAGTGTGGCGCACCCAGTCTTGCCAATTCCTTCATTAGGCATGGTCGGTGTCAGAAGTCAGGTCTTGAGGTTAAAGAGGAGGTGTTCACTTTATTCAATTTTTGCGACGAAACAGTGGTCGCAGAAGAGAGACCATCGATCCCAGGTTGGAAAGAAGTGGAGAAAATGTAGATGCGCACGAGACCAGATGCAGAAAAGACTAGCTGCAGACGAGTCGCAAAAGGAGTATTTTGTCGCACTTGGTGAGCTCGATAGCTTCCCATTGATGTTAATTGATTTCATATTACTAGTACTAGCTAGTCTTCTTCTCTTGAAGCAACAATAATGCGAAGGAGAGGGCCGCGTGCTTGTGACCTAACAGCCGAATCGCGAAGCTTACTTTCGCTTGCGCCGCTGTCAAGTTGGAATGTTGGGACGTGTAATTTTTTATCTAAAGAGTGAAGACATGATATGATATTTCACAGTCGGAGATAATCGATGTAGATGTCGCGTGGAAGGAAATCTCCTGAGCTTGGCATATGTGAGGCAAAGAAAATAAAAATAAAAATAAAAAATTACAGGGCGGATGCAGTCGTGATCATCCACAATCTCGCGAAAGGGATCTCTTCAGCTGAGATTGGGACAAGGTTGATGCGATCTTGGATTTGATTGGCTGAATGGCGAAAGTTTGAATCTGGAAGGTCACGGCGGGAGAAAAAAAACGGGTACGACCAGCGCGGACACGTCGACTGGTGTTACCCACCCTGATTAAGCCCTTAAAATTCGAGACCCTGAAGGGGAAAACTCTAGATCAGTCGGAGCCGTACTGGAAGAAACCGTCGACTGGCCTGGTGTTTTGGGTCGAGGATTTTGGAGTGGTTTGTACTTCTACATTTGGTAGATAATTCGATGTTTATAGGGTGTGTGCGTTTTATGCACGCCGGAGAATGTGCTTGGGGCATGCGGGTCATTTCATCTTTGAGGGGAGAGGAATAAATCATTTTTTTGCTGTCGGTGGGGCCGGATTATCGTCTGGGACTCGTTTTGCCCGTGAACCCGAGAGGCACAGAAGGAGTATGCGCATGCCCGATCACTGGACTGTTCTATCGTACACCTTTCGACAGATGCAATGTTTGTCATGTTTCCGAGGGTCGCACTAGGAAGTAGCGGTACAAGTGCAGGGTTGATTGCTCGGTCCAGTCGGCATCCAGCGAATGGTAGGAATTGAAGCCGAGAAGGATTTCCCACATTTTATCTGTCCAGCTATCATTTTTCTCTCCGAAGTCTGGGAAATGCAAGCTGTCGCTATCTACTGTCCTCATCGTCCGACCCGATATCTGACGCCGGAGTGCATGGTGCACCATCTATGACGCCTTCTTTCTTTTTTCCTCCCTCCCTCCCTTTTCTCTACACGGTTTTCTAGCATCCTGAGATCCGATCCGAGAAGAAAAGCGGACGACTGATGGTAATACGACCCTCCTTCGCTTGCACGTTCGCGGTCGTTTGATTGATATTAATTTGATAGCTGACTAGCCCGTCTGGGATCCGCTAAACCAGCCTCAGCAAACTCGAATAAACAAATTCAGCCACGACATTTTTATTTTATTTTATCGTAGTTCTTCTTAACCATCTTCCTGATATCGCCGAGGTCTGTTTTTATTGTACGGTGCCAGATCCGGGTAGCGCGTTCCTGTCTGATTAATTAGACAGCAGCCTGAAACCAACCGCAGCGAACGAACGAGCCTCCAACCGCACTAACCTCGAAATCACAACATCCATCATCCTTCTCTTTCCCGCAGAAAGCGCGACGACTTCAACATCATCCGTCCTCTCCTCCATACGATCGATCTCACCACTCCCGCCTGCTGCCGCCGTGATGGTCACGTTCTAGCGATTCGACCTTTTTAGCCAGCGATTAGTTTCTTTTATTCTTCTTTACCTGCGCCTCCGACATTTATCGCCCCGTTAATCGTTGCTGCTTCTTGTTTGAAAGGTACCCCCCATCTAGTGATTTAGAGAATACTGACTATAGGACCCTATCTACACCTAAATCTACATACGCCCCTTACGACCTCGATACAGTCGGCGAGTCGTCGATTATTTTTACAAAGACACTCATCTCGCCACATAGTTGAACTTGTACGGTGGCCGCTCCCCACGCGCGTGAAGAATGTGGGATTTGTCGCTGACCGCCTTGTCGTGTAGAATATTTGATAATACCGCGCCCCGAAACAATGTCGCGCCGACCACCGCCCGTTGACCACGCGGCATCGTCCAGCGACTTGCCTACCATGGCCTCGACTTCCTATTCAGATGCCAGACCTCCCGTGGACCGTGCTGTCAGCGAACCCTTCGGCGGCTATGACGTCCCTGCATCGTCTACGACCCCTAATAGACCGCTGAGATCTATTCTCACAAACCCCGTACCGCCTCCTTCAACCCCCCGTGTCAGGTTTCTGATACCTCAGTCTTCTACGGAGATTAGGGACAGGTTGGCTGGTAATTCTGGTCTCACCGATTCTCCTGAATCCAATGCATCGACTACTTCTCGAGGCGGTGGCGAATCCGATTCTGAAGACGATCCTCGGAGACCTCCAAGAAAGAACGGTCCCGAACCCCGTGATTTGAGTGATATCATAGGTCACAGCGTCCGCGGGTTCATGCGCAGGAACTTCCAAGATCGCGAGAGAAGGGAAAGGGAAGCGGGACGTGCGCCTGGAACGGTGTCGCGAGGCATGGAAGACACATACAGATCCACCAATAACGGATCCCCTGCTCGATCCGACACCTCATCTGTCACCTCTCCCCAGCTTCAACGCGCTGCCCTGGCGAATACGGGAAGAAACTCGCCTCTGCAGAGGTTTGGAGCGAGATCCATCGAACCAATTGCTCAGCGTGGAGGACCTGCTGCCATCTCTCGATCCGCACCTGATAATGCCATAGAGTCCCCTGTTACACCAAAGGCGGATCCCGCACCACCACAACCACAACAACAACAACAACAACAGCCACAGCAACAGGCCGCATCTGCGACGGAAGCAAGACCTCGTGAACGACCCCGTCCTTCTCGCTCGCCCTTGAGACGTAAAAGCTCTGGTCACGATTCGTACTACGGTCCTGGCGAGGCTGATACCTACTTTTATGGTACACCAGCTGCCGAGCAGGAGCCTGGCATCTATTATGGCCCTCCTCCACCAAAGATGCCAACTCCTCCACCACCTCCTGCTATGATTCCTCCAAAATACAAGCCTGGTGGCGGTTCTGCTGCCGAATTCTATAATCCGGATACTGTAGATCCTGATGCTGCCATCCCTATCCAAGAGGGTTCACAATACGAACTCACCATATCAACTACCGGCCATGCTGGCCCGCCTCCTCCTCCTCAACAGCCCTCTGGTTCCTTCTTTGGAGGCCCTATCACTGCAGAACCTACATCCACATACCCCCCAGGAGCGTTTCCCGAAACCCCTGTTGATACGATGCATAATTCGACGTCCTCGTTCCCCCCCTCGCATATGAATTCAAGTTATCCCCCAACCGGATACCAACAGAATATGCAACCTCTCTCCAACAATAACGTATCCGGTCCTTCTGTATCAGCTATCGATGCCGCTACGGCAGCGGAAATGGCTTACGAGCAACACCTTCAGAACACACAGCAACGTCCACCTTCACAAACTGCTCTGGCTAATCTTCCCCCTCTTCCGCCTTCAACTGCTCCTACGTATAACGGCCCTTCCCAACCACCTACTAACGGATCGGTTGCGCCTATCGTTACCGCTGGATATAATCCATCATCTATAACTGGTGTTTCGGTTGTTCAGTCTCCTGTTCTAGTCGCGCCGAAGCCCCAGCATCCCTCTAATGTTGTACCTGCTATCGCTGCCGCTGTCGCGGTGGGAGGTATCACGGCAGCAGCTGCGCACTCTTCACACTCCCACTCGGGATCCGTCCCCTCAGTCCCACCATTCTCAAATGCGGTTACTCATCATGTTCCGGCGCAAACGACCCATCAGCCATCTCAAACCGTCAGTTCTCCTGTCGAATCTGGACGGCCGAGACCTCCGAAGCCAGGGAAACCCTCAATTCTGGCTGATATTCTCAGTGGCAGCAAAAAACCGTCTATATCGAGTCCTATTACGTCTCAGTCTGGGAGTGGACTTAGCGGTAAGATAGCTGGAGCTGGATTAGCGACGGCTGGCGCGGCAATTGTGACAGCGCTCGCTGGACAGTCTAGCAGTTCATCTTCTAAACCAAGCGGTCTCTCACAAGCTGTTTCCTCAGCCGGCCAACCAATCAAACCGGCTCTCAAACCATCTTTGAAACCATCTTCATCATCTCATCGTATCGATGGCAAGACCGCTCTTGTAGCTGGTACCGCAGTTGTCGCTGCGGCCGCTATTGCATCTCATCACAAGGACAAGCATAAGCAAAAGATAACCCACAAACCTTCAAACTCGTCCACAGATAGCGGCAGAATCCACGGTCTGCAAGGCAAAATTAACTACAACCGGAAATCGAATGATATTCGTGGAGTCAAAATCCCATCTGCCATCAACGCATTCGATAGCGCTTCTAGCAGCGACTTCTTGGTTGATTCTGATGATGATTCGAGCTCGTCGAGCTCTAGCTCGAATAGCAAACGAAAGAGAAAAGATAAAAAGAAGGATAGCAAAAGTAAACCTCGATCCGTCGAAGATCTTTCTTCGAGTGTCTCATCACTCGATTTTGGAGGTGAGGGTGGGGGTTCGAGGTTTAAGAAGAAGAGTTACGGAGCAGTCGCTGGGGCTACGGCTGCTATGGCTATTCCTGGTGTGGTTTCCGACCTTAACCATTCCGAAGACGAAGGCTCATCCCCTCGAAATCGACCGGGTGCACACATGCGCAAGAAGTCCACTGATTCCGACCTAGCTTTTGGAAGAAGTCTTGGATCTAACTCTGGGTACACATCTGATTCTTCAATGTACTCTACTGGTCTCAGCCCTGAAACCGGCAACGGGTTCCAATTTTGGGCTGTGAGAAATAGAGCTGGACGACGAAAAGCTCGAAGGGTTAGCAGCAGAGATAGCGTCAACAGCGTTAATAGCGCTCTTGGATGGGGGGATAGTAGCGACGAAAGCAATGGACGGAAACTGCGAAATCGAGATTCCGTGGATTCTAATCTGGCCTGGGGACTTAGCAGCGCTAGCAATAGCCGACGTAGCAGTTATGCGACCTTGAATTCTCAAGCAATTTCGGAGGAAGACGAAGAAGACGAGTACCAGAGGAAAATTAGGAGAAAGACTGGAGAATCTTCTTCGACGGCCACGAAGATTGCGGCTGGAGGTACCGCCGTATTTACCGCTGCCCAACTCGCACGACGTCGGAGTCACGAACAATCTTTGGGTGTCATCGAAGCTCCTGGACATAGGATTATCACCGAAGAACAACGAATGGCGGATTACGAACGTTTGGATAAGCTTAGACGCACGGAGCTCGAGAGGGATATTGCTCGGCAGAAAGAAGCTTCTAGATTAATGGAGCTTGAGAATGATAGGCGTGAGAAGGAGCGGTTCGATAGAGAACGGATGGATAGACGCCGCAAAGAAGAAGAATTTGCGAGGGAGAGGCAGAGGATGGATGATGGTAATCGCAAAGGTGGTTTTATGAGGCAGGTGCTCCCGTTTCGTTATTTTTGATCTCAAGTACAGAGAGTCCCCCATCTTACAGATTAGAAAACTTCCGTACATGAATATCCCCCTTTAATAATTCATTCTTGTTTCATGTTTTATTCATTTATTTTGTTGATTGTACATACGACTCAGAGATCTCTGTCGATAATAGAAAAGCAACGAACGCGCAAGCTAATTATACATTGCTCATACGTAGACCCGATCCTCGACGACCACAACAATCTCAGCAGTCACAACAGCAAACTCAGCAGGCTTTCTCGTCAGTACACAGAGAATCGAACGAATCGTTTAAACAATCATCTTCGACCACTTCGACGATTTTGAAAACAGCTGCCGCCGCTGGTGTGGTTGCTGGCGCCGCTACAATCATATTCCCTGGAAAAGGCGTCAATGATAGCAAGAAAGGAAAACGTCGGGATGACGATTCTACGAGTGACAGCGAAACTGACAGTAGCGTTAGTCCACCGGATCACGATAAATCCAAGTGGAATAATAAACAATCATCTGGTGGGAAAGTTAGTGAAAACCGGGTTAGGTTCCATGATGATAAAGATGCGCAGAAGGAGAGGGCAAATCAAACAGCTGGGATTGCAAAAACTGCTGGGGCTTTAGCAGGGGCTCTTGCTGCCACCGCAGTACTGGAAGGAAGAGAACGTGAAAAGGAGAGGGAGATGCAGCAGAGAGATGGGAGGAGACCAGAGCCGGTTAGAGATTCTAGGAGACCCGGGCCAGGACCCAGTGGACCCGAACCACAGAGAGGCTTTGTTCCTGTTTCTGTTCCGCCTGGGGTTATCCCTGGTGTTGGAAGGGGGGTCCCGCCTGTTAATGTTAGACCTGGGTATGGACCTCCTCCACCTGTTGCGAGGGATAGGGATGGGCGACCGCTTCCGCCACAGGGTCCGATGCAACCGCAATTTGGGTACGGGCGTGGAACGCAGCCGCCACCGCAAAGCCCTGGATGGGGTCGTGGACAACAGACTCCGGGACCTCAGGGGTATGGCCGTGGGCAAGGTTTACCACCGGGTGCGTTTGTCGGACGAGGACAACCTTTGCCGTCACACGTGCAGGGAGGACGCGGACAACCGTTACAACCTGGCATGCAACCGCCGCCACCTGGAATGTACTCACAAGGAAGAGGCCAACCGCCTCCACAGGGAAGATATCCTCAACAGCCACCACCGCCAGGCCAACAGAGAGTACCGCAACAACTACCATCTGCTGGTCCAGTCAACACTAGAGATGTGGATGGAAGAAAGAATAGTCAGTTTGGAAGTGGTGCTACTCTTGGTGATCTTGTTACTGGTGGAATGGCAGTTGGAGGTGCTGCACTTGCTGCTGATGCTTTACTCAAGAGACGGGATGAGAATGATGATAAGGAGAAGGAGAGAAGAAGACGAGAAGATGAGAGGAAGAAGACCGAGGAGAATGAGAGGAGAGTCAAGGACGAAGAGAGGAGGAGAGCTGCCGCCGCCGCCGCCGCCGAAGCTGAACGTGAACAGGAAAGGATCCGACAGACTAAACTTCGAGCCGATCAAGAAAGACGCGCTGAGGAAGAACGACGACAGCGTGAAGAAGCTGAGAAGGCAAGGGTCCGGGCTGAAGAACAACGACAGGCTAATATTCGCGAAGAACAAGAACGAGCAAGACTTGCTGAACAAGCTAGGATCCGGGCCGAAGAAGAACGAATTAGTATTCGGCAGGCTGAGGAAGCGAGACGCGTTGAGCAAGCTAGAATCAAAGCCGAGGAAGAGAGGCAGGTTAGACTTCGTGAGGAAGCTAGACTTGCTGAGGAAGCACGACAGACGAAACTCCGCGAGGAAGAAGAAGCTCGTCGAAGAGCTGCGCTTGAAGCCGCTAGACAGCGTGAAGCTGAACGAATGGCTAGGATCAAAGCCGAAGAAGAGCGACGTCGTATTGCAGAAGGAGAAGCTAAGAAGAAGGCAGCTGAAGAAGCGGAGAGGAAGAGGGTGTTAGAAGTTGCCGCGGCCGCTACAGCCGCAGCGGCAGCAGCAGCGTTGATTGAGAAGGAGAGAGAGGAGAAGCGCCAACGAGAGGAAGCGGA
Source organism: Dactylellina leptospora (assembly GCA_036971365.1). Classification (NCBI taxonomy): domain Eukaryota; kingdom Fungi; phylum Ascomycota; class Orbiliomycetes; order Orbiliales; family Orbiliaceae; genus Dactylellina; species Dactylellina leptospora. Next base: position 108,887 of record JAJTUC010000035.1, on the reverse strand, counting down.
ACGTGTTAAGATTGCTGAGGAACGTCGACAACAAGAAGAAGCCGAAGAGCGCCGACGGGCTGAAATCGCAGAACGAGCTAGACTTCGGGCTGAACGCAGACGTAAGGAAGAGGAAGATAGGAGACGGTACGAAGAAGAGCAAGCTCGTTTGGTGGCTGAAGCTGAACAACGAAGGCTCTATGATGAGGAGCAAGCTAGATTGGCTGCTCAAGCCGAACAACGCCGTCTCTGGGAAGAAGAGCAAGCTCGACTTGCCGCGGAAGCTGAACAACGTCGCTTGTGGGAAGTTGAACAAGCCCGTCTTGCCGCTGAAGCCGAAGCCCATCGTCAATACGAGGCTGAACAGGCACGTCTAGCTGCGGAGGCTGAATCTCGTCGGCAATATGAGGCAGAACAGGCCCGTTTGGCTGCTGAAGCTGAAGAGCAGCGTCGTTATCAGGAAGAACAGAATCGGTTTGAACAACAACGTATCTACGAGGATGCGATGCGACAGGAGTCGGAACGACAGCGTCAGGCACAGCTCATCTATGATCAACAGATTCGCGATCTCGGCGATGCTAGGGAACAGTCTGCATACGAACGGCGCATCGTTGAAGATGCCCAGAATAGGCAAAGGGATGTCGACGACCATGAAGCTAGCATTGCCGCCGCCGCCGCCGCCACCATTGCAGCCGGAACTGTCGCATTGTCGCAAAAAGAACAGCGCAAACGGGATCAACGTGAAGCCGCTCGCCAATTTGCTATCCAAGAAGCCGAACGTATCCGTAGACTCGAGGAGGAAGAAAGAGAGCAGGAAGAAGAAGAAGAGAGGCGACGTCAGGCTGAGTTCAAACGCAACCAGGAACGCGAGGCTGCCAGACTCTTCGCTATTCAAGAAGCAGAGCGTATCCGCCAGATCGAGGAAGATGAAAGACGTGCTGCTGAAGAAGAAGAGGAGGAAAGACTTCAAGCTGAACTCGCTAGACAACAATATGAAGCTGAACAAGCGGAACTTGTCAGACGCAATGAAGAACGTAGACAACTTGAACTCGCGAAACGCCGTGTCGAAGAAGAAAACCTGCGTCGTCTCGAACAGGAGCAAGAGGAACAGCGAGAGAAGGAACGTCGTGAGAGGGATGCTGAGGCTCAGAAAGAACGGGACCGGGTTCGTCGTGCTGCTGAGGAGCAACGTCGTAGACGTATTGAATACGAAGCGCACAAAGCTCGGGAACGGGAAATCGAAAGACAGAGACAAGAGGCTGAGGCTGAGAGATTACGACAGGAACAACTCGAATATGAGAGGAGGATGGAGGAGGAAGCTGCTGTTGCTCTTGCTGCTGCTGAAGCTGCTCGTATTGCGGATGTTGAGCGTCAACGTCGCGAGGAAGAGGAGCGTCAAGCCGAAATCGAGCGACAACGACGTATTGAAGCTGAAAGGCAGCAACAGGCTGAAATAGAAGAGCGACGACTTGCCGAACTTGCTGCTGCTGAGGCTGAACGTGCTCGGTTGGAGGAAATAGAACGACTTAGACGGATCGAAATCCAACGGCAACGAGAAGCTCGGATTGAAGAAGAACGACTTGCAGCTATTGCGGCTGCTGAAGCTGAGCGTGTCCGTCAAGCAGAGATCCAGCGACAAAGAGAAGCGGCCGAAGCTGCAAGACAAGCTGAGCAAGAGCGTCTTCGTCTACGACGTATCGCTGAAGAAGAAGCCGAGCATGCGCGGCTCAGGGAAATTGCTCGACAACGTGCCCTCGAACTCGAAGAGCAAGAACGACAGCGACGCGAGCAAGAGCGGATCCGCCATGAGGAGTTTCTTCGACAACAAGCCCTCGAAGCCCAGAGAATTCAAGAAGAGCACGATCGACGACAGGAAGAAGAACGCCTTGCGCGAGAACAGGAAGAAGAGCATCATAAGAGTAGAAACAAGTTGCTGTTCGGAGCTGCTGCGGGTGGAGCTGCCGCGTTTGCCGCTGATAAGATAAGACGCAGATATGAACGTGAAGAACAAGAGAGGGAGGCGGCTCGCTGGGAGGAAGAACGTCTCGAGCGTGAGAGGCTCGCCCGTGAGGAGGCTGAAAGAGAAGAAGCCGCGCTTGAAGAAAGACGTCGTAACCGTAAACTTCGCAGGAAGAGCAGAGCGCTTTCTAACAAATTATATCGAGCTAGAGAGGAACAGGAGAACTCTTCAGTTGGTCTTATTACTTCGCCTGAAGATGACCGCCGCGCTCAGTTTGACAGTTTCATGCAGCAGGCTGCACGCGCAAGACAACGGATTGAAGCTGAGAAACGGGAACTTGAAATTGCAGAGAATGAAGCCAAACGTAGAGCCGAGGAAGAGGAGGCTAGGTCCAAAGCGGAAGCCGAGGCCTTGGCTACCCAAGTACAACAGAACCGTGAAGTCGCCTTGACAGCTGCACGAGATGCAGACTCCACTTCTGATTCGGATCACGAATCAAGCGCACCGGCTGATGGTGAGGGTATCTTTTCATTCTTGCGACGGACCGGTGGATTCGGTGCTGCCACGTCAGTTTTCGCTTCTGCCCCTATCATTGGCCAATCCATGGCGGAAACCTTGAAGCAGCAAAACGAAGAAGCCCAAGCCAAAACCTACGATGTGGCCAACAAACCAAGTCTCCCGAGCTCTCCAACCTATCATATGCCGGGCGAGTTTGATGACGGCGAGACTTCCGGACACGAAGATACTTTTATGGGAGATAGATCACTTGAACCCGTCTCCGGACCCGAAGTACCAATCGATTCTCACGTCGAAAGTCAGGTATCTGTTGAATCTAAGGTACCAGCCACGGTTGAAGAGCCGGTACCGAGATCAGTTTCACCCGTCGCGCATATTCGCACTCAGGATACACATAACGACAACGGTATTGCATTGCTCATCGAAGCTGCTGTTTCCGCACCAATAGCTGACGTTGATTCTATAGTTTCTGTACCCGCCGTCGATTTTAGTACGCTGCCAGAACACCACACGGGAGCCGTCGCTGCAGAATCTCCATACCATTTTGAGGAGGTCTCACAACAGGCTTTACAAGAGAGACCGACCGTTTCTCAGATTTTGGGATTTGCAGGTGCTGCTGCTGCCGCCCAATCTATTGCTCAGCGCCGGGAAGCTCCAGTACCTCCTATTGATATCCGAGTCTCGCGTGCTTCAACTCCGTCCACACCAGATCGTGATATCAGGCAACAAAGATCTCCTGATTACTTGGGGTCCGCACCATCAAGCGCACCTGGTAGCCCATTGGCTATCAGAGAGCAGATAATCTCCGTGCCATCATCTCCAGAGTATATTCCTGGAATCACTGATTCACCAGAAGTTGAAGACTTTGTTCCTCGTTCACGTCAACGTGATTCAGACGGATATTTTAACCCGCCCTCATTACCTGCTAGCCTTTCGCGCATCGATACTTCAGAATTCGCGGCCCTGCATGGAATTGAGATTGAGCATATCGCAAGCGACCCCTCACGATTCTTAACACCTGGTGGTTTGCCGATCCCTGAGCTTATGTTCACATCGCCCACAGCATCGTATGCTGGATCTTCCCGTGCGCATAGCGAACACGGCGACAGCGTCGAGCATGAAGAACCAGAGAGTGATGAGAAGGCTTCTATGCATCATGGTGAATATCCCTCTGGTTCTGAACCCGGGGTCGAGGCTACACATGATGTCGCTGTTGATGAAAATATGGATCATTTCCCCGAGCGCCACGATCCGGGATTCGAAGAGTTGGCAGAACAATGGCAACGAGGTGGTGAACAGCACGCAGAGCATCCTGCAGATCTGGATCACTCTGAAAGAAGCCGTCTGAAGCGGATGTCTGGGTGGATTGACGCTCTACCAATCCTTGCTGAGGAGGACGAAGAGCATGCTCATGAAGACCACGTTGATACACATACCCCCGAAGACGAGCCCGCTCACGTTGGTGTTGGATTTGATCACGAATCGAAGGATATATCCCAGCCCCCATGGGCGCAAGCTGTCGTTAGTGACCAAGAAGTCGACGAGGAAATTGCACGTCCAGACTTGGGGACATCTACGCGTTCTGCCCCTGTCGTTGTTGGGGACATGGACCAAGATGTAGAAGAGGAGATCATCCTTGCGAACGAGCCACTTTATACTTCTTATGGTCCCGGGATCCCAACTCTTGATGATATCGATGATCTGGATAACCCAATGCCATCAGAGCCAATTCCTGAGCTGTCTGAAGATGAGGAAGGTCCTGACATGGATGCGGAGGAAGCAATGAAGGCATTCCTTGAGGCACAAAATCCTGGCACTTCTGGTCTAAGGGCCGGTGCCCCTGGTCTCGATGATATTATCCGAGGCCAAACTCCTCATGGCTATGTTGAATCTTTGCCCTCTGATGCTGAAGACGAAGCGCCGCAGCCAATAATTGAGGCGGATATACCGGGTGCTGAGAATGTCGCTCCTTCGTTTAGGTCGGAGTCTACTAGGGCGCGGGAAATTTCGTTACCAGTGGAAGGTGCAGATGCCCGGCCTTACACTCCAGCCCGATTTGTACCCGTTGTTACCGAAGTCCCCCTGCCGACAAGTTCGCCCGCGTCGCCAGCATCCATGTCGCCAACTTCGGAGAAGCATGCCGTACCAGAAACTGGAGAAAGTTTGGAAGACGTTAAGCCAGTCCGTTCGGCCTCCCCGGTTCCGTCGCTACCTGCCTCGGAGAAAACAACCTCTTCTCAGATTCCGACGAGTGAAACAACATCTGAATCCAAAGCGCAGGCACCTACGAGGCGACTATTTGGTTTTGGACCTTCGATTGGTGGAGGATGGGGACTGGGGGGCTTTGCTCCACCTGCCATTCTTCGATCCAGTCGCGCCGAACCATCAAAGGAAAATATCGAAGCTGCCGAAGGTGCTCGACAAGAAGTCCATTCTCCTGCAATCTCGGATTCGATTGACATGGGAAGCACAGCCAGCCGTCACTCGCCTTTGCCCATCAACCGTGCATGGAGTAAAACGCCAATCGCGGAGACTGTTCCGGATGCAGCATCAAATGTCGAATCGATCGATGACACCGAGCATATGAAGACCCCTACTATCGGCGCCAGATCAACACTTGAAGAGCCCGCATCTGCAGCGCCTCCTTCAACTACCGACCGTGATGCATCTTTGACAGAAGAATCAAAACCTTCTTGGGAGCTGGCTTTCGGAGAGAGATTACCTGGTTCGCCATCTCTTCGCTCAACTGTGATGACTCCGCCGCCACACATTGTTGGAGCTACTGTCCCAGGCTTGCCAGAATCGCCAGTTCACCAAAGAACGCCCGGGAGCACAAGAGTCACGATGGTCAAAGGTGAGGATGAGAGTTTCAAATTGGATGTTCGCCGGGTTGGAGAACCTGATATAATTACACAACCTATTGGGCATCAATACTCGCCTTATCCTTATGAACACCCTGAAACATTTGGACTGCCAGCATCTCCGCCTCCGCCATCCGCATATTCTATTACCGAGACCGCAATGGCTTATCCCCCGGCTCCTCCAAGTGTAATGGACAGTGTACACCCGCATGAGGAGCTTTCTCATCAGCAAATGGTCGATTTCGTGCCACAGCCATCGGTTAGGGACGTTCCGTTGGATACGTATCCTCGACCTCTACCACTCGTGTCTGAAGCATCGAATTATCATCCGATCGCTCAAACCACGGAATCTGTACTACCGGAATCAAAGGCCCCTCAAAAATGGGAACCCGAGGTTTATAATTTACCTTCATCTCCTCCGCCACCCTCTCTACCGTCTGTTTCTGAGGCTCTCAGTTATCCATCTATTCCTCAAAGTGTGCAGACGACTCATCTACCTTACGTGCCACCTCCATCTACCTTGGAATCAGTCCAGCCGGCATCTTATTCATCCTCTAGATATCAAGCTCCGGTATATACACCAGTTTCTATGCCGCCACAGCCTGAGGCACCTAAATACGACTTACCAACATCTCAACCCGCGTCTTTGATATCTGAAGTCGCAAGCATCCCGTCATTGCCACAAAGCATTCCATTCTCATCAGTCCCGGCGCATCAGGCGCCGTTTTCTTCGCCTCGCACTAAAAGGAGCTCTAGACCGCAAGCTTTCAGAGACATTCCACACTCTATTCCGGAAGAGCAGCAGTCAGTGGAATCCGCCTCGAAACCTTCAAACATTGCTCCAGACACTCCTTATTATGCCGCCGACTCCTATATGCCGGGTCTACCAACTTCCCCAGAACATGTTCAGAAACGCTTGCCCTTCAGAAGAGAAACACCTTTAGGTCGCGGAATCGAGCTGCCTGGATCTCCAGATCCTGAAAGGATGAGAGGCTCACCTGAATTGAGACGAGCACCTTATGGATACGCACACGATATTCAACTCCCCCCATCCCGAATCGGCGATCGTGCATCCATGGCTCTTGAACCTGAGAAGATTAGGCCTCAGATTGCCCCTATCGACATACAGCCCGCTGCTGTATCCGCACGTTCTACTTCTCCGGTTTCACCTGTTAAGAAGTCTGGAATGACGTCTGAAGAATTCAATGCCAAATCTCCACAATCGCAAAACCAGACTCCTCTAATTCACCCCAACTCGCCCTTCCAAGATCTGTCAAAGACGTCAAGGTCCACATCGGAACATGGGAAGTCTACAGAGGCACCTACCCTAGCACTCCCTACGTCACCTATCAGGACAATCGGTGAAATTGATGCGCTTAGTGGTCTACTTCCTGGGGATGATGGCATGCGCACGGTTTCAGAAGTTCCTTTGGACAATTATCATCCTGCTGAGAAACCTTCCCAACCTGAAATCTACGCTGCAGCAAAGCCTTCTGAGCCTACTGAACACAGCGATACTGAGGCACTTGAAAGTCCCCAAAATGAAATATCAACAGGCTTTGGGACCTCTGAAGAACGCGGACTTCCTCCTATCACCACAGCTCTGCCTAAGGTTGTAGAAGAAATTAAGGACCTTATTTCTCCGGGTCAGTCACCCATTCATTCCCCAGCATCTAGTGTGAGGTCATCCAGCTACAGCACCCGACGTCGCTCCTCCCTACCCCGGCCTTCTGATAACTTCGCAGAGATTGTGAGATCCTCGCCCAAGCCACCTTCTGAAACCTCAAGGTCTGTGGGTGGGACACCAAGTCGAAAATCAAGCATTCCTATCCCGTCAGAGACGAAACTGAGCGTTGAAGAAGAGAGTATCGATAACGAGCTAGTTCCAGAAACCGCACAGCCAGAAGCTACTATTGATGTCACGGTTAAAGCCATTCCTGCCATACCTGAATCAATTGCTGACAATAAAGATATTCCGTTGGAACCTGTCATTGAGAAAGCACCACCTCCTGGAGAACGGACGACGATTAAAGATGGGCCACAGACCGAAGAGCCTACTCCGGCTGCGTCAGCGCAAGGGGGCGGATGGTGGAGTAGGTGGACAACCTTCAGAGCTGCACCCGCATCCACTACTACTCAACCAACCGTTTCAACCACAGCCGAATCATCTTCCCCAGCTCCACGAGTCACAGAAGCGACCAAATCTTCTGAAGTAGCCCAACCTACGGTGGAACTGCCCCAGAGAGGTGTTGTGCTGGAAATGAAACCAGAGAAGACTGTAGAGATCGCTCATCTAGAGTCAGAAACGCCACTTATAGAGCCTGTCTCTATTCCGGATGTCCCCACTGGCCAGGGATTCAGCGAGAAGCAAGCATCCCCCGTCAGCGGCATGATGTCGCCTGTTATGACCGCACCAGTTTCCACGTATCTGCCGTCGCGCTCGAGAAGTGTTTCTCAAGTTCCTGGTGAACTACGAATGGACAAAGTCAGGGGTCCTTCGACGCCTCGAACCGATCGCTTTCAAGTTGAGTCACCCATCACACCTCGAGCAAGACAACAGCCACCTTTAAAGATCCCCGAAGTCACTCCAAGCGAAGTTGAAGAACCTGAGGAGCCTCGTGAGGTTAGCTCTCGCCATCGTACGAGATCTCCATCTAGCCCTTCAGCATCCGCATCAACATATGGAGAGGATGAAGTTGCTCAGCCTCCAAGCCCAACCTTGTCAATTAGATCAACTCGTAGTCTTCGTCATGTGGGAGCTTTGGACCGCACCAGACGTGTTTCTGAGCTGCAATACTCCGGAGATATCTCTAGAGATGGCTCTCTACGAGAAGAACGACGACCTTCCAGACATTCTGTTCTCACTGAAGATGGCGATCTATATCCATCTGGTAGCATCCGTGGAAGCCGAAATAGGTATTCAATGACTAGCGATCCGGGTTCCCATGATATCGTACGATACGCAGCTTCCGATGCGACGCAGACCCCTGCAAGCTCAATCCGAGAACGCCCACAATCTTCTCGTAAAGCTATAATTCCGGAGGAAATATCGAAGTCGCCAGAGCAAGAACGAGAAAAGCGGAGCCATCGCCATTCGAGCTCACGACACTCGCAGAAAGACATCGTGGAAGGTTCCTCTCTCCTTTCCCCAACTGTTAGCCGACACCGGGAACACAAAGAGGGCCACCAACACCGTCACCGATCCCGAAGCAGAGACAGTCGTGTTCCTGATGAAGCCGAAGACTTTGATGATGCTGCATCCATTATATCAACGAGGACCGATCAAAGCTCCCGACATAGACATCGTGAAAGAGAGACTTCGGACGACAAAGACCTGGGTCGCATGGGACGTCGCGATCATCGAAAAGACAAGGAGCAGGGAGAGTACCGCGATCGATCGCGCATCAGAGCTGATGATGATATCGCATTTACAGTATCGGAACAAAGCTCTAGGCATCGTCACCACCGTGATCGTGAGTCTCGTCATAAAGCTGATGAAGATGATAATGCTTCTCTTGCTCCGAAAAGCTCCAAACATCGTCATCGAGACCGTTCCCGTGCTAAGGGAGACGATGACGCCGCTTCCATATACTCAGAAGTCAGTTCGAAGCATCACCATCGAGATCGCGAATCCCGTCAAAAGGATGACGATGGTGCATCCGTATATTCCGAGAGAAGCTCGAGACACCACCGCCGTCGAGACAGTGACGCGAGTTCTTATCGTGAGAATCGTCCGTCTTTGATCGATATTCCTGATGACCAATCCGTAATCTCGACGACCAGCCACAGGAGCTCTCACCATCGCAAACACCACTCACATTCTAGCAGGCACGATGATGACCGCGCAGCAACCCGGACGCCAGCTGTTGAAGATGATGCGGCAACCGTCTTGTCAACACGGGGCGAAAGCCCACATCGACATCGCCATAGCTCTAGTAGGGATCATCGAAGTCGGCCCGCTTCAACAGTAGGTGACGATGAACGTGATGCTTCTTCTCATCGAGATCGCAAATCTCACCACCGCTCCCGCTCATCTGTATCAACAAGAGACGGCGATGATGCGGAAGCATCAGAAAAGAAATCTCGCCACTCTCGGGAGTATAGCTCCTCTCGCTTGACACCTGTGGGAATCGCAACAACCTCACAGGCACCAAGTCCGAGAAAAGTAGGCTCCACGCATGATTCGGACCTTCGGTCTACGTCGATGAGAGAATCAACTCGCCACCGCCGGCCAAGTATTTCTTCAGTATTCGAGGAAGAGCGAGCAAAGACGCCACAGCCAACTTCTTCCTCAAGGTCGAGACCGGCTAGCATCTCTGACCGTATCAAGATGTTCCAAGACTCTTCTGCCGGTACTGCAGAAAAGCCGCAGGTATTTGAAGATCCTTCCCTAGATATATCGGCACAATCATTGAGGACTGGCGTACAGCTTGCCCCTCCTCTTGCCCCCACTACCCAGAAAGAACAAGCACAAGAACAAGACCAAAAAGCGGACATCCATCCGGTGCGCTCAAATTCCAGAAAACCTGTTCCTAACGCTCCAAACGTGCAACAAATAGAAGAAGAAGGTTCGCGACCTGTAGACCCATTCCTTTTTCTCGAACCTCCTAGTCCGTCTTCTGTTCCGCCTCCCCTCCCTTCAGACTTACCTCTTCAAGATGAACATTTTATGGAAAGACCTTCCCATAGTCCAGCGCGCATGATACTAGATGTTCGACCGAGACGAAGACGAGATATTCACAACTTCCTCCGGACATTCAATGCATCTGATGAAGATCTTTCACCGTACCACCTTCCACAAATCCCGCACGATGACGATGACGACTTAGACACATCTATGATTAAACCCTATTTCGACTTTCCCTCCCTTTCCGCCAATCGGTATGCTCTTGACGAGCTACCGTCCATGCCAAGTAGCAGAATTTCGCAACCATCTGCCAAATCTACTCTTCCTGAACACCAGGAAATATTCGTTGAACGACCCATCCGTCCTGATCAAACAACTCAACCGACTTTACTCGACCATTCTGAGTCTATTGTTGGAAACGCGGATATCATTCCCCTTCCGCAGAGCCCTCTATCATCGCCCGGCTCTATCATTCTTCGATCTTCAAGTCCATCCTGGGCAATTCCAATAATATCCTTCCGCGAATCGTATTCCCCGATTCATGTGGTGGCTTATCAAATCGAAACGAAGAGTAAGTAAACCTCACACACCGCAAATTTTCAAAGGAAATCGCTAATGTAAGGTCAATCAAAGACGAAACTTCACACCCGGCGTCAGAGGATATCCCACGAGAGCCCGATATTGACGCTGGATGGCATGGACTTCCACTTCCGGATGAAGAACCATCAACACTTGGGAGCCTTGCTCCCTCGCTGGGTCAAAGGATACATGGTGATGAGAATCTCCCACCTAGCCGCCCTGTGACGGCTATCAAATCGCCTACATTGTCAGAAGCGCTCTCAGTCGCGGCCGCCGTATCGAGAATTCAATCTCCCCTGCAACCTCTGTTCCTCGATGAAACAAATATTCCTGATTCTCCGTCTGTCCATTCTATTCGCTCAGTACGAGAACTCACTGATCTCCCTTGGTTGCCTGGTAGCCGAATCCCATCTCCTTCATTTGACGAAGCCAAACTTCGTGGTTCCGAAGATATCGAAAGAATGGCCGCGCGTGTTTCAGAAACCGGGAGAGCATCCATCCACGAACTGGCGATCGCAATCGACTCAATCGACCCCATATCATATAATATTGAGTCTGATGCCCGAGCTCTTCCCGAAATATCATTCGACAAGTCAGTTGTGGAGTTCGATGAAGAACCGATAGTTGAAAGAATAAGGCCCGAGGACCTAGAGGAAACATCGCGTCCGATTATACTCGGTTTACCTTCAAGTCCTTCCTCTACAACATCAGTGCACCTTCCGGGGGCGATTGGGCCTTCGGCTCTTGTTCCTCTCGATGCCAAATCGGACTTTTCCGCCTCACCTTTATTGGCCCCCAAGGAGAAAAGTGAGGGACGACTCGTTGCACCACCCATCGCAGGGAATATGAGTACTCGTGATGAACTTCCAGCTCTCGGCAGCAGAACAGGCGGGTTTTCCGTTATTGATAGTGAGCCGAGGCTCCCTGATATGCACACCCCCTCTTGGACTAAGGACCTGCCTCCAAGCCGGCCAGTCACACCTCTACCAGCTGTAGACGTCAAGAAAATTCAACAATTTGACCACTTCGCTCTCCAACTCCCACAAAGCAGACCGCATACTCCAGATATTACGTACATGTCATCACCGGATTACACTTTTCAAGCTTTGCCACCTAGTCGCCCCGTTACGCCTGTCCCTGACACCAAACTTTCTGTCGGGCTGCCATTCATGCCAATGCAAATTGACAAAATTATCCGAATGGGAGACGTGGTTGAAGATTTTGCTCCAACCATTTTGGAATGGACGCCACCCAAAGAAGTTGATCCTATTCTGGACCGCAGTTTGCCCTTCTGTGGCCCATGCAGTTCCTTTTCCCAGCCACTGGATCCACCAGACGAAGCATCTCACAAAGAATTTACTCCTTACTCACCCTCGCTGGTTCTGCAACTCGATCTTTTACCAACTCTCGAAAGCCTAGAAACGGCAAGATCCCTGAAGGCCGACAGACTCATCTCTCCCAGCAACCCTGATGCTACAACAAGCCAATCTTGGGAATTTTCGCAGCGTCTCCCAGACAGTGCACCTATATCCCCACTATCTCCAGGGCTTACTTTTGAAAAGCATGGTGCATTGAGCTTTCCTCGATCGGATGCCTACTCTCCCTCCCTTGGCCCCGCTGACCTGGGTGACTCTATCTCGGTCTCTGATTCAAGGGAACGGGATGCAAAAGTGGCATCGCATAAGGAAATCGCTGGTACAGTAGAAAAAACTCTGACCGAACTTCCAGGAAGCCCTCCGTCGTCTTTTAGAACTCATGACGATGACCAATTGGAAATCGGAGGCCTCTCAGAATTACCTCACCTGCCGCAGAGCCGTGCTTGGACCATAGTACCGGTGGCAGAATTCGAATCCCGAAGATCACTTTCGGATGACATTCGCGAAAGCGATCTTAGTGATTTAGGCTTCCCCATGTTAGATCCCCTGACAGATGGAATGATTTCTACCAACGCACCCTTGATGGCTGCTGGGACAGCGTCTCTATATAGGAATATTACACCCTTGCCAGCAAGTCCCAAGCCAACAGTTGTCCTTGAAGCGCCAATCCCATCAGCACCAGAATTCGAATTGCCTAATTCTCGAGTGGCATCTCCTCACCTGGCATATTCTGCTCCAGCGCTGACTTTCCCGGACGCAGCCTTTTCGATGTCGGATCGCGAACTTGAGTTAACAGGAAAAGTCAATGTTCAGCCCGCATCACACCCAATTGTTTATGAACGTCCCCTTCCTCGCGACAATGTCAGTTTGGTCTCTCTTGACCTACTTAACGAAGAGCACTCGCAACATCCTGAGCTCCCTTATAGCGAGTTTTCTACGCCCGCGGTTACCGTTTTGCCAAAGCTTCTGGGAGCAAGCCCTACATCTGCGGCCTCAGAACGATTGCTTCCACTTTCTTTGCCAGACTCCCCGAGTCTCATGCCATATGTGACTGACCCCGCGCAATTCGGCCAAATCTCGTTCCTGCCTGATAGTCTCCTTGCACAAAGTGTTCTCGAAAATGGATCTGACCAATTGGGTCCGATCCCACACGAAGCGCATATAGATACTCGCTTTGGTATTGCCATCGAAAGATTACACCTAGGCCTTCCATCATCTACTATTTCGTCACCAGTCGATATAGAATATGATCTCGCGACCGAATCTGCACGCTCTCTTCCTAAGAGTTGGGCAGATCGCGAGAATCTGCTCGCCCAACCTCAAATCCTTCGCGACAAGATTGATAACAATGTCCATATGGTTGCCGGCCCTCGATTTGATACAACCTCACTTCCTCCCTCTGAGCTTGAGCACGACATGCCGCAGACATTTGGAAAGCAAGGAATCGCGCAAGCTCAGAGCCTTCCATCATCTAGAGCTGTTACTCCCCCGCCACGGAGAACGGATTTTATCTCGAGTTTTGCGAAGAAACCGTTAGGAAATGCGATCAAGTTGCCAGACTCTCCTCGCTTTATTGATCTTGCTCATCGCGACCTTTTCGATAGTGCGCATGATAATTATCTTCCAAGCAGCTACGAATCTACTCCTCTCGCGGTGAGACCAATTACGACCAACGACCGCCTGCTCGAGCTACAGTTCCCACCTCTAGATCTTGATCTTGGTCATCCACACTCTAGCTTTGATATGGTAGAAGACCTACAGGATTCCCAAGTTTTGCGTTTACCGAAAGGCGAGATTGTGCAAGAGGCCAATGATGCTCCGTTTTTGAAGGCTTATCCTCTTTTTCTTCCTGGGGTTGCGTTTGAATCTTCGCCCTATGACCAACAGACAATGTTGGCAGAAATTCCAGAGGATGCCCACCTGCCCTCTCTACCTGGTTCGCCTTCAGATCGTCGCCAGCTTGAGCACTACAGTTTAGGGATTGATGATATGGGGCCTCTCGTCGCAGCACTTCCGGGAAGCCACCAAGCAAGCCCACAAATGGGAGCCGTCAGGATCGAAACACCTTTATCTCCTGAAAGGACTGGTTCTCCTTTGGAAAATATTCAGGATATTCCTCGAGACGAGTGGCCAACTGCGCTCGACGATCAGTATCCAATGCTTCCGTTGAGTCCACCATTATCACCCAAGGCAGTCCGCGATCAGGTAGTCTCCTCGCTTCACCGATTTAAAGAATCGACCCGAAGTGCTTTGGAATATCCTGGGTTACCGTCCAGTCATTTCAATTCTCCATTCATGCGCCCCATGATGATAGAAAATGTCTTCGAAGTTCCAGATATTTCGGACGATTTGAAAGATGGACCGCCTCATATCTCCACGCTGGATATTCTGCATGAGCCATCGGACTTGGAAAATGCTACCGCACGCGAACTACCTCAGAGTCCTGCTGGGTCATTGCTGCTAGAGAAAGATGATCTTGCAAGTTACAACTTCTATTTACCCAGTTCCCATTTGGGTGAACCGGTTAAATTATCAGGGGATCCTCCAGCGCGCAAAGTTCAACGCGATTACGACGGCGCTCTTGAGGCAAACTTGCCTACGTCGCGCCCCGCGTCTCCAATCATTATCCTGCGTGATACTCTAACTTCCTTTCCTTTACCACCAAGCCGGCCTTCCACATTGGCAGGAGTTCCTTACGGCGTACCAATCGGGTCCGAGAGTCCCAGTGCCGAGCTCCAGCACAACACTGGATTAATTTCCGAACCCCTGGAGTTTACCCAAAATGCATGGCACACCGCTCTCCCAGAAAGCGTTTCTGCTGTCCCGGATCTCGCCCGCCAACATCGCGATTTAACATCTGCGCATCCTGTCCCGACAAGCAATGCAGCGTCAGTTTACGAATATCCTTCGCAACCTGGTGGCTTGGCATCCTCAAATGTGCTGAATGATGTTGAACTTCCGGCAAGCGTCTTATCAAGCCCCATCTTGTCGACCGCATTGACGCGAAACAATGCTTTGTTTGAACTACCACATAGCGAATCTGCTTCTTTCTGTGATGACGCAGCTATGCGAAACCTTCCGAAACTTCAACCTCTATCGCCTGTAGGGGACTTATCTTGGACAGAAAAACTCGTTGGTGAGACAAAGCCAAGTTATCTCTCTGTAGGTTTGCCAGCAAGCTCGCCAGCATCTGAGCTTGACCGAGATGCAACCGATAGGGCTGGAATTTCTCACCATATTGACTTGGTTAGCGAATACACCTCAACTCATCCAGTGACTTCCATCCAAACTACGCTTTCACATATCGACCGTTCATTGCTTCCGGAGAGTACACCGCAGTCACCTACCCATAGCGGGATAATAATAAGCTCGACCTCTCCGCACCTCTACCATTTGCCAGCACCTTCAACTGTCTCCGAGATTACACCAGTTGACTATACCCGAGAGTTGGCTACGCCATTGGATATCCACAGCCCATCCGAGTATGGGTATTCTCTTCCACGCTCTCATATTTCTCCTTCGGCTGTTATTCAGCGAGATCTGGATGCATGCGAAGAAATTGCCTTACCAGATACAGCATCGACATCGTTTGGAATTCAAGTGCCTGAAAAAACGATTAAATCAGCTGACATAGAGCTTCCATATCATAGCCTTTTGTTGCCAGAGAGCCCAAGAACAATTGTTTCCCTATATCCGAACTTTGAGCAGCAAGGATTGGACCTGCCTGGTAGTCCTGCCCATTCACACTACGCTTTGGACAACCAGACAGAGCATGGACAAAATTATACAGGATTGGATAGAATCCTATGTGCTGGTGTCCGAGTTGAGCCGCCTCAGAGCCAAATCGAAGAAGTCTCCTTCAAACTTTCTTCAGATGCACCATTCATTCGATCTCTGCCACATTCCCGTGCTAGATCCTTAGCAAATGAGGTTTTTGTTGCCAACATAGAAGATCAGGCCATACAAGGACCAGCTGATGAAGCCTATGACAGTCTGTCACTGAACACTCCCCGCGCAGGTTCAATTGCAGATTTTCTTTTCAATCTTTCAGATGACTATTACGCCCTTCCTCCATCGCCTCAATTCTCGATGATACTATCAGAGCCAGAACAGATCCCGACAAAGGTTAGCATTTTAGACACGGATCGAAGTTTTTCACATCCGCTCCCCACCACCGGTACACACCCCCCCGCGGTGGCGTCTCTCGGTCCCTACTTGGAGATACAGCAATTGCCGGAGTCCTGGCTTGATTCACAATCAGCTACACCCGTCCTCGCGCCGCTGGTACCACCACTTTCTCGCGACGAAGTGTTCCCACAGGTGCCCGACAGCCCAAATATTCTCGAAGTTGAACACTGGGCATTCGAAGATGTTCATGATGAGCAGGTACTTCCAACTTCTGCTTTAGGTTCTCCTTACACGCTTAAAGCAAGCCGTGCGATTCATCCTACTATATCAGTCGGCGAGATTGGCTCACCTATCGCGAAGCGAGACCAGCTTGTTGAACCGAACGACGTGCGACTTTACAAAGACATATGTCTGCCATCATCCCCACTACAATGGCCCACCTCGCCTCAGGAGCTTGATTTTACTGAGGATTTGCAGCTTACGGTGCTGCCATCTAGTCACCCTTCATCGCCATCCGCTCCGCCAAGTGAAACTTCCATCTATAGATACAAAATAGATCTTCCGGCGCCCTACAAGAATCGTATTCCGTTACAACGTTTAGTTACGAGCTTTCCAGGACATGAATCTCAAGACATACGGTCTCAAAGACAGCAAAATGTTGAGGCAGACTTTGAACGATTCATCGTTCCAGGCTCTCCAACACCCGTAGTGGCCGTATCCGAAGAGAATCCATCAACCCCAGTCAATGTTGAAGATTTTAGAATTGAGCCTCCAGCGGTACTTCCAGAGCACATAGAAATGGAGAAGGGCATCAACATTGCGGATTTCTTACTTACTTCAGAGGTGGACAGCGAAGAAATAGTGCCTATTCATCACGAAACTCCGACTGGTATTTCTTTTCCTCCCGGTTTGGTTGGAGAGGCAAGTGCTAGTCCGACGAGGCACCATGAGATGGAAGATACTGAAAACGAGGGCGCAATTGCAGAAGTCGCTCTGGACGACACTATCCTTCCAATTTGTAGGGGATCAACGCCAATCCAAGAATCCAGCACTAAACTCGCCGACGGTGCGAGTTATTCAGATGAACCATCTCCTTTGCTACCCCTGGAACCCGCCACGAAACCTGAAAGACCTTCTTACGAATCATCTTACAAGGTGCATGCAATTCCAGATATTACGTGGCCAGTCTTCGAAAGATCTCCATTGTCATCCGTCCAATCGACACAAGTTCTGCAGAGGGAAGCGCAAGATCACAACTCTCGCGGAGAGATCGAGACATTTTCTGAATTAAACGATCGCCTGCCGAGAGGGCTAAATGTCATCTCATCAGAGCTCGAGCATAACCAGACTCCAACTCATGTGATTGACGAGCTTTTGCCTCCCACTTCTTTCGGTCTTAACGACAATATCTCGGAACCTAGTGGAAATATCATTGATGAACTTCTGCCTACCACCGTTCCGACCCCACAGAAGAAAGCCAAAGCGCGAAGGATACCTGAAAGCAAAAGAGACGCACCTGAAGAATCTGTGCATATTGAGCTACTAGACACACAACAGGCAGTTACTCAGGTACCTGAGACCAAGTCGCCACTTCTTGCACCAATATCTGAGCGAACTTCTGATGAAATCCATTCTACTGTGGTTGCTTTCGCCGATGAGGATGATTCGGAGTCATTATACGCTCCTGCATTCCCAGCCCGGTCACAACCAAACAAAAGTCTCGAAAGTCCTGTGCTTTCTCTATACGAAGCGACAATACCTGTTGTGTCTTCCTCATCGGAACATCTTGAAACCAGGGACGACCCCACCTCTATAACATCAGAACTAAATCAATCGCCTGCCACCTACCAGCCTCCTTGGACTGTCAGACCAAACGAAGCCGCCGAGGCTGATAGTCTGCAAATCGAAAGGCTGGGTGCTTCAACGATTGAAGAGAAAACTTCCATTGGCATTGATCCTGAAATTGTGGCTTCTGATAGCGACGAGGAGTCTTTACACCCAGAGTCCGCCTCGTACAACCTTGCCCTCGCTTATTCATCCGAGACTCAATATCCGAGTTCCCCACGTTACCCGCCAGCAGCGCATGCCTTGGAGTCAAAGTCGACCCCTCAACTTATCGATTCTACCGCACAAGACACGCCCCCGATTGCATACACGCATGATAACACTACGGAGATAATTGAAGAACCAGCCTTTCCTGGCATTTCCAATTGGGAGTTCACTGCTGGAATCGCGGAATTCGAGGATGATTTCGAAGATGAAGGTGTACAAGCGGATTATGATGAGGACAACAACTTAGAGCTCGAATTGACCGCGCCGCGGCCTACATCGCCTCCAAAGAGTCTTCCAGGAGTCTCCAAAACCGTCAGGTTCGCGGAAAGCAATGAATTTAGGGAGTACGCTCCTGAAGAAAGTGAATATAGCCCGGTCGAATCCGACATATCCATGACTTATGCAATTTTGCCATCAAATCCTTCGGGCACCCGTCACATTGGCCCGGCTGCCGATTACCACGAACAAAAGGCAATCCCACGGATTGACTCCATACAAGACATCTCTCGTAATTCTGTGGACTACCTATCGAGTCAAGAATCTACGCTCCTTGATCGTAGTATTTATGACCGTGACAACACTCGGACCTCAGAACCCGCGAGCACCGGAGATATCCAAGATGGCACAGATGCTGCGTCTCCTTCACTTCCAACCCTGGGCTTCTCGCAAGGCCTCGACTATACATCACAGCATATCTCAGAAACAACTCACAAGACCCACCGAGGTGCTGCAACAAAGTCCAAAGGATTCGTGGCAGGGGCTCCCAAGCAAAGTCGACGAGACCCGACACTAGATGAAGATATTGATTCTGTAACACAAGATTTCAATGTTGGAAAGAAGACCCACGCATCTAACCAACGTGAATACTCCTTTCTACCTGCGCTATTACGACCGTCAACGTACGAAAGTATTGATAACCGGCGAACATCGAATCGTCCAAGAATTGATGCTCCCATTGCGGAACCATTGTTCAAGGTCGATCACACCTCAGGAGAGGAGAACAAACCCAACTTTGTTCCTGCTCATTCTGCAGAATTGAACATGGAGAAGCCCATGATTGAGCGTAGTACCCAGGAACTCAAATCAGAAAAGTCTTTGCTGTCACCCCGCAAGAAATCTTCAGCAGCAGATCCGCCGCCGCAGACAGTTAAAAGCAGACCACTCAAAGCTGACCCTGTATCTCAGCCCATTCACCGACCCGTGTCTCCAGAACGCAAACATGATAAATTCTCTGATATCAAATTGTTTCCTCTGGAGACTGCACTCAAGCAGCGTGGCACAGAATTTCACGGCATTGGGCCGATCACCGAGAACCGCAAGCTTGCAAAAGCAGCACCGCTGGGAAAATCAGTCCCTCGAGTTCTTGACGTCATCCCCGGCCCCACGAAATCATCCCAGCCCGCTGTTAGGATTCCTAGGAGACGTAAATCTATTGATACGATTGATTCTCTCCGAGATTTAGGGTCCAAGCATTCAAAGAAGCAGAATCATCAACCTCCAAATCAGATTGCAACAAAAGCTCAGAAGCGAGTTGCTAGGTCTGTATCACCCGGTCCTCGAAAGCCCGCTTTGAATCGCCAAGCTCAACTAGGACTAAGCTTCGACAGAGAAAGGTCCCTCAGCCCCGAAGTAAAATCGTCACATGAACGAGCTCAAATGGCTTCTGCAGTTCTCATTCCAGCTATTGCGTGGGCGACAAGGAAAAACGAAGCCGAATCTAGACCTCAGAGATTTCAACTTTCTCCGCGACGGGATAGATCATCCGGCCACGATAAAAAGATTGAAACTGGGCGAGCAAAAGTATTTCCTCCGGATGAACCAAAATCTATTAAGTCTAAACTTGGGAGACATCGTCGTCCACGATCAGCATCTCCAGTCAATTTACCTCCTTCAACCCCATTCGTATCCGAGCGACATACCCGCAAGGTTGAGCGCAACGCTACAATTCGGCATCGGTCTGAATCGCCCATCAAGAAAGAAACAACATTTCCTCATCACATCGAGCCTATTCCTATTCTTATAAGTCCAAAGAAACAGCGAAAACATAAGGATAAACTTCAATTACCTAACATTCAGACGCTATCGAAGAAGCGAGAAGTGGTTGACGCACCAGACAAACCTCCACGGCGCCGCTCAGAATCCCACAATATCCGCATCGATACGCCGAGTGAGAAGGAAGAGAGAGGTCGCAAAAAGACACGAGATCATTCGCCGATTCAAACGTCCCTGCCCTCCGAGTACTTACAATATAGAGGACAAAGTTATGATATTTACGCCCCTGCAATCGTGCCTTTCCAATTGCCCGCACCCAAAAAGCCACCCAGCTTGTCCCCGACTCACCGACTCCGCAAAATCCCCGTGGACAGCTTTAAGGACTTTGTGAACCCGAAAGAACTGCGATTGCCAACTTACGATAGACAACTTTCTCCTAAGCATTCAGAGTTCCCGGTGTTCACTTCGACATCTTCTACGGTTGAATTTGCTGAACGCACGAAACGAAAACACCATAGGAAGGATAGACCAACGCCCCAGCCTACGAGTCCTGAACTGTTGGTACCTCTCGAGGCTGCTTCAATCCCAATTAGACCGAAGACGGTAGTCTTCCACCCGTTGATTAACCCGCTTCCCATCTTGAGCCAACCGCCGTCGAGTAGGGACTATGATACTCCAGCTACTCCAGCAACTCCAGCAACCTCGGAAGCGTCGAAAGAGACCCCGAAAGATTATGTCTACCACAGCGGCCTCGATAAAGAGATACCAAGAATCGGGATAGAACAGCCAAGATATGTCCCAGAATACTGCAATACTTCTGTACCTGCTCGTCCGTATATCGAAACTGAGACTCCTCCAAGTTCGAAACCTCTTCTAAAACTTCCGGCCCCAGTCATCTCTCTGCCTCAACCACCCGAAATATCGACTGAGCAGAGGCGATATGAAGTTGAAGCCCAACGTGCAGCTCGACTAGACCGTGAACAACAGGCACTCGATTTTCTTGAGTCAAAGGATGAGGAAGCCGCAGCTAAAGAACGCCATCGACTATTTATGCTATATCGAGAACAAGTCGAGCGATATGAACGGGAGCAACGTTTGATTGAAGAAATGGACGAAAAGGAGAGACTGGAGAGTGACAAGGCTTTGTATCAGCAATATCTCGTCCAGAAGCAGCAAGATGACAGGCACGAGAGGGAGATTGAACTTCGAGATAGGAATCGCCACGAGGATATGATAGTCGCGATTGAGAGGAAGAAGGACGCTGAAAGAAAACAACGCGAGAATTATGAAAGAGAACGCCAACAGCAAGAGGAAGAGAACAGAAGAGAGTACGAGCTTGCTCAGGAAAGGGCCGCCTTCCTCGAACGTGAACAGCAACGAAGAGAAGAAATCCAGCGTCTGGCGACGGAATTGCAGCGGCGTGAGGAAGAGCGCACCCATCTACTAGAGGAACAACGTGTCGCGGAGGAGCAGCATCAAGTTCGCATACGAAGCCTTGCAGACGAAATTCAAAAACGTGAAGTAGAGCGTCTAGCGTTATTGGAGAGCAAAGAAATCGCGGAGCAACAGCGCAAAGATGAGATCCAGCGTCTAGCTGCAGAAATCCATAATAGGGAACTTGATCGAGCTATTCTAACCGAGCGAAGAGAAGACAAACAACGTACTAAAGAATCGATCCGCCGCGAAGAAGTTGAAAAGGAAATTATTGAAGCTAGAGAACGACAGATTTCTCTTGAACACCAGCAACGAATCGATCGCGAAGTCGAGCAAGAAAGTCGTCGACGACGGCTCGCCGAGGCCGCCGCCCTAGTTTCTCTCGCTGGTTCGGTTGTTGGATCCAACGCTAGCTCTGTCGTGGGCACCGACGTCTCCAGCAGACATCGATTCCCAGTTCAAGGAATCGATGATCTACCACAGAACAATCGTCAGCGATATTACGAAAGCTCGGTGCGAAACTATCCTTCCTCTGATGCATCGTCATTCGTCTCCTTTGAATCGCTGCGGCCACCTCCTGTTCACCGTTCGGTCCCCGAAAGACCATCTAATGAAAGTCTTCAATCAATTGCTTGGGCTGGTCATATTCACACAGAGACCAATAACCGAGATTCGGTCCAAAGCCTGGCCTCTTGGTCTGAAGATGATACGCCGAGGTTAGATCAGCGCGGATTTGAATACCATTCCGAGTTCGGCGATTCACAGGGAGACAATGCCTTGACGGCATCTCCACGCACCCCGATCCAAGAACCACGAGACTTTTTGACGGTCTTTCCTCATGCGTCAGTGGATCGGAATGTTGACTTGGTCGACATTAAAGGCTCTTCCCCTGGTATAGCTGATGAGACAATATACGATAAGAACGGTCAGCCAGCGGAATCAATAGCCGAAAGCATATACGACAAAAATGGAAATCCAGTGGCCTCAATAGCTGAAAGCTTGCCTCTCGCATATGCTCCCACGTTCAATGCTATTGAAAAGGTCGTACTAGCAAGTGAATCTGAGTGTACCCATGATTCTGGCCTTGCATATGGTGGCCACGAAGTTCCGCTACCCTCATCGCCACTTTCTTCAGCAGCAACCTATCCAATTCATTGGCAATTGAATCCTATCCCCCCGCTATCTCAATCCTACGCACACTCTCTCAGATCTCAAAGTCCTGTCGGACATCAATTTGAAGAACCTAGTAACAAGCCAAAAGGAGGTTCTGAAAATGAATTTGCAGACCCGCAATTACCAGAGAGTCGCCCAACGACAAGCCACACTGCGATCATGCCATTTGCGTTCAACTTAGAAGCAAGACTACCTCAATCTCGCTCCCCATCACCTGTCGAGTCTTTCTACCACGTCAATTCCGTTGTGGATGCCGTCGTGCCGGTACAATCAGCAGAAAGCATTGCCAGCTACCCACCTCCTCTGCCACGTAGCCGGGCAGCGTCTCCTATCTCCCTTCGCCATAGCCTCGATGCTTTGCAAATACCATATTTACCGGTCTCCGCCGTAACCTCGGATTACGCAGGAGACTCACTTGACATTCATGATCAAGAACACATGCTGGGTGAACCCGAACAAAATGATGCACCGCTACAAGCAAATCTCCCTATGAGCCGCGCATCCTCAGCAGTCGGTTTTGCTAACAAAATAGTTGAATCTGAACATTGTCGTCTTCCTAGTAGTAGACCAATGTCTATAGATTATGACCATGATATACAAGTAGATAGCCGGGCACCTTTCGACTTCGACGACTTGGATGATTTACCGGAAAGCGATGCGGATGAGAACGACGAGAACATTGAGAATATGTTTGCACCACCAGCTACTGGCGCTATCAATCTCCCTAGTTCGAGAGTGTCTTCAGTCTATTCTCTCTACGATAATTACTCGTCGTCCCCAGCGCAACAGCAAATCGTTCCTCCTCTACCAGATGTCGAAGATAGCGAAGAAATCTTCGATGTCGAGCGGCTCGGGCGGGATGTGTGGCAAAACGTTCTCTCATTGCCTCCATCCTTGCACGGGTCATCATACTCTCCTCCACAGCCTGTCACGTCTGTTAGGGAAATCGCGGAACCGTACGAATTTCAATTGCCCTCCCCTCAGTCCGATGCTGGTGATCGGTCTCTTGTGGCACTGAAACAGCGACGTGGAAGTATTGTGTCATTACCGACCACGGGGAGCAGCTCATTGTATGGGGAAGCACCTCAAGGAAGGGAACTTACTATTCCGCCTCTACCAGTAGACGTCTCATCAATCTATTCAGAAGCTCAGACTTTGCAACCTCGTCAAGAACCAATTCTTGGTACTCGGTTGCCCTCTTCACGAGCCACCTCTGATTACGATTTTGTCGATGGGGCAGAACCGAACTACCTATATGGAATCACGCCTTTACGAGATGACGATGGCGCTACTCAGTACACACTCCCAGAGTCTAGCATTCCTCGTTTGCCTTTTGCCGCTGCTACAATCCCAAGTTCTGGCAGAGCATCTCCTTACGCCGAATCCTTAGCCCTTGCCCATAGTCTTTTCGGTGACATCCCAGGACTCCCCGCAAGCGAAACTGAGTTCGCCAATCTTGGAGAACACGACAATCTAGAAAGGGATGGATTCGATTTACCGCTGAGCAGGCAATCTTCATTCTATCATCACGAACAATCACGACCCCACACTCCTGAAGCAACCCCTGCGTTCGATGATACAGAGAGCAGGCCATCTTCATCGCATACGATCAAAGCGACTGTTCCCCATGGAAATGAAGTTCACTTGCCTGTCAGCAGACAATCCTCTTTCTACCTTCAAGATATACATCATCCACAAAAGGCTCAGAGCGAATGGTTCGTGCCTGACGACCTTCCGGAAAGCCGGCCTACGACATCTCATGCACGTTCGCCTACCACAGATCACGAGCTCCGACATTTGCCGTTGAGTAGAGCATCTTCTGTCTATTTATGCGAGGATACAGATGAGCCGGTCAAAGATTCTCATCAAAGAGCCCTTGATCGAAATTTACCAGAAAGCAGACCTTCGACCTCTTGCACAACTGGATTCCAACATGAAGCGCACCCTTTGCCTTTCCTGCCCAATTCGCGATCCGTTACACCGACACAAAAGACAACATTCAACCAAGCTGACCAGGAAGAGGAAGAGGATTTAACACCGAGGCCTTCGCCAACCCAACTCGCGCGCGAAATATTTGGAACCGATATCCCTGGTGATTTACTTTTGCCTGTTAGCCAGCAACCATCCGTGGCAAGTCTTCGCGATGCTTCCCTCTCCGCTGGCCTCGCCCGAGAGCTACCGGAAAGCCGACCGACATCTTCCTACATGAAGCCAATTTCTGAGGCGCCTATCACAGCAGAGAGAAGTCTCCCTCCAACTTCCATTGGTAAGTTCCACCAGTCGAAACGTGCAAAGCGCATCTTGCAGCTAATTGGCTAACTAACATTCCCAGCTCCGCCAGCTTGTGCGTCACCATCCCTGCCCAGTGGAACCTTGGCGTGTAAGTGCAATCTGCCCGACCCAGCCCCCGCCCATTTTTCTCTCCGCCCTCATCGATTTCGGTTAGCGGGAAATGCATTGAAATCCATCGGCACGAATTCTAACTCATGTTTTCTTTCCCCCCCATTTACAGTAATCCCGCGCGTGGTCTCGGAGCCCGTCAGCGAGGGCCGACCTGAGGACGGTCTACGAGTTCCAGGCACGCCTCGCGATATCCATTCCATTACTCCGACCGAAATCGAAGAACCAGAAGACTCTCCCGTCGCGTTTCAGCCTCGCTACGCCACCGCGCGTCCTCGATCGCCTTCACCGCACCGCAATAGACACTCCTCTGGAACCCAGCGGCGAAGGCAGCACCGACGTCGACGGACTGGCTTGCAAGAATACGGTCACGCAGCCCTTCAAATCACTACCTCCGATAACGACCCTGTTACCGCCGCGGGCATTGACGTCCATTTTGATCAAGAGAACGGTACCATCGAAGTCTCATGGTCAGAAGAACATTTTGGAGAAACGCCTACAGTCGACATCAGCGTCTTTTACCCCGAAGATACCGACGGATCGTTTTGCGGCAGTGACCACTCACCCGCGGCTATTCCATCTCCCGGTCTCAACAACTACGCAATCGAGGACCAGCCTCAACCGGTTGAAGCCAGCACTCGTGGAGACGACCTTGACCTTTTCTTTTCTCCAGAGCTCGCTCCGATAGATATTCCGGCCCCACGCTCGCCGACATCAGCGCTACCGGTCAATCGTACATTGTTCCCAGAGGCAAGCGGTTCTATCAGTCGTGGCATTGGCTTAGGTATCGAAGGGCTCACATCAACTGATTCTCAACCATCCTCAAAGCCGCGGACATCCAAATTCGGCTCCTTGCCCAACCGAAGGGTAGCCCTTCCGTCTCTTGCGATACCTCCTCAAAGCGAAGCCGTCCCCTCAGAAGTCTCGCCAGCCAGATCTTCCGCTGTATCGGTATCTGGGACAAGCTCAGTTTCGCCCCTTGGATCAAGCATTGAGCTTCCACCTCCGTCTCCTATCCAGCAGCTCCCACAATCCGTTCGCGCATCCCCTATAGGATCGAGTCGATCACAAAATCTTCGTCGCGATACCTTCACTGAAGCCGACAATCAAGCTTTGGCCTTGTTCTTTTCTACAAATTCCACCCCGACACCAAAGAAGCCCCGAGCAGCCACAGAATACTTGCGAAAGAGGCCCGCGCCAGTCACGCCAACTTCCGGACCGTCGCAAAATCGACCGACACCACGGTCCAGAGGATCCGCTGGTAGAAGGAACGCCAACGCAGTTGAGGGAGCGTATCCGTCTCCTGAAACGTCGCCTGAACTTGCTCCTCTTCCACAGTCTCCTGATACCGCAAAATCCACTCCCCGACTCCGCCGTCTCTCTACATCAGCCAGCTCCTCTCGACGAAACTCTACGGCCAAACGTCACATCTCGGTCGGTGCAGACCTCGAACCCTTACAAGAAGATATTGCCATAGTCCCTTCTGCTATCGTTGATGGTGCTACCTCCTCAAATACTACCCCTAGACCTGGAAGTCCCAAAGCCACCCCACCAATTCTTACGATCCTCAAACGTAGAACAACCATGGATCCTCTGAGGGAAGAATTCAGGTCAACCTTGGATGGTAGCATGTCTGTCAAGACATCCCCAACGCAGAACCCAAAACCACGAAATCAATCAAATGGACCCCGGACACGCGCATCGTCTACGGTCACATCTCCAAATTATGTGACCATGTCTACTTCACCGTTCCAATATGACAGTTCGGGAGCGGTGGGTGGTTCTAGAAAAGGGAAGGAGCGTGCTAGCCAGTACGATAACAGCGAAGTCTTTGTAAGTTTGATTCATCGTGACAAAACTCACTGTTATACTAACACTTTTCAGGAGGCATACGGCGACACTTCTACCTTGCCACTTTCTCCAGAACGCCCCATGAGCGTTAATCTCCGAAAGCGCCAATCCTTGCAACTGATGGATCTCGAATCACGTATTCGCACTCTCAACGAACAAAACTCTCAGTTGTCTACCGAGCTGACTCGTTTACAACAAGATTCCACGTCTTCAGAAAAGAAAGTTGAAGCAATAGCTTACAAACATCTTCAGGAGCGATCTGCTCTCGTTGAGGCACTTGAAATCCGGTCACTCGCCGTCAGCGAGCGCGAAAGTCAGATCGAAACCCTCAAGAAAAACCTGGAGTGGTACAAACAGGAAGACGACAACCTCACGCAGCAATTACGACAACTGAGAATCACTAACGAACAACTGGCTGCTGGCGAAGCTACGCAGAGACAGCAGTACGAGAGGAAGAGAGAACAACTCCATGCTCTATCTCAACAACACTCGGACCTTCAAGAACAATACACAGCTCTGAGTTCTGGATTAAACGACATTATCAATCAGCAAGTTGCCAACGTCGCAAAAGCCAAAGATACGGAAATCGAGAAGCTCAAACAGGAACTCGCAACCGCTAAGAGCACTGCCAATAAACTTCAAGTCAAGCTAAACGCGATGAATCGATATATCGATGCGAAAGATGAAGTTTACTTTGCGAGATCCTGTGGCCATTTATTCAATGCTGTTCAGCAATGGTGTGTCAAATTCTCAAAGTTCTCTGACGCGGCAACTTGCGTCGATTTCAACTCCATCATGGATGAAAGTGTCAAGGATCTAGTGGAAAGTGTGGTTTTGGATGGCAGTGACTTCAAGATGATGCTACGAGATCGGGTTAGGAGAAGAGAAATTTTCATGGCAATGACGATGTCTTTAATCTGGGAATTGATATTCTGCCGATATCTATTCGGACTGGAAGGCGAAGAAAGAAAGAAACTCAAAGCTCTCGAAGAGAAGCTGAACGAAGTTGGTAAGTTTTTATGCGAATACCGCAACAATAATGGACAGTTTTCTAATAGGGGCCAATATTCAGGTCCACCAGCAGCGGTTCATATGTGGCGCGCAACGACTTTACAACTTTTATCTCAGCGACGCGCTTTCAAAGCTGCGCTACCATCTGCAACCGAACCTGTTGTACAAGAAATATACCACACACTCGCCAGCCTGCTCCCCCCACCTGAGCATCTTCAACAACAGGTGATTGAATCATTACGCACAGTGATCAATCTAGCAGTCACTCTGTCGATTGACATGCGGACTCAACGAGCCGAGTACTTTATGTGGGAAGCACCAGACAACAGTATTGGTAGACCTGTGGACTTTGTAGCCCTACGAATGAACAACCGAGGCAACGAAGGATTGACGAACGACCAACTCGAAGGAATGGGTGCCATGGTTAGAGTGGTTTTATTCCCGCTAGTGACGAAAAGAGGGGATGAGAACGGTGATGGATATGATGTCGAAACGGTGATTGCGCCTATGCAGGTTCTCGTTAGCAAGCGCCCCACCAGTGAGAGTTCTTCGAAGAGAGTTAAACTCGAGCAATGAGTGCGAGAGTGTTGATATCATATGTGGTGTTTTGGTTTCTTTTGCTTTTTAACGTTAATTTTTGATTTATTGAATAGCTTTAGCGTGCGCGCGGACTCCGAGTCTGACTTTTTTTTTCTCTCCTTTTTTTTTTATTCGCATTCTCATTTGCATTTATTAGGGGCAAGCGACCTGCTCGTGGAATTCACGAGCATTTGCATAGTAGATTTATTTACAAATGACACAGTTCTCTCATTTTAGTTGACACCTGCCGGTTCATTTAGTTTTGAGATTGACAAATTACGTAGGTACTTGCATAAGTATGTACTCCACAGTAACATACCACATGTTAGACATCCAATATATCCACATGGTTGATAGCTTAGTGCAACCAACCCCTTTCATTCGTCTCTCGCGATAGAGATTCCTTACGCTATCTCATCAACATGAAAGCATGATCCGCCAGTCAATAGCGCCTACGGAAAAACTACATTTAGGTCACGTAGATCCTAGATTTTTTTTTTTTTTTTTCCTGAGAGGATGGCATGCTCGTAGCTAGGTAAGTAATGTATACAGCCGTTAACAAAGGAAAGGTGCCCGTAGCACTCATAAGGCTATGGATGCTGGGGAGGATTGCCCAGGCCAGATGCAATAGTGATAACAAAAGTGATGGCCATGATGGTGGTATTCATCGTCATCGTCTTTCTCTGAGGAGGAGCGGGTGAACGGCTTCATTCCATATGTGAGCGATGGTTAACCATGGTTAACCATCGCTCGCGTAGCTGTCGCCAGGACTGAAATCATGCCAGTAGGTAAATCTGGCAGGATGATAACACCGAGGCATGTTAAACGGACCGGAATCGACTGTTGGGCCCCAGTCGCATATGGCAGCGCGATGAAAATCAGTGCTGCAAGGCTGGTCCCGCTGGTTCGCAATATGTCAGCCATGGAGGGCGGCATGTCTCTTTTGCGGAGACAATACTCCAGTGTCATCATCGTAAGTCCGAGGGCGAAAACGATGGATCCGGCCTTTATGACTCGATTGGCCCAATGTTTCTTCCTCTTCCTTTTCTCCTCTTCCTCCTTCTCTTTCTCTTCCTCCTCCCCCTCCTTTTTATCCTTTTTTTCTCCTTCTCCTTCTCTTTCCCCTCCAAGCTTCTCCCCACTCCCTTCTTCCTCATCTCCAGCAGCCTGTCTCTTCCAAACTTTGTTTCGCAACCATGCGAGTCCCTTCATAATAAACGCTCTGTGCCGTGCCCTGTCAGTTGTTGCACTCGTTCAATCTGAGTTTTATTGAATTGAATATGGAGTATTATTACCCACCCGTATTTTCTTGACTTGGGAGCGGTCGCAGCGGAGGTGCCAACAGGAATGGCAGCGGCTGTGGTGGACATATCGCTGGCGGGGTTGGAAATGCTGCTGATGTTGGTGTGTGTGTGTGTGTGCGCGTATTCACCTCTATTAGGTGAAACCTGATAGATGATGATGATGATATTTGTATTGGTAATGGTACTTGTTTTATGCTATCAAGGTTGCGGCGCTGGAAGGGGACGGCGTGAAGAAGGTGTAAAAGCAGCAGGTCACTAAACTGGGGCCAGCTTTGTTTTATATCTGTTATCCTTTCTTGGTATTTATGGTGTGTATATACGAATTTCCTGTAATCTCTGGCAATCACTGGTTGTCATTGGTCTCGTACCCAGACTCTCCCAGTGGTGCTGAGTACAACAGAGAAGACCTAGTTGTCATATACTCATAAAGGTCATCGGTAATGTGCTTTTTGAAGATATTGTCGAGATCGCATGAGCTTTACTACGGCAACTCGGGGTATATTATGCTACGGACATATAAAAATCATTCGCTTTTTCGAATGGGCGCACTGGATCAACTGAATCAATCTACGGGTCTCGTGGAATTACCAATGTTGCTATACTAACTACAGTCCTTTGATTTATATCCAGTACTCGCAGGCAACATGTGAACATACGTATATCAAATTAACGAGCTTTGGCCGGCTCATTTTGGCTTGGACTCGCGAACCCTTTTCTGATAGCTCGCCTTTGCAACCTTCATATTCTTTTGCGCGTGCTCTTGATACCAGGGTTCAGTCTCAAATTCCCCGTATATGGGCAGTTCCGGAGACCGAAACACTTGTTCCCACTCACCAAGAGCTAGATTTACGTGGGGCGAATGGCGCACGAAACTAACGTCCTGGTGCAACCATAAGCTCCAGAGTATATCTGGATCCTTATCGTACTGTTTTAAAGCTTCTATCACACTTCTTCGTTAGTCTGACAATTGTACGGCGAACATGATGTTTCTTGTACATACTACTCAAAATAGAGATTATAGCCTCAGTAGCTGTTTTGCATATATCAAATCCCTGCTGATAGTGATCATATTTATGGTACGAGCGTGACGTATGCCAGGCAAAAAGGCGGACTAACGTTCTGTCCACAAGGGCGGAGCCGCCGTTATGCGGGGAGACTTCACCGCGAGGACGGTGGCCTAATTCTCGGGCGGCGAAAAAGGAGCCAGCCCGCGCAAGAGAAACGAAAGATGCCAACGTGCTAGATTTCACGGGGAAAAGCGGGCTCGATCCTCTGTTATTGTGTCTGGGGCTGCTTGAAGATGCAAGATTGTCGTTCGATGCGACGTTGCCTGTTCGCCTATTGACTGGTTTGGACATTTTGAACAAAACATCTTGTTTGACGCTACGGCGGGCTCGGAAGCCGAACTGTTGTATGAGGAACCTGATGTCCGGTATAAACTCGGGCGGGACCATTAAAGCTTGGAAAGGCGCATTGTTGTTGCTCTGAGGAGTGGTTGAAGGGTCATGAAGACTGTATTTTGGAGGTGGATCGCCGGACATGTTGGAATATTTCATTATCAAGATAGAACGATGCGTCGTTTCCTTAGAAGATATGGAGATGGAGATCAAGATGAAGATGCCTGTATCTTATACCCGGTTGCTGCTACCCAACATGCTCAATCTTTCGCAGCAGGTACCGGAGAGTCTTTAACCCAGACATCGAGAGATCGCGCGATCGCCAGTACAAACGTGCCAAAGAAGAGAAGGTTTGAGGGCAAGACCATGCAAAGCAACCGGTATACTCAGCATACTGTGCTCGGTACAGAGACTCGGTGTCGATATATATGTATATACTATAAGTCCTTATTTATAGTATAAACTTATCAGGTTATATATATATCGAGGGAACAGTTAATGTGGACGTCGGCGAGCGTGACGTCACACAACGCAAGCAAGAAACTCGACGTCGCGAAGCCCAAAACGACGACGTCGTCCGCGAGGCTCGAAACATGCGACTCCTCTCGATAAAATCCTTCTTTCTATCCGCTGTCGCACGCGACTCGTAGTATTCTAACATCCGATATCCGGACTTCATATCTTTTGGAGACCATGTCTGCCCTCATCGGCTCTTTGGGCGGCCTCGGCCTGCTCCTCAACAACTATACCGCGAGTTCGCTCAACCTATTCTTCTTCTGGATGACATGGACCACTCTCATCTTGTCGCACCCGCCGCTTCGGGTCGAGCTCTTTGTCACCTTCGTCGCTCGTTTCGTGTTCTTTTTCCTACCCGCACTGATATTTACCCTCTTCGATAACCTCTTACCATCCTTGGCCGGCAAGGAACCTTACATTAAATCCTCGTCGCAGAAGACTATTTCGGTTCCAACAGGCAAAGGAAAGAAAAAGCAAGTCCAAGTCAGTAACCTGAATCGCGGGACGTTTTTTGCGATCGCTATGACGCTTGGGAATATGCTGCTTGGAATCGGCGTCCAAGCGATACTGGAGTATATCGCCGTGGACGTTTTCGGAAGGGAACGCCTACTGCGAGTATCTTCCGCGCTTCCCTATCCGTGGGATATAGCCAAGGGTATCGGATACGCCCTAATCTTACGGGAGGTCAGTGCTTACGGATCTGTTAATTTGAAACCTATTAACGTATTTTTGATAGGTTTTCATCTATTATCCCCACCGGCACATTCACCAAACCCGTCACTCGCCTCTTTACAAATATCACACCCATCCGAGGCCGACAACCTCTTCCTTCAACCTTACGAGCACGACACCAGTAGACTACCTTCTTCTCCAATTCCTACCAGTATATTTACCAAGCATCATGCTTTCCTTCCACCTTCTCACATATCTAGCCTTCGTAGCCGTCACATCACTCGTTGATGTGATTTGCCACAGCCAATACGAATATCTACCGAAGGCATTCTTCGTCAATAGAATTGCGAGGAGGGTCAGAGGACATGACGAGACCGGAGGGAAGGGTGGATACGGATGGCTCGGATGGCTAGATTGGTGTTACGGTACCGAGATTAAATGGAATGAAGGCGGCATCATGGGCGTTGGAGGCGGCGGGGAGAATGGTGAGGGTATCACGCAGGCTGTGCGGAGGAGTGTGAGAACACGGAAGGCTTCGAAAAGGGCACAGCAGGATAGCGATTAAGCCCTGCTATCATAATTCCGAGTATGCTGAAATCGAGTGTTAAAGTAATAGTGGTGTCAATTTACGTATATTTCAGAAGATTATATCTATGTGCTAGTCTGCAGTCGTTCCAAGATCATTATAACCAGGATCACATCTAGCATATATCCTATCATAGACTCCGAAGACACCATCCTAGTCCCGAACTGGCGCTTCAGCGGAAGTGAACACCATCCTACCCTGTTACATCAAAAACACACTCTCAAATATATCCCTGCCCAGTTTCCCGAAGTGAACAAAGCCCTTCGACGAGCAAAAAGATTGGAGTCATTGGGAATTGAACCCAAGACCTCATGCATTTCACTTCGATCCAGCTAGTTTGCTGAAACGATGTCGCTAAGCAAGCGCTCTACCAACTGAGCTATGACCCCTGTCTTGAAGCTCGTGACCATTTTTGCCCCTCAAGAGAAATCTGGATCGCGGAACGAAGTGAATCGTTTGAAGTACTTTGTGTTATAAATCCCAGGGTTTCGCTTTTACGGTACAGCAATGTGTATATGAACTGGCACCGATTTGTGGGTGAAGGCTAGGGTTAAGCGACAATGGTTTTCCGGATCTAGCAGTCTCGAAATCGCGAAGTTATTCTGTGTTGCTCTAGCTAAAATGTAACGCCTTGATTTCGACTTTTTATAGCCAGCTCCCTACATTGAAGCACTGGCTATGAATACAAAGAAAATGTTTGGAAACAGAAACTATGAATGATCGACTGGAACCCGTCAGGGAACCGTGACTTTAGACAAGCTAAACGCTAGTTAATTATCCTTCAAACGCGGATAAGAGATGCATGGGTGCTCGTAATCCGCGCAAGCTCAGCCAAAGAAAATAGCCAGTTCAATCATAATCAGAAACACCAAGATACAGATTTCCCGAAAAGAAATTTGCTTCGGTTATTGGCACCCTCACTTCAACCGACTATTTAGCAACACGCTTTCCCGCCTTTTTGATCGCGTTGACGACGTTGAAGACATGCTTGATCTTCTTCCAGCGGCGTTTCTTGTTCCCTTTTCCGGGGCTGTCTCCTTTATCAGCTCCATTGGAAACTTCAGAAACCATCTCGAGATAGCGGACTGGTGGGACCGAGGGATCTGTTTGAGGATAAAGATGAAGTTGGAGAGTCTCGTGCGATTGGAGGATGTTGTATCCGTCGTCATTGACCCTGGTATCAACTTCGAGAAGCGGACGAACTCTGTTTTGTTTGCCTGGTGAATGCAAGGGATGAGTTAGATTCTGGAGCACTTTCTTCCTAGCTGTAGACCACGGGTTAGCCCAATTTCCGATGATTGCGCTTTCAACGGGGCATTTAGTTACCAATGTCCTCCACAAGCTCAATACGGCGTTGAGCCTGCTCATCACCTCTAAGCGCCTTATACTTGAGGCCAGTGAGGAACCAAAGATCATGCATGCGGTTGTATAACTCACCAACGCTTTTCTTCTGCATCTGGAATCTATTAGGTCAGCGCAGTGATACTCGGGCTCGGGAAGTTACTAGAGTTGAAATATACCTGTTCATGACTCAACATCAAAGGTCGGAAGGAGTCTCCCGTTGGGTTGCTACAGCCCATTCTTGCTATTGTTTGAAAGTAACGTCAGCACCGATATGATTTAAAATGGATTGATCGTTCGTGACAACTTACCCTCGATTTGTCTCGTAACACTTAGCGCAGCTTGCTGGGCGCCTTCCAAACGAGCCATCATCTCAGAGCGCGTGATCGAGGAATAAGTTGCATTTGCGTTCGCAGCACCTACGTTCGCACGCTTGTAAGTCCGCTACAAACCCAAAGCGCGTTATACAGCAAGAGTTTCCTCACGTTCCGCTTCCGCAGAATAGATAAGGCGGAGACGAGCTTGTTCGGCTTCAACGTATTTTCCCTCACGAAGTAGCTTTTTAATCTCGTCCATCTCGGATTCGAGGACAAGGCGAACTTGTGACTCGCAGTTGAGGTTGCGAATGTTTTCCTCCAAGGTAGGCTTGACCTCCTTCGCCTCGCGTTCACTGTGGATAATGGGAACGCGAGGGCGAGGAGTCATGATGACTGAAGTAAACTCGTGGAAATCGAACCGAGACATTTTGAATGCAGAAGATAATGAGATTGGATGAAACAGGATGTTGTTGGTGGAGGCGAAGAAACGTGGTTGTGATGGGAAGCTTTGGGGATGGCTGAGAGAAGGATTGGTAAAAGAAGAAAGCGCTCAGCAGCACTTCTGCTTAGTATACTAGAGTATATGGAACAGTAAAGCTTCTGATAGTTTTCACACCTTCATCAGTAATATAGCCTTCTGGCCTCCTAGCAGGCATGATATTTATGAGTGAGACTATCTTGAGGTTTGGACAATTTTCTTTTAATGTTTATTCGTTGATTTTATTAATCTAGAAGAGCTAGCAATATAAGAAAAAATTTAATCTAATGCTCCCTGATCTCTCCTTGGGTTCGCAAATTGAACCCCTTTGCCTCCTCCTCGCTGAAGACCCCGTGCTTCAAGCCTATATCATCTCACATTAGAGTTCATATCGTTCCCACATATATATTTATGGGATTGAAATCTTACACGCGGGGTGGCTGAATGCCTCGTAATATTTGGCGCACTCTTCAATCTGAGTGGCCTCGAGGCCGCGGATGCAGTCGAGGTAGACTGCTTCAAGAAGCTGGGCGCTGACCCGGAGCTTCTTCGTCAGCTTCTCCAGCTGAGGCTCTGGTAGGAGGAGGTCCCACCCAACCCCGTCGCACCTCTGAGCGTATGAAATCAGTACTGATACAACTATATGACGGAAAGGAAGGTTGTTAGAAACTTACCGCCTCACGATTGACAGCTCTTGCAAAGAGCATGCCAAAGTCGGCGAGGTTCTCGAAGGCTGGGGCCCCTGTATGATTCGAAAGTCAATACGGGGATGAAGTTGGGTATATCACGTTGACTTACCCTTCCTGAAGAGCCTCGTTGCATCACTCTGAATGATTATGGCAACCTTGATTCGGCGGTTCTTCTCGGCCAAGAGCATCTGGCCTATATTTCAAAAACCTTCTTAGCTCTCTCAAGCGCAACGTTCATACATAAGATGTTATATTTACGGTGGGCCTGAATGTTCATGTCAATCTCTTCCTTCAAAGCCTCTGCCTCCTCCAATTTTCCTCGTGAGAGTAGTTTCTTGACTGTCTCCTGTTTCTTGAAGATTTCTTCGTAGTCCACGAATTGGACTTCGAGGGAAGCAGGGGTCTCGATCTCGGTGGAGATACCCCCAGCGGACGGGCCAGCTCCGACGGTGGTATCTTGGAGCGGCATTATAGTAGATGACGAACCGACGCTGTCTCTATCTGACTCTTGCTGTTGCTCTTGCTGTTGCTCTTGTGGGTGTGGTTGAGGCTGCTGTTGGGCTTGCTGTTGGGCTTGCGATGGAGGAGGAAGTTGGTGATGGGTTCTGCGGAAGAATTTCGCGAAAGAGGAAGTGGTGGAATATCTGCTCGACATTTTGATGGCTGTTTTGGCGGTACAACTTCAAAGTTTTATTAGCTGTCACTGCGAGGAAGAGCGTGCAGTTCAAAACACTTGATTGCACTCACCTTTATAAGCTACAAGCGATGCTGAGGACTTCAGATTCTACTGTCGAAGAATGATTACCGGGAATGGAGCTCTGAGCAAGCTTTCAGATGCTCTTATAGGTAGCCTACGACTTATAATGACATACGACTAGCTTGAGAGTAGAGCGTCTTCATTCTTTGTTAGGACTCTATATTCGCAGCTCTTTTGCGAAGCGGCAGTCAATCTCGGGACCAACGCCAGACAGTTTGGTTTCGAGACTGAGCGGCAGTATGGAGATGAACCTTATTCCCTTCAGCTGGGTCTCTGAACTTACTTTAGGGACTAGTAGGGTACGAGAACGTCGATCCATACGCCAAACATGTAGACATAAAGCTAGAGATTAAAGCTCTCACAGCTACCTCTAGGCGCCAACAAGTGATGTATGGCACTTTTACAAAGACTATTTAACATTTCTTCTATACAAATTGGTAGCTCGCGATAGCTGTTTCATAGACAAGCTGGAATTTAGGAATACTATGAGATTATCATTGCTTATACGACTAAAGTGATGCCATGGAAAATGCTTTTTCTGATGCTAGCGGCGGACAAATGAGGAACTAGGTTTGGTACTCATTTACAAAGTTATTGTCTGAATAGAATAGGTGGCTGGATTTAGCAAGAATAGGATTTGAATATGCTTATACATATTATAAGTCCAAAGAAAAGGATTACGTCGCAGTGAAACTCGTGCGGATAATTACTTATATAATTGATCGTAAGGCGAGCTTTTATTAATGGACTGACTCCCGCCAAGCAATAAATATGACCTTTTTGGATGCTTAATGATTGCAAGAGTTATTTAGAAATTGGAAGCATGCCTAGAAAACAGGCCTCACGGGAGAACTCAATCACAATCTTGCTCTACGCGTAGGTACGGGGCTGCGTGAGCAAAATATCACTAGGCTAATCAAATTGGCAAGAAGAGAAGGCAGTAAAACAAAAAAAAAAATCAATGAGAAGCAATATGTACAGGAAGCTAAATAGACTTATAAATGGCAAAATAAATAGCAAGATAAATGGCAGGATAAATGGCAAAGAAAAATAAGAAAACTCATCATTACGCCGACACACGGCACCACCCCAGCTCCCAACCCCCCCAGAGCCACCCCTCTCCCCACGACACCGCCTCCTCCGCCGTTGCCTTAGCTGACCAGGGTATTTTGGAAGGCCTGGTCCCCCACCGGTGGTTTTGATATAGCGGGGACAGCCCCCCCGCTCCTACGGAACTATTAAGGAAAGGTCCGAGGTCCGACCCTGCAGGTTGTTTATGGAGGGAATGCAGTGACCCACCCTCAAAATCGGGTTTCCAGTGACTTTTGAGTGCCACTCAACGTTCGTCTACTCACTCCGCCGACTCATTCATCGGCTCCCCCCCATCTTGCCCCTGGCTAGTTAACGGGATCAACTCCCAGTGGCCAGCCCCGTTGCACTTGGACTTTTTACGGTCCTTGTACTTTCCTTTACCCCATGGCTTGTATGTGGGGGTCGGGGTGACCGGGGAGTGATTGGCTGGGACAGATGTTAGCTGGAGGGGGGGACGAGAAACAGGTTGGTTGTCTGGTTCTGGAGGTTGGCTCGTGGCGAATGTCCATCGAGGGATCGCAGGCTTCGGGAACCTTGCGATCAGGACATGGCCATACCCTCCCTTTTCTGGCGTGGAGTAACTGAACTGGCTCAGTTGCCAGGGAGCGGGCGTAGGACCGTAAGAAGGACCGGTGATTTGCTTTCGAGGCAGAGACTTTCGTGCGAGTGTCTCGCGCTCGACTCGGACCTTCTTTTCCGACTTGCCCGTCCAGACCATTTGATTCTCTTCAACGACCGGAGGCCATTGGATTCGAGGACGAACGAGGTACCTGGCTCGGGGTGGCTCAGGCGGAGGGGCCCCGCGATTCCATGCCCTAATACTGTCTGCAGCCCGCATCCTCCAGTACCTAAAGGCCACGTAGAGATCCCACATCTCCTGGAGAACCCAGGGGATATTTTGGACTGCTTGCCTCACGGCAAGCCCAAGTGTGATCGTTGCCATTAGAAGGACACCGCAGATCCCCACGAGGAGGTTCAATGCTGCGTCTTCTTCCGTAAGCTCAGAGGCTTCGACAAGATACACCACGAGAGACGTCCATGTACGGAAAATCACATCGGCCAGTGAGTAAAGGAGACACCAGGCAGAACCAATCAGCGTTGCCAACGTGTGGATCGAAATCCACAGTCGGACGAACACAGGCCGCAAGACAGACCTCGGGAAGGACGGGGCCAAGTGAGAGAAGACCTGTAGATATATCTGTTAATACATTGTTTCGCATATCAAAAAGATCATTGAGGCACCTACCTTAACAGTCTCCTCTCGATTTTCCTCGCTGTAGTAGCAGGTGAGGCCCCAGATGACTATGAAGGGAACCACACCCTTCACGAAGCCCTCCACGAGGGAGAGCTCGCTCCGGGGGGTCCCGACTATGGTGAAGGTGCGGAGGATAAGGTGAAGGAGGAGCTTGGAGAAACTATTAGCAATCGTTCGGACTCTTGTCATGCAGCTTCTCAGAACAGGCGAGATTGAATCGATGAGATACTCACGTCAATTATGACCTCGCTCCAGGATTGCTGAGGCGGAGCCCAGTTCTTATAAACGATTTTTTGCTGCATCTTTGCAGCAGCTTTGCTAGACAGATGGAGCGCCTCAAATGATTAGGATCCCGTAATACAGCGGTAGATGGGAGAGTTTGAATTATATCGAGAAAGCCCCCGAGAGGACTGATCAATTGGTTGGATATGACGAGGATTCCTAGCTTGAGATGATAGGATGAGTTGACTTTGGAGAACTTACCGGTGATGGTGGTGGTGGTGTTGATTTTGATGGTGATGATGGTGGCAGTTGTTCTTTTGCTTTGGGAGCTGTAATGAAATTGGTCTGGAAGGAAGAAGTTGGTGAGGGGAGATGGAGATGGTGAGTGATGGGTTTTGTAGTTGAATGGTGAAGCAGCTGCTCAGCTCGTGACTGCCTTTCTGGTGTTGCTTGACGCAACTGTCTTTTCGACACGCTTGGATCATTTTATCGTGACATTGCTTTGTATTCGGGTGCTTAGTGACATGTCGACATACAAACAAAAAAAGCAGTCACTCGTTCACTACAAGCTATAGACTAAGAGGTGATTGATACATCAGAACCATAAAGATGTCAATGCAAATTCATTTTCTCAGCTACCAGAGGGTCTTCCCATTCCTCGGGATGTTCGGGGAGATATCCAAATTCTTTGACCATCTTTTTTTCTGTAAGGCTACTAGATTCTAGCAACGGCTTAAGATCGTGGGACGTGCGGTGTCCTTGCTTCAATTAATATATGTGTTGTGATATGTGCTATGATGTTGTATTTCTTTTCGGATAGCCAATGTTACACCAACTTCAATGCCCCTGACACTGGACATGCGCGCCCACGATATGCAAGATCTCAGAATAGTCAAGTTGACTATGATCGGCCGCAAGTGCCTGGCTCCGTCTGCGCTCACTAGCAAGACCCCCAGTCTCGAGACCAAACTGTGGTGCGGAACGCACAAGACCCCAATGAGAGCTCTCCTCAAATCATTTTATAGCATGAGTGAGAATCATATCTACGAGTATACGAATTGTGATCAAGCGCTTAACTCAGGATATTCAACGAATTAGATGTCCGTCTATTGATCATACTAGTGTTTTGCTAAATTAACTTGTATTTGCTCATGTTCTGTAAAGTTATATCAATATAAATGGTTGATTCTCTTCATTGGAGCTCCCCTTACTAAACTAGTATTTCCTTGGAAACACTACCAATCCATTGCTGCATCTCATTCAAATGATCAGAGAAGGTATCATACTCCGCCTCGCAAGCTTCTTCATCTGAACTTGTAGACGGCCATCTGCGTCGGACCACGGCCAGTCTAAAATGAAGTGTTCCCACTTTGGCACCTAACGACGTCTCTTTTTCATTCTTATGGGAAATAGTTTATAAACGTTTACGCAGCCCTACGACGTAGCGCTCCTCCAATGTAACGCGGTTACCAATCACAAGCATCCTCTTCGAAGACAAACTTCTGTTCTTTGCATTCTGGATCTTTAGTACATTCTGGCTCTAGATTCGCCAAGACGAGGTTTGACCCGATTAGGTAATGTTGCTGGGATTGGCGCTGTCGACGAGCTAACGAGGCGTTACTACAAGTGGGCATGGTCTCCTAGAATGTGTTGCCTCAAGAGAGTGTTCCAAGAGCTGGGCTGTCGCTGGGCGCTGTCCATGGGATTTATCTACCGAATTCATGATGGCCTCGATAGCGTGAAGAGGTGTGGAATAGGAAGTGCGATTTCCCGTCATTTTACGCCGTGGAAAGATAACTACAATATCGATATCTTCGGAGCTCGGCAGGGTTGGACTATAAGTAGGTACCTCTCGCGCACCTGGGAGTAAATGCCCCTCATCAGCATCAGTATACGAACTTTCAAAGCTAGAACTTGTTATATAACTCGAAAGAGGTCTTCATTCGTTTTCATAATTCGAACAGTCATCCCATTCTGACGGTCTTTACTATTTCCCTCTCCTCTCTGTACTCTTTCTCTGAAAGCCCGGAGATGTTCAATTCGACAATAGTCTTTACCCTTATCGTAGCCGTCGCGGCCGCTCAGACTACTACTGAATATGGTCATGGAGAATACCTCTGCTACGCGGCAAATGATGCAATATCTCGATGTTGGACGGACAAGAGCGTCCCCGCGACTGCTACTCTTCTCAAGGATTGCTACTGCGAATGGACGGCTGAGTTCGACCAGGATTTGATCGGTTGTTGGGAGTACATTCAAACCGCTGCCAGTTTTATCAGCCCCGTCGAAACTCCTGGCATTCCTCCGTATGCCGGATATTGTAGACAAGTCGCTGCCACGACATCTGTATCTGCGCAACCGACAAGCACTTCCGTGAGTAGTCGAAAGAAAAAAGTTTTGGAAATTTCCTAAAATAAAACCGTTAACGTCATGGAGATCCAGTCGTCTTCGTCATATAACGTGGAAGAAACTTACCCGACTGCTACATTAATCCCACCTACACAGACGACGGTTGTCTCTGAACCTTCATCATACATATCAGCATCTAATCCAATAAGCTATATCCCCTCAACCGTATCAGCTTCGAATCCAATAACATACATCACTAGCTCGTTCCCCTCGTCGCCGGGTAATACCACCTATACTTATATCAAGCCGCATTACAACACAACCTACACGGTTAGTAGAAGTCCCGTGGATACTCAAAGCTACATATTGATTCCTCCCACTGAGACGACGATTTCTGTTCCTCAAATGACTCTGATTCCTCCAACTGCTACAACCATGGTTCCTATACCGACCTATGTTCCAGGCGAGAGCACTTCTCTTCCGCCTCCACCAATTGCTACTGGTGGTGCATCGGTTGTTATGGGAAATGCTGCTGTTGCGCTTGGAGGCTTTGTTGCGATCCTTGCCTTTGCTTTCTAATCACATCTTTTGATTGAGTGCTCGGTCGAGAGGAGTAGATATCATGCTTAGGTTGGGTTCGCAAATGTTTACGTGCTGCAAGACATCATTCGCTGGGGGTTTCTTTTTTTTTTGTGAAAAAGTTGGGCTATTCTGTCTGAATTTGTTCTAGCTAGAGCAAATGCAAAAGATATACCGGTAGATAGAAAATAATATGATCACGTTTGTATTAGATCATGCTAGCACAATTAAAAATCGCATGAGAACTTGTCCGACTGTCCGCCGTGTTGTTTGTGTGGTATAGGCAAGAAATGGTATCGCCGGCTTAAAGTCGAGTCGGGTGTAAGAAATGAGGGACTTCTCTCTCCCGATAATCCGATGCGTCGGGCCGCCTGATTGCAGAATCTCGCAATTTTGTTAAGCAGTCGTCAAACTGTTGAGAGCAATGATAGCTGACTAAATTGTAGTAATTCGATTTCCTATGGCGAGTAAGGGTTTCAATCACCTCTGGCATCTGCATCATTTCGGTTAGGGCTTGACTTTTACTCAGCAAGGCCTGCATAAACTTTCGACCGAGAGTTAGCCGATGCAGGAACTATTCCCCTTCGGGTGGGAAACCAAGGAGCAGTCCCGTGAATTCTCGTGAAACCGGCTCCACCACGTGATTCGCCTCCGAAGACTAAAGCCAAAATTTCTTAAAGCGCTGCTTAGAAATTTGGCTAGTTCCGCTTCAAGAAAACCAGCCGGTTTGGCGGCAGCTGGCGTGAGCAGCTACGAGGGAACTCTGTCTTCCGTAATGCTTATTCAAGCAGGATGAACACCCCTCCAATTGCCTAGCCGTATCGCCTGAGCTGGCAGGGAGCGCCACTCTGCAGGTAGCGGCAATACAGTGGAGCTTGGGTAGTCGTAGTCTTTGCAGTCGTGGGGCCTGGCGAGGAGGTGCATCCGGCCGATATGGCGCTAATTGAGTGAATTGTGTCGTGATCATGCTTTTTTTTTTTTTTGCTTTCGTGGGCCTAAAGCCAATTTGGCCCAAAGGCGATAGCTACTTCCCTTTGGGGGGGTTGCAAATGGTGGGAGGATGTGCATTGGAATATTCGATTTTGTGAAGCTTGTCCTCTTATCGCAAAGTTATATAAACTCGACCTCCGCGCCACCAATCCGTTCTATCTCATATTCCACCAACCAGACAGACTTCAGCAGCGAACCTCACAAATACCAACCATTCCTTTAAGCCTTTCCCTACAAAACATATTATACGCATCTCGCAATGGCAGACACCAAGCCTTTCCTTCAGGCTGTCAAGGACCGCCACACTTACTACGACCTCAAGGCCGAGTCGCCCATCTCCAATGAACGAATTCAGGAGATTGTAAAAACGGCCATCACTTCGCTTCCATCCTCCTTCAACTCGCAATCAGCCAGATTAGTCTTGCTGTTGAACGACCACCACAAGAAGCTCTGGGATATCACAAAGGATACCTTGTTGGCCATCATTCCAGAAGCTCAACACGAGCACACCGTCGGCAGAATCTCCGGCTTTAGAAATGCCTACGCTACCGTATGTCTTATCACACCTATAACCCATGTAGCCACATCTCTAACAATGCGTTCATCAGATTCTATTCTTCGAAGATCCCCAACCGATCAAGGAGCTTCAAGCAGCTTTCCCAACTTACTCTGACAAATTCCCACAGTGGTCCGAGCATACCTCTGCTATCCACCAGTTCACTCGTACGTACTCTTCTCTTAGATCAAGGGTTGACCCCAAGCTAACAGTTACCGCAGTCTGGACCGCCTTAGAGGCTGAAGGTTTTGGTGCCAACCTCCAGCATTACAACCCGCTCATCGACGAGAAAATCCAAGAGGAATGGGGTGTCGATAAATCATACAAGCTTGTCGCACAATTGGTCTTCGGAACTCCCAACTCTGGCCCCCAGACGAGGCCAAAGATTGTTACTTTTAAACCACTCGAAGAAACTTTTAAGGTTTTCGAGTAATTCAAAGCAGCGCTCTTTTTGGCATAGCGATCCTAGAAATAGAGATGCACGCACACATTTTCAGGCGTTTTCTTTTAGCGGGTGCTTTGTACTCCCATGTACGTGCTTCGGCAAGTTCTGGTATTGGGCGAGTTTGGCAGTTTTATGAATAGCAATTAGAACTTGCTCCAAGGCGGGTTTGGTAGCATATGGTAGAAAATAAGCAGTGCCACTTCTTCGCGTTCTGCATTAAGAACGGGCTAAATGCAAATATTCAATTCTCCTACAATGACATCACGACTCTCGTCTGCATATTGGGCGGATATGCCAAGATACCCACATTCGTGACAACTTAGCCCAACTCTCATCTGTGACTTGTATTCAATTTTTCTGCATACGGACGCTGCCAAATCACAATCAATTCTTAATTGACGAGAGAACGATAGTTCAAATCTTAGTAGTCGCGAAAAGTATCGTCAGAAGCTGAATGCGGAAATACTACAACAGGAATCTGCCGCAATCGTTGCTACCAGCCG
Source organism: Dactylellina leptospora (assembly GCA_036971365.1). Classification (NCBI taxonomy): domain Eukaryota; kingdom Fungi; phylum Ascomycota; class Orbiliomycetes; order Orbiliales; family Orbiliaceae; genus Dactylellina; species Dactylellina leptospora. The sequence goes on along the minus strand of JAJTUC010000035.1, from coordinate 64,321 downwards.
AGCCTCCGATTAACTTTGCAAGTTCGGATATGATACAAATAGGGAGTGAATTTTCAATGCTTCAAGATGAGAACTACCATCACCGTAGCACCCGATAAATCTCCCGGCTCTTTGGCCTTAAGGGTCAATCGAGAGCCTTATTCTCAAGGCTTATTGGCCGAATTCCAAAATGCACTGTCGCGAGAATGAAGCAGCGACGAAACTCGTGCAACACAGGTTTTAGGCCTGGGCACAATACCACACAGCCCAACGCAGGATTGATCCCGACCTCAATTCGCCGACGAGCCATGGTGTATCCAATAAAAGTTTCGACAACGATGCATAACGGAGGATACCCAGGCGCTCAACGCTCTGCTAACACTGTCGTTGCACTGGCTGCTTTCTATCGCTTATCAGTGCACCATGTCAGCTTACCGATTAGCCAAGTGGTTCTCGAATACCTCCAGCGACAACGTCTCGAGCTGTTGTCTCGTCTCATCAAGTTCCTGACCGCGATTCCATGCTGCATTTGCAACGTATCAATGGCACGTGGAGCTCCCATCGTTTTGGTCACCGGTGGGCTAGGCTACGTGGGTACCCATGTCTGCCTAGAATTACTTCGAAAACGCTATCGTGTTGTTATAATTGACGACCTGTCGAATTCCTACCACGAGTCATTGCAGAATATCCTCAAGACGTTACAGACCGGAGACGAAACGAAAAGCTTGGAGGGTGGAGATTGGTGGATTGGTCATTTTCGAGCGGACTTTGGTGATGTTCAGTCCATTGGTAGGCTGTTGGCACTATTTCGGCGGAATTTTGAAATAGCAGGTGTGGTTCACCTTGCCGCATCGAAATCTGTCGGGGAAAGTATTTCGCATCCCGGGAAATACTATAAGAATAACGTGGTCAAGACGCGGAATCTATTGAGGGTTATAGGGATGTGCGGCGTGAAGAATGTTGTTTTTGCATCTTCAGCAGCGGTTTACGGTTCGATGAAGGATAAAAGTGGAGGAGTGGCGCTTGAGGAAGATGCAGTACCGATATGTGGTGCTTATACTGGAAAAGGGAAACTGGCGAAGATGGCGACTATTGGGATCACACCGTACGGCGTTTCAAAGTTAGTTGGTGAAACGCTTATCTCTCAATTCACTATGGAGAGATCGGATCGAAAGGCAGTAGTTTTCAGGTTATTTAATCCTGTTGGATGCGACGCTTCAGGACTCTTGAAAGAGACGCCAAGAGACGAAAAGTGGTGTGGTGGAAATGTCATGCAGATGATTTTGAAGACCATCACGGCAAAAAAGGAGACATTTGAGATTTATGGAACGGATTACTTTGGCGACGGGAGTTCCGACGGAAGTTGTGTTCGCGATTTCGTTCACGTTAGCGATATCGCTGCTGGGATTGTCATGGGGCTTGAAGCTTGTTTCTTTCACCGTATGAGATCGAGGAAGAGGTGTAAGGTCTACAACCTCGCAAGTGGAACCGGCGTTTCGGTCAAGCGGCTGATTCGAGCTGTGGAAAAGGAGAGTGGATTAGAAGTCAAAATTAAAGACTGTGGTCGTAGAGAAGGTGATGTAGCAGTTTCGATAGGTTCGGTGGAGAGAGTCCGTCGAGAGTTGGGGTGGATCCCTCGGAGAGGTTTGGAGGAGATTTGCAAGGACTTTTGTCGGTGTTATGGAATTGGGATTTGAGTTATGAGAGTTTTCACCGTACTTTTTTACGACTACGCATGCTAACAAACTTTGTTCTCATGATGAGGAGCGATGGCCTTGAGGGTGAGATTTTAAACTTTGAATATAAAACTACATGTAGGTTGCAAGGAAGGATTGTAGTTTCTTTTGATTTCTTGTATTATGTATTACATAGTTGGGCGAAAGACATCGCTTGGGGGCCTCTAAGCTATAAGATAATGGGATCGGGTTTCTTACAGAGCGAGCCACAAAGTTTTCATGATACTTAAGAAAATATAGAATGTAGAATTTGTAATCGTGTGATTCCTGGGATTTGTAAACTTGACAGTGACGCTTCGCCTCCTCACCATAAGTTCAGAGCGAAGACTGGAGTTTCCGAGGGCTCCTGTTTTCGACAGTACGTTTTCAACAGTCGAATCAGAGGCTTGGATTTTGCTAGGCTTTGCACCGCATATTCGCCTAGAATCAAGATCCGTCTTATAGAAGATGCTCATTGCCCATGAGCCACTGCACTGTTCTGTAGGCTCACCGATACATGCATGTAATGGTGCATTGCATGTAGCCTGATTCTCTAGCTCCGCCTTATGTCTTAGAGCACCTCCACACATACAAGAATGTCCTCTCATCAGCCCAGCATAAGCATACCATTTCCCTTATATCTAACGTTAGCAGCCTTCCTTAGAAGACCTCAAACTAGATTGGAAGTTTATGTAAGTCTCGTAATTTTGCAGCACCTGACTTTCTCTCGTCTACATACAAAATACAGAGATAAACCCCTCATGAGTGTGGCGAGGTACACTACTGTATACAGTTGCTTAGTAGTAAGTGTTACTAGGTGAGATAGCCCGAGAGCTATCCGTTTCAAGGGTCACGGACAGACACTAGACTACTGCAAGCTCTTTACATAGGAAGTCCCTGGCTATCCCATGCGCAGATATTGCAGAGTTTGACGACCTCGTCACCGTCGCAACTATCAATGCATAGTGAGAGGGGTGATATTATGTTCCTTACTTTCGCGCAACAAACTACATTTATGGCTGATTGTGAATCCCTCGTTTGACATCAAATTGGTACAAACTTATTTTAAGCCTCTAATATACAGCTTTCTGTATTAGGCTAATAGAGGGAGTCTCCCTACAGCAAACTTGCCTCCTACCAGATCTCTAAGTCCTCCTATATCGAATCCAAACTCTGCAGCTAGTTTGGCTAACATGGCGATACCCAGGTCGAAAGTCGCGCTGCCTCCTCTACAGCGACCGGTTTCGACATGCGTGACCAAACCACTGAGTGTTTTGAACTTTTTCACCTTTCCTCTAAATTCTTTTCCAAGAAAGGGGAGGGTACAATGATATAGGAGCGGAGAATGAGCTGGTGATGATATATGTTGTTCAAGATGTGCTCTCTTTTTGAAGATCTTCCGGCATACACGGCAAGTACGATCCGCCTCCTCGGGCGTAGAGATGACCACTGAAGACGTCGGCGTTAATTTCGGGGATCCTGATTCCCAGGACGCGAGCGAAATGACATCCAAATGACCATCTTGATTGTTGGCTCCCTCCAACGGACGTACACCGAGCCAGTCCTCGAATGAGATGTCACTCATTCCACAACTTGGCGTTAAGACTTCGAAGTCGCTAATTTCGGATATCATGTCGAAACCCTCGATCTCCTCGACATATTCATCATTTTTTATCTCTTCGATCTGATATTGGGTGCTGGGAATAGAAGCCTGTTTATTATTTTCCTTTTCAAGCAGCTTCACTGCTCCTGGGATAGTCAATAGGCCCTGCGTATCCTTTTGACAAATCAAGCGATTGATGCTTTCTCGGTCATATCCACTCTTGCAGCAACCGCTTTCAACATGTGCGATCATTCCAGCCATCAGTTTGAACTTTGAATGGCAATTGATATTTATACAGGAGTAGCGATCGTCTTTCGGACACCGATGTTGCCTTCGTAGTTTCTTTGAGGCGAAATCTCTCCCACATTTCTCACACAGATGTACCTTTTTTTTGGGAGCTCGCTTGAGAGTTTTGTCAGCTTGGAGCACGTACGTCGATGCTGCTTTCACTGCTTTGATTGCGTTAGGTACCGGTGCTGCTGATGCTACTGACACCGCCTGAGCTATTTGGGCCGCCTGGGCCGCCTTACTAGCCTCGTCGTGCCATGAAAGGTGACGATAAAATGTTGTCTCATCTTGGTAACCTCGTTGGCAATTGATGCAGAAGAACGGAGCCGCATCTTTAGAATGGTGTCTCTTGTTGTGTGCCCGGTAACTATCATTGTGAATAAAATATTCATCACAAGAGCAGCAATGTCGTATTGAAGAAGTCCCCGATGCCTCTCGCGCCTCGCAAGCTTCGCAAGGACTGATTTTTTTTACTTTCATGTTGAAGTTCAAGGATCCGGCCGAGATGTTTTCCGTAGGTGTTGTAAAGGGTTTGAAACTGCACCGGGACACACAGCGGGCCCGCTATCTCTGATAGACCTAAAATATTTGGTGGAAAGCGGGAAAGAATGCCGTAGCCCAGGTCGCAAACATCACTTCTTATTTATATTTTTTGAGATAGTGCTCCAATACCGCTGACTTATGAAGGTCATAATCAAGAATCATTTTGCCTAACCCCGCACCCAGCCTTCTAACTGTGCTTGTGTGACGCCTGTGCCACAATAATTTCAGGCACGATAACTTGATAACAAACAGGAGGGCCATCGAACGAATGAGGACACGCCAAGACCCTCCCATCAAAACCCCAGTTGGGGGGCAGTTGTGGCTACGGGAAGGTGTGGAATTCCGCAGTTCAATAGCCTTATTGTGTCTAAGTATTACTTTGTTGATCGGACTTTTGTAAGACATCATTAAGAGACTATCTAATGAGGATCTCGTGAAAACATTAAGAAATTAGAAAATACTAATATAGGAACAGTTATAATAAAAATACAAAGCAAAACGATCGCTAAACTAAGAAACAAGTGAAGAAAGAACCGTCCTTGTCATGCGACCCTGAAAAAGCATCCAGCATGTGTTAACAAAAGAAAAATATTTTGTTGACGAACGGCACAATGAAATATTGCATCGCGATTAACCTATTAGATTAGTATTTGGGACTTTTAAAACCTCCGTCCATCCTCTCGTCCTAATTCTGGTAAAGTGGAAACTTGGTTTGATCCACCGCCAACCATACCCGGCCCGTTACCATATCCGAATCCAACCTCGTCACGGTGAGCATCCGCGTCGGGGGTAAGGGGACTCGCGTACTCGTCATATCGCTGGGTACCCAATTCCTGTGGTTCACGTAGTGGACTACCCGCAGGCATTTCGTTGGAGTAATAATGCGGGTTAGAACCGGCCGGGAGTTCGGTGGCGGGATAGTACGCGGTTGGTGTCACAGCATTCTTGGAGCCTGGGTAAGTTCCTGGGAGGTGGTATGGAGATGGTGGGGCGCCGGCGGTATCGAGTTCAGAATATGCGCTATTGGTGTTTGTGCCGTAGGTGTTCATTGTCCCGAGACGATCCGGGTCGGTACCCGTCATTGTTGGAATATGTTCGGTGGTATGATCTTCGGGTCCGGGATGGTTCGGAAGGGTATCGTGGGCACCATATGCATTATTCTTGTGATGGTGATGAGCAGCCGCTGCACCACCACCTACGAGTGCTCCGGCCATAGCGTATTGACCAGCGTGGGAGTGTTCTTTATTATGAAGGTTTGCACTTGAAGGGATGGGAGAGACTGTTGCATCTGTGCCAGCATATCCGCGTGGGGCAAGGTATTCGCGACCCGCGCCGGTGGTACCGGTTTGGAGATCACCATTGGTCTTCTCGGTGATGTCTGTGTATTTGGATTCGTGAGAAACTCGGTTGTCGACGGCGGGAGGAGCAAGAGCTGGTCCAGCTACAGCGGCAGTTTCAAGATCTCCTTTCTTTCCTCTCTTGCCACGACCGTAAGTGTAGTTGTTCGCTGGTGATGGGCCGTACGCTTTGTCCTTCTTGGAGGATCGATGAGCCAGGAATGAGGTGGTGACGGTCAAGAAGAATAGTACACTATCGGGCGAATAACTTTAGTTTTGGTTCTAGATACAATGAGAAGAGAACAGAACTTACCATAGAGCGATTGAGACGATGAAAATTCCTTTGATCAATTGGCAATTGACATTCAGGTAGTTGCCACCCCTCTGAAGCCAACTAACTGTAATGTTATTGTTGCTGCAATCGCCGCTGAAGGCATCCTTGAGCAATATGGTGACAGCAATGAAGCCTCCAACGAACAATAGGTCACCGAAGACGGTAAAGAACTGGAAGAACGACTTTTGAAGGAGACAGATAGAGAAGAACAATGCGAATGCTGCCCAGGCTAAGCCTGCAGCGCTCTGTGAAAGGACGACAGATTAGCATCGGGGGATTCAGAGAGGTTTAAAAGACATGGAACATACTATTATTTCGACGGCGAGCGCTTTACCGCTGATTAGATTTCTATTCGAGAGTCCGACGATAAAGTAGGTCGTGCACCCAGTATTGTATAGCGCCGCGAGCACCTGCGCTACCCTCAGGATGGTTGAGAGTAGTTTTGCGACGATTGCCATTTTGACAAAAAATTCCGACTATGCTTGTCGGAAGACTCGGAGAATAACTGCGATGTTTCGACTTGATTGCGAGGGTTGCCGAAGCGAATGTCGGTGGTGATGGGGAGATGAAGTCGAGGAGAGAGGTTGGATGAGGTTACTTTGGTTTGTGCGACTCGTGACGTTAGTTAGTGCCAACACCTTGCTTCTTCCGGTGTTTACCGTCTGTAATCAAACAAAGCACGCAAATAGTCAGTCTACGATCACGACACTTTTATCAGTTAACCGAATAAAAAAAAAAGATCAAAAGATGCTGATTAGAAAGAACCAAAAGAGGGACATTCGAAGGGGTAACCGTGGTATTTGAGGAACCGAATAATGGTGTTTCTGTTCCCTGAAAACCCAGGCTTCAAAGTGTGGCTCTGACGACACAGTGATTTCTGTCTTCTTCCGGCACGCAAGTCTGCAGCAAATTTCCAAACTTGCCAGAATCCACTCTGCAGCATTCTCCAATTCCCGGATGCTTGGGGGAATTGATAGGCATTTGACGACGATTGGTGTGCGCGACGGGGGGCTGGGTATTCGCAAACACCGTCAGATGGCGGGCAAGCTGCGCCTACGTCACGGTGATGATTACTCGTTCCTGTTCACATATCAAAGCGCTATACAGTGACAGGGGACCAGTAAGCTTTGTTCCCACCAACTGGTCGAGTTCGTTCTTTCCCATCTGTGAATTCACACCTTAGTAGAAATTGCTGTGACGTCACACATGATGCAAGGTTTACCGGGGTCTTCTCCCGTTTCCCGAGGGCATAAACAGAGTTTTACAATGAAGATTATGTAAGTCACCGCGACTTCTCATATTTTGCTTTGAATATTCCTCGAGCCTTTCCAGTCAGTCTTCCCCCTGATTTCTATATGTGAAGCTGGTGTAACCAAAAAGCACTTCCTGTTTGAGATGATGTCCATTCTAGGGCACCCGCAGGACAGTTACATGTGTTGCGTCGTCGCAGCACTGATGTGAGTCTAGAACCTGGCTCTTGGGCTACGGGGATCGTCTAAAAAAGACTTGAAACACCAGAATTTGATATAAATATGACGATTCATAGTCTTGGTGTGTAGATAGCGACTACTGATGTTTGTGGGATTCACTACCGACGCCTATGGATATATCCGTCCATCTTTATTTAACCCATTTAAGGTCTAGCCTCCAGATACATAGAGATTTCTAGAAACTGAGTAGGCAAGGAAATACCCATATTCCATAGGTAGTACAAAGAGGACATGCATATTGCATGCATACCGCATATCCTCTCTCTTGAAGATTCCCAAAAAAAAAACCCCCAGCCGTGAGAACATGCCCTATACCCGATACCCACCTCGCTAACTCAAAGATCTTATCAATGATAAGATCCAACAGCCTGGATTTCCAAAGCCCGTCACAAATATCGAGGGAGCTTTCTTCATAGGCATGCCCGCTTATGAATAAATATTAAATCTCACTGCCTATCTCCTTGTCTTTGAGAACATATTTGAGCCCGTCTCCTAAACGTTTGATCTTATGTAACATCTAACTCAGCGCAGACTTTCATATCTCCCGACCGATACATTTGTAGACATCAGACACCCATTGTTACCTGTCACTAACTGTTACCATGATTCCAGTCTAAACTATCCAATAGCTATTCGTGTGAACTGAATCGAAGTCTGAGCTACACCGACGGTGACTTGATAAGTAAATATCAATACTATGTAGCGTGACAGGGTGTCTGTGACTTCTAACGCTAGTCATAGTTCCAACCATGTCTCGTTAGATAGAATCCTTGAGCTGAATGTCGCCAGTCTATATCGAGAAAAGATTCCGAACGCCACGCATCGCAAGCGTCTCGAAAACATTCGTGTCACCCATAAATCCCAACCTCCCATCACTGAAAAAACCATCCTATCTCTACGGAGTTTGTCCAGCTGCGATAGCAAACCTCGATTTCGCGCGTATTAGGCAGTTCCATTCCGCGGATGCGACGGAATGTTTCACGCGGCCGCATCCAGAGGCCAGGTAACATGCTCGTCTACCGTAAGCGCTAGGCACATATATACTCAAGATACTTAAGTATCCGCTTGGCACAATGAATGTATCGAATGTAAGAGTTCAGATATGTCCATTTCATATTCATTTGCTTGGTGCTATCTGTGCTGCGTGATGATTAACAAACCCCTTCCCTTCCCAAAAAATGACACAGTCCAACGCTCACAAGGTCTAGTTCTCTAAGCAGAGTTGTCTAGCATCTAACCACTTTGAAACATTCAAAACACGAAATCCAAAAAAATGACCCTTCGCTAAAAAGAAATGATATATATAGCCATGAGAGATGGTCGGCGACGAGAAAGAATTAAAACTCATATACAGTGAAAAAGTAGTATTTTTGTAAGAAGCGCTAGAAACGAATGAATGGTGAAAGATTAAACGGTTTACTGAGCTTTGCTCTGCTCCGGTTCGGCATCAGAGGTAGAGACCTGTGGTTCCGGCTCAAGACCGGCGATCGGGGCCTTGTTGTGGTTTGGGGTCCAGGCAAGGTAGTCACGACGAACCTCAACGTAATCGTAGGCGAATTCACCAAGTTGATCGTCATCCATACCCATGAGCTCGGCGTGGTCGGAAGCGCGGAGGTGGAGGCCGGGGATGATATCAATTATTTTGGCCAGAGCGGTGGAGACGACGAAAGTGTAGGCGAGGCAGGCGAAGATGTATGCAATTTGCTTGTACATACGAGCCCAGTTTCCGTCAATCCAACCTTGAGCGCCGACACCAATGTTGAATCCGTCGAGACCGACGACGATATCGGTAGCGAAGAAACCGTTGAAGACGAGACCGACAACACCGGGGATACCGTGCTCAGCGAACACGTCCATAGAGTCGTCAATGCCGATGAGGTACTTGATCTTGGTAGCAAAGTTGGCGCAGACACCAGCGGCGACACCGAGGAGGATGGAAGCATGGGGGCTGAGGAAACCAGAAGCTGGAGTAGCAGCGACGAGACCGCTGATGAAACCACTGCAAAGACCGACCATGGAGATCTTCTTGGCCAGACGGTAATCAAGGAGAACCCAGGTGAAGCCGGAGAAACAGGCGGTCAAGTTGGAGTTCCAGCAAGCCATAACAGCACGGAGGTTGGCGCCGAAGGCCGAACCACCGTTGAATCCGAGCCATCCGAACCAAAGAAGGACTGTGCCGAGAGTGATGAGGGAGACATTGTGAGGACGGAAGTTGACAAGCATGCGCTCCTGACGACGGCCGAGGACCAAAGAGTAGGCAAGCGCACCGGCACCGGAGACAATTTCGACGGGACCACCACCTGGACATCGACGAAAGGTCTTTGTTAGCAATGTGTTGCGCAGAGGTAGCTTGGGTGTGTGTTACGTAACAAAAAGAGAGCTACTCACCAGCGTAGTCGAGGACACCCCATTTGAACGCCCATCCGTTGACGTTCCAGACCCAGCAGGCGACAGGGCAGTATACGACAGTCATGAAGAAGAAGCAGAAGATCATGGCCGGGAGCAGACGACCGCGTTCAGCCACGGCTCCCATAACAATGGCCACGGTCACAGCCGCGAATTGTAGTTGGTAGAACGAGTACAACAACGAGGGCACATAGTTGGATCCAGGAGACCTTGTTCCGAGAGTGTTTCTCAAGACAACGTGGTTGAGATTTCCGATGAATCCGTTGGTAGCAGTCGGGGAGAAGGCCAGCGAGTAACCCCAGAGATACCACTGGAAGTTGACGACAGCCATCGAACCCATAACCGCCCAGATTAACGACAATGCGGACTTTCTTCTGGCGAGACCGGAGTACAAGAAGGCGAGACCTGGAACCATGATCAAGACCATGGCAGAAGCGACGATGATGTACGCGCTATCACCAGACGCGAAGTAAATGTTGAGATCTTCCATGGCTACACTTTATGTCAGTCCCTGATTTTGACCCAAGTGGTTATTTTGTAATGGGATAGTTTTACTAACTGGAGTCTCCACCATTGTCTTCGTTAGAGCCATTGAAGATTGGAGATGGCGCTCCAACGTTTTCCCACTCGGCCATATTGATTGGGAGATGCTATCGAATTAAGTGGACAAAGTCGGGGTTTTGTCGATGTGTCGAAATTGAGGGTTTTGAGAGTCCTCAAAACTTCTCACGCCGCTTGTTATGGTCTAAAAGACAAAGATACCAACAAGTATCCGAAAAGAAGATGGCCACGGACGATCTTCTTAATTAACCATGAGGCGAGAGGATGGAATGCACACTGAATAGTTTCTAGGAATGTGCGGAAGGGAAGGAGCGAGGGCTTTGAATATATAGTTGGGGATTTTCCCAAAGACTACCAAAATACTAAAGACGGCATGGGGGTGTCTCTTGCGTGCATCCATCATGCCTCCACGCCCCAAAAAATTGGTTCCCTGCAGAGGAACCTTAAAACACCCGAGGACGAGTGGATCCCGAAAAAAGCATGGGGGATTTTTCTCCTTCGGTGTTATTATGGGCGATTGTCTTTCAGCTCGCCTGCTAAACAAACTGGCAAATGGGAGGTGTTGAGCATATCTCTCGCTATGCTCGCTCTGGTAATTTTGCCTAGACCCTGCCCAGGAAGAAAAGATCTAGGGCGAAAAGCAAAACAGGGTGAGAAGAGAAAAAAGAAGGAAAAAAATTCGATACGCCGTTCAGCAAGGTGCTATCCCAATGCAGAATCTCCGATGTGTTTCGCACCAGGGATAAGCTGCCAAGCTAAAGGGCAATTTGGAGCTGGGTCTCTTCCCTCGCTCAAACCATTCACACAGGCGAACCGGCGACTACGTAACAGGATGTTGTCATGCCCTTCGCGCTGCGAAATTTGGAAGCCCGATTTCGCATTTGACAGCTTGAAATTGGCAAAAGGTTTGGGGTTTGCACGGGAGTTTGGGCGGTATGTCGCATCTATTGCTAACTCTAGAATTAGGGCTTATTCTAAAGTATTGAGCTAGAGATACCTATGATTCAGCGTTGTTTAGATCATATTCTGTGAATACTAAAAAATTATTTATTACATCACAACGAGGAGAAGCGTGAGCCTGGGTCAGCACCTGAATACGGTTTAGAGGCAAAGTTTACCGAGTATCTATATCGGACTGGAGATAAGCCGACTCTATCTAGCCTTTGCTAATTCACGAACTCTTGGTTTTCTTGGGGTTATGATAACCGTGCATATGCGCAGATGATTATTTTGCCGCGACAAACGTTGAGGTATCTACATCGATGCCAAAGTCACGAAATGACAAGCGGGAAAAAAATTTCTTCCTATGCAATAACAGGACTTACTATTAATGGTTGACTTGAGGTTCAATACGCTTGCATCCGTGCGGGGAATCTCATCGACGACGGTCATCCGGTCTTTGCTCTCCCGCTGTGGTATTACGGGTGCAGGTCCAGCACAGCCTCAGATCTTTTTTTTTTCTTGATACACATTCGAAATCTTGCATCGACAAGACTTGGTGCCGAGACCGTTATCAGAATCACTTTGAGCGTGGGGCTCATGTTTACACGCACAAGGTGCTTTTTAATTCAGCTGCTTTGTGAGTGGTCGTGCTCTGATGCCAATACTCTTGTGATCATTAGCCAAGTGCGGCGAGCTGGCGGGAAGCGAGGAATGGGCCATCTAAAAATGCAGCAACGAATTTGAGAAAACCACAAAGCCGCATTCTTTGGAGTATTTTGAAACGCCAATACTCTGCCTCATGGTCCCGGTGGCTGCGAATAAATTGAACAGGCCACTGTTGCATTTTCTTTCTTTCTTTCTATGTCTCAGCTCGGTATTTCCGTCTTTAATCTCATCGAAACTTCTCAATGTTCGACGGGTGCGAGCCACCAGCAAATGTTGGTCGACTTGCCGAACCCAACACATTCCACCAAAAGGTCACACCTGTGCACCATGGACTGTGGGGGAGATTTCGAGGCAGCACAAAGTCGAATTTTTTTGTTTAGGGCTGCATATTTTTAGTGTCCGGAATTCATTGGTGGGCGGAAGATTCTTCTATTCGCTAGGATCGGTCGCTGAGATCTCGCAGACAAGATGGAAAGGCACCACCGTCTGTTCGGGAAATCGTGGCGTGTGCGGAGGATGTTTGTCGTGCAAACAGGTCGCCGAACAATCCCACCACAGAGTTAGTTAGCCGGGTTTGGGTCCAAATCCACCCCCTCGCAAATTTCTGGGGCCAGGAAGAGAAAAAAAAAATCGATCCTGCAGCTCGTGGCTGTGGGATGATGAATTCCGGGGTGCATGACGCTTATTGGACACCGATGCAAATTTATATGAAGCCCAGAGAACTTGGTTAGAAACGCCCACGAGTGTCAAAAAAAAACTTACACGACGCCGATAAAAAAATTATCTTCTTTTTTAGGCCCAGATTGGTTGAGGCAATATAATAAAAACAAGCGAGATCGGAAATAATCCTTTGGCGACACGGTCGTTGTCTGAGGCTGGCATTAGAAAGATATTTCTAATAGCGATGAATTTGGTCTTCTTTCTTAGGACTCCAGCTTTGTGACGCTGGTAAACACGATCGGGAAAGTAATCGCCGGAAAGATTTGTGTTAAAGCTCCCGAGTCGGGAAAGATTTGCGTTGCAGGCCTAGTTGAAGGCACTGCCGGTGTCGGCAGATGATACGATAGGATGGCTCTTCGGGACCCTGTATTGGTCGGTAGGGATTGTTCGAAAACCGCTGGCCTGTACTCTACTTCGTAAGGATATCTGTACGCGGTTATTCTTGAGTTGCGACGAGGTTCGCATCAATATTTGACTCTCATTAAATTTGATGGTCAGGATCTCAGATTCAGGTATTTGTATGAAGATGCCCAGAAGACGACGAACCTATGCGAGCCGTTTTAGAAGAATCATGTGTAACTTACATCGATATAAACCCAACGGCGGTTTGAGAGCCACCGAATCACCGTAGATGACGGTAATCGCGTGCCGACAAGTGCGATGTTTGGGGAGGGCAAAGTCGACGACAGTGCAAGGGCAAGGCCGCCATGATATCCTCCACACACAGCTGAAGAATCGAGCAAGGGACCGATCCGAAATACCGCTTTTGGCAATGCCGACCTGCAGGTGGCGAGACCCCGGTCCATCAAATGTGTTGCGTCGAATATAAAACGACGTCTTCCGAATATTCTCGCCAAGGGCGGACCAAGATATCACGAAAACCAATTCCTAATAGAAACGGGCTTCTTATCTTTCCAGAAAAACGAGAAAACGGAACGGGAACCCCTCGAGCGTTTCTATAAATTGCCAAAATATCCACCCTCCGTCTGAAACAAACGTCAGGCTAAGCTTCTACATTTTCGGGTTTGGCGGTGGTTAAGCGTTTCGCTTATTAGGTAATTGCATTCGACCCAGGCTGTCACTTTCTGTCATACTCATGACACATAGCCAAAGAAACAAGAAAAACAAGCTTCTTTTTCGCAAACGATTTTGAAAGCGTGGCGATTTGCGGGATTTTCCGGGAGATAGGGGTTTGATAGGAGTACGGGCTTAGAGGATTTAATCTGTCATGAATGAAGCTCGAGTAGACGACAACGCGACTGCGGGAATGATGGCGACAGGACGGAAGAGTCGGGTGGAGGTTCGGACTCATTAATAATTGGATTTAAAATCTTATTACGCGTTAACCAATGTCACGTCGAATCTTACGACTGGACGAGATTTTGAAATTGTATCTGTCTGGTGAGTATCTGGGGGATAGCGAGTGAATAGGTAGCTCTCAAACATCGAAATTCGAGGCGCGTGTATACGTCTATAGCGCCAAATACTGGCGACAACCGCCAGTACCCCTGGCTTTTGAGTACCTGGAAAAGAATGAGTCTAGACCGCTTGGCTGGTCCAACTGCCACATTGTGGTCATAAGATCTTTCGGTTCCTGATTCATCCAGGTACCATTAACCAGGGAGCCAAGGTGAGGCTCTAAAACTAGCAGGTAGGCTTCCGCGGAGATGCAAAAGCCATTAATCCGTTTTGTATCTTAGTGTGAAAGGGTACCAGGGATAGCATCTATTATGCAATGCCGTTGACGTTAGATGTTTAACGGCCCGGTGTTGTACGTGGTTGTGATGAACATCGTGAATAAGAAATTCGTACTTGCGGATATAGCCAAGCCGCATGTCGGCTGCTTGGCAATTGTCAATGACGCTGGATCATCCGCCAGAAATTTAATTATTTTGAAAGTTATAATAGGATCAAAAGGAACTATTTTCACTGGTTAGATGATTGACCTACTTGTATACTAGATCAATCGACGCCTACAATTACTCTTACACCATGGTTATCACAATATACAACAAAAGCAACACAGTGAGCCGGGAGAGAAATTGAGTGAAAAAGAGTGAGATAGCAGCCACGGGCGAAGAATGAGGGCGAATACAGTGCCGGTAGGGCTTCTTCGCATAAATTGCGTGTGGCAAACGTGTAGGGTTGGTGACATTGTAGATACAATAATACTTCGCTCATACACCTCGGTCGCGCTTGAAATTATATTTCGATCGAGATATGAGGCTCCTACGCCCCAATAAATACATCGTTCTGGGGATTTATACCCTTGTAAGGTATCAAAGCTTCCCGAATTCTATCTTTCCCTGTATTACATGAGCTAACAAAGGAGGGGCGCATGGGCGCATGGTGCAGTGCAAATGGAGTAGTAAATGCCGAGGTGGAGACACTTAAGATTGGGTTCACTACTATCCAAAAGTACGTCAACGATAACAAGGCACATCTAAGGATGCTCGGGGATCTCTACGTCGATCTAATAGAGGGGAACGATTACGAAGAGATTATCGGAGCGAACGGTCATGACGATCTACGGTGGGAGGATGTTCAGGATTTCGAGAACTGGAACGCGGAGGCAGACGAGCGGTCACCGGCAGAAACAGTGTTCTACGATAGTTTGATGAAGATAAGCGAACAGTTGGGGTGGGGGCTGAATATTTTCATTACCAGGATCGGAGAGGGTTATTATGATGTTAAACCAACTTTTGAGCAAGTTCAGACGGAAAAGGCGTTGAAATGGTGGGGACAGCCATTCGCGCATCGTGAGTGGGCGACGACAAAGCCGATGGAGCCGGAACCTAGACTATCTGATCCCGTCCCACTATACTGGTATAGCAAGGAAGCAAAAGTTGAAGCTGTAGCAAAGTTAACAGCGCTAGATACCGTCAACGATGAGATCCGGCTTATTCAAGTGGAGAATATTCCTCGAGGATTCTATCTATTTGATATAGAGGATCGGCCGGGTAAAGACGAACCACCCGACACGGACGACCTATGGAGTCTGTTGGAGGATTTTATAGTAGTAGGGAAAGAATCTGGTGGCATGGAAACGGATGAAGAGAGCATGCCGTGGCAGGTTATGCATTGGCTCTACTTTCTCGATGCGGGACCGGGACAGAGGAATCCAGCACAGATGTGGTATGATCGGAACGGGCTGGAGTATAATCGGAGAGGGGTTAGACAGATGTATCTTGCTCTCAAGCCGTACGTCGCACGATATTTCCAAACGGCCACCGCGGCGTTTGGTCCACCGATAGATAAATCACATCCGGATGTTGTGGAATTGTGGGCCATGACGAAACATCAGTGGAGAATATTGAGGTTCTATTATGAAAAGTTGGAACGGATGGTTCATCTTTTGGATCAATTGCCACCGTTAACGCCCAATAGTAGAGGGCAAGGATTGAAGGGCATACGTCGGACTCCGGGGCCGAATTCAATGATTACCGAAGCAGCTGCGACTGGGGTAACGAGGGAAGCAAATGCAGGTGTGGGCACAGGCGTTGAAGAAATCGCTCAGGATATGGAGGCTGTGATGGAGGAAGAACCAGAGGGCATTCAAGAGGAGCTCGGAGAGGAGCAGGCTGCAATACAAGCAGACATCGAGCTCGGGCGGCGGTTTGACAATGGTGAGTTCGACGATATCTATGATGACGCCTACGAATAGTTTCCGATATATATGAGATCTCATACTGGATTACAACACACCTGCTCCTTGCAGTAGTAATGGATCCTAAGTAGCCGGCTATAATCATTAGATATATCTATAGTCTCTATACTATAGTCCATTTAATTGAATAAGTACACAGTTAGTTGGGAGACGCTCCAGAGATACGTTTGTGCTCATTATAAATGGCTTTGTTTACCGTCAAATGTCGCCGCAGCTGGCCGAGTTGCTCGTCATGGCGATGAGACCTGATCACCAGGGATAAACATCAGTCAACTGGAGTCCCGCCGCCTCTTCAATTCTTTTCTTGACATCGATCTCATCGGCTGGAATTGTTGCAGTTTTTCGCAGACTTAATAAGCTTCACATCTCAGAAATTCGCTATTCAGTTCATTCAAACACTTCTTGGAGAAAGGCGGTTCGTCAAAGTCTTACTCCTTCGTATCCTCGTAAGTTCCTCCATTGACTAGGGCACTATGGCGCGGTATTGGTCGGGGTCATGTAGCTAACAGACGATGATATACCGTAGAAGTTCGAGCGGAAAGCCATCTATACGAATAACGCCGGGCTTCGGTCTGGCGGTTCGCTCACAATGGATCGTGAGATGAAGTATAGAGACTCTCCTGGGGACGAGAAGGGATCCAAAGAGGTGCCTAATACGTCTTCCGAGAAGGTTGCCACCAAAGAGGATGTTTCGAATGCTCATCCAGATTTGGAACCACACCCCTTCGCTCTTTTCCTCACACAGCTAAATGACGATGACCAAGTAAAGTTTCTCACTTGTCCGGGCATCACCTGCGGCTGCGACGAGCCTCACCGCGATGAGCCCAGCCATTGTCCAAGAACCTGCGACTGTCCGTTATTGATGCACGAAGAACATGCTAGAAGGTTGGAAGCCCTGGCAATTAAAAGTGTAACGTCTGAGATGCTTCCACCGGAATACTCATCACGAGCACCCTTAGCTCCAAGACCCTCCATTCCAAAGATTACGGTAACATCTGCTAAGGACAGCGAGCTGGTGACGGATAACTCAAGCGCCTACCGGGATTTTATCCCGCATCTCAACAGCGATCTCGTTTACAATATCTTGGAATGTCCGTCAGCGTCCTGCAGATGCAATTCCAAATACCACAGAGAAGGTCGTCACTGCGACAAAACATGCAAATGCGCCATGTGGATGTTTGAACATGCCCGTTATAAAGGTGTCAGGACCGCTAAGGCATATATACAGGGTCTCATTGATGGCTCCATAGAGAAGGATGACTATTTCATTCCTCCAGGCTCCACTTTTGAGCACGGTGCCAAATATCCGCCTTCTTCTACTGATTCTCCGAAGCATAGTACATCACCTCCGTCTCTTGCTAGTCTTCCACGGAACAACTCCCCAAGGTGCGAGAAGGAGATTCCAAAGTTCCCGCCTATGCATGCTAGTATGCGTCAAGCGTACAACGCTGGTAAACCAAATCGCAAGCCTAAACTCGTCATAAATTTGGTTGCTAGTTTTCCTGCTGCCTCATACAGTCGTCCTAATGGGAATCCGGAATGGTCGCTCAAAGAAGTAGTCAACTCACGGATAAGGGCGAGTTCGGGTGAACATATTGTTGAATATGCCGTTGCATATGTCTTGTCTAACGGTCGACCAGCTTGCGATGACTTGATTTGGCATACATTTGATGAATTGAGCTTCCCTTGGGGCATACGTGTCTTGCGACTATTTCATCGCAGATATTTTTTGAAACCGAAAGACATGCGAATCGACGACCGAACTCTCGTCGAGTGGAAGGGCGATCGAAGTGAATGGTTCAGCGGAGCGGATATTTACAAAGAAGAAGCAGAGAAGAAAAAGATGTTTGAAGGGCTTAGAGAAAAGGAAGATGCCAATTGGGATGGATTGGAAAAGCGAGCTATTTATACTCACAATATGACCCGCCGAAAGCTCAAACTACAGACCACCCATAGGCCATTCGTGGCATATGTCCACGAGGAATCAAGTATTCTTATTTCCGATTCCGATACTAGCAGCGACATTCGGATGTCTGATATCGACGACCGGGTGGTAAAGTATGGCGGGGGCGAGTGTGTTCTCTTCGTGAGTGAAGATGAAGCAGACACAAAGTATCAAGGTGGAAAGTTCATGGAGCCTCTTCATCGTGAAGGGTCGACTGAGCCTATGGATATAGATAAGCCGAATTCGTCACCCTGCAATACGGCAGACGAGGATCTCTTGGAAGAAATCAATAAAGCCAAATGGATAGAAAAGATGAGAAAGGCGACGGAACTCGCAAGGCAAACCGGATCTGGTCCCAAGAATATCGATAATCTAGGTTTGAAGAATGCCGACATTGATTATCTACACATTGAAGAAGGAGCTGGCGCCTCCAAGGAAAGTACCAAGGAAACATCGCTTGTCAAGAAAATGAGGAATAGCATTGGAGGCAAGGACAGAAAACTGGGAATGATCGACGATGGAGACTCGACCGCGAGTGATGCGGATGACGAAAGGGATTTAGATCCAATGGATACAATCGCCAGTAAGCGTAGCAGAGAATCGGCTGGAAGCCACAGAGGCGATCTCAAGAGAACCAAGATTTTTGAAGGATTGGATGGAACTGTTATTACAGAGGAAGATGCTGATGTCAAGGGTTTCAGGGATTTGAATGATGGTATTAGCGATCAGGGGAGGGGAAAAGTGAAGAGTTCTAAGAATTATCGGGATGATGGAGATGAGAAAAGGAAGAAAGATGTGCCTGGAGACACAAATGAGTAGGGGACCTGGAGCGTTTGGTCTTATTACGGTTCTTGTGAGTACGGGCTGATATTCCTTTACGCCCATGCCTGTCCCTGAATATGTGTTTCTATTATGTTGTCTTTCTAAATCATCGATCATTCCTTTTGTATCCGCGAACACAGTGGTTGCTATCTCGGGTGGTTGCTATCTCGGGTGCTTCGATAATACACGAAAGAAAGGAAAGGAAACCGTCCAACCGTTCTACACATTATACTTCAAGAAATTTAGAAGTTTGAAGTGGGGAAGGTATTAAAAAAAAATCTATTTCCATTCCTTCTTTTCGCTCTCGTCATGCGGCCAAATCAAGCACCTGGCCCATTCCTTCCCAATATATCCCGGCCACTTCCAGTCCCTCAGTTCTACGAGCTCTTGATATGTCATTTTGTATTTCCTATCATCGACTCGCATATCCTTCGGCTTGAAGAGGTTCATGTAGTGGTATAATCTTATTCTGTCAACCACAGCCCTATACTTTTCTATGTCGTCGAGGAGAAAGGTACGTTCTTTTGAAGGGCAGTTAGGGAAGGTTGGGTTATCATCGGAGAGTTTGAAACGGATTGTGTATTCAGTCTTGCGGGTGTCGTAGTTGTTTTTTGTATATAGTATCTGAAAGAGGAGCATGGAGGGTGGTGCAGGGTGAGGTGAGAGACTTGTAGTGATGGAAGGGGAAGTGCTATTCTTCTCGGTATTTGGAGTTTTCTTAGATCTTGAAGATGGGAAAGGGTCGATGCCTGTGATTAGACTAAGGCGGGTTTTCGAAAGCGAGGTTGACGAGTTAGTGGGGATTTCAGGTATTGTTTGCTGGTGGGCGTGGTTTTTCTGGGACTGGGAGTAGTAAGATGTCGTGATAGCAGTAGCAGGGGATACGTAGACCATCGAGGGGGCATAGACGTCTTCGAGCTCATGGTTCTCGGTGTCATGGTGCAGAATTAGTCTGGTGTCTCCGCAGATGAGTGATGGCTTGAGCCGTGGATCAATGAGGTCTGGTAGATCCTCTCTTGAGATATCCATTAGTGTAGTGGCAGCTATGTCTTCAATTAGAGGTTTTGAGTTCGACGAGAAGCTTTTGGAATGATCTATCCAAGTCTCCTTGGCGGATGAGTATGTTGAATCGAAGCAATCTGCACTAGACGGCGGGCTTGAAACTCGTGGTGTCGTAGCTTGAGCTTTCTCTTCTAGAAAATCTTGTGGGTATGACGCTTGTGTGCGACCAGAGGTGGAGGTTGTTCTTGGAGGCTCTACTGAAGGCGCTTTTCTCGGATACTTGGCGTAACGTGAAAGATCGTAAGGCATTTTGGTGGCCGGTACATCAGTCGAAATGGGCCAAGCAGGGCCTTCTGGTTGGAGAGAGCTGGAGATTAGGTAACGGAGAGTGGTGGATGTGAAGAAGGAGATATCTCTGAATGACAGGAGATGGCGAGATATGAAAAGAAGTTAAGGGGCCTTTCTAGATCGTTGCTGAGCAGGATTTGTGTAGGCCAAATGCGAGAACATAGTGAGCCCAGGCAAACTGTGTGCTTGGGATTTTGTAGTAGTCGCTATTCTGAGCTTCATTATCTTAGCCGCTGGCTAAAAAGAGATCTAGGCATCTCATTGATGATTGAAAGCAATCTAATGAACAAATCATTCCTGGAGTATATACTATATACTTCTTTTACATACAAATAAATCGTTCTAACTATCGATATATCGTATAATTTATCTTCAAAAGAACTTATTCTGATGCCTCCAATCTTCTATACTATCGACTGAAAACGACTAGCCTAACGACGATTGTCCTAGTGTGTAATATATCCATAACCTATGTGCCTAAGTAGGCTGTGAATTCATCGAGTCCGCAATTCAGTATCTAGGCTTGGGTACTTCCTGCAGGACGGCCCTGCGAGTCAACCATCAACTGTTTCCTCAACCCTTCCCCTTACAGTTACGTCGGATCTATACCTTAGTTATTACCCAAATACCGTAGTTTCGACCTTCCGTCGATTGAAGAAGGTCTTCATCTATGTAGGTTTTGCAAGCGAGGCCAGGTGCACACCTAGTTGTAGGGACCTGGGTGCACAACTAACCCGCGACATGGCTCCGACCTTTGGGCCTGCTAATCCATCATGTCTATCAATCTCCCCATCATCCTGTTCTAGGTCTGTTCAAGGGTTCTGTGCAATAATGCCACCTGAAGGGCGTGGCGGCATCGTAGCAGCTGGCGGTCGCGGAGGCATCGCGGGGAGGCTGAAGCTAGGGCCGTCTGTGAAAACGGGGTGTACCGGGATCGATTCGCGGGGAATCACTGCTTCTGGTGCCGATATATCGGAATACCTTCTTTGACCCTTTGGGAGGGCAGTGGCCGTGGCCGCAAGTCCAGAGAGGAAGAGAAATCCATGTAATCTCATTTTTTCTGGCGGAATTTTAGCGCAGCCGGCTACGGGAAGTTATTGTGTTCTTTAAAATGATATATAATAAATGTGACTATTTGGATATTCGATTGTAGAGAACGGGGTCTGTCGAAACCCTTAAGGGAACGATTCAACAATAGCAGCGATGTTTAGAACGGTTCTTGTAGGTCCGCGTACAAGAAGCGATATAGATAGATACAAAGTAAGAATCTATGGAAGGAAGTTTACTTTAAGATCCGATGTCTTTCAATATTATCAAAACGTGGCCGGCGAGGACTTATATATCTGATACCCTCCAACCGTTCTTGTACCGATCGATGCATTGGTAACTCTGTGTAAACGAGGCCAGCGTCTAAATTCCCAGCTAAGTCTTTTAGAAGTCTAGATTAGGCTCATAAAAAGTCTAGAACCTAAACTAAAGTATAAGACACCGCCATAGCGCCACCACAGCCTCAATATATCAGGGCGTATCGAAATGTTTCTCCTCCCACGACGCGACCCTGTCCTACCCCCTTCAAAAAAAAGAAAGAATAGAAAAAGAATAAAAACTTTTAGTGTACCTACTGAATTTCAAAATAAACTTCTGGCGGCGCTATATGTGGGACCAACATTGGTTTTCTACAAATGTAAGGTTCAAGGCAATCGCCGGATCCGGCGCAAGATCGTCGCCACAGTTTTAAAATTGATAGAGCTTAGATTGGGACTTCGAGACCAGAAATACCTCTTCAGAAGGGAAAAGGAAAGAAACAGAGATGGGATAGTCTCGATAACTGATTTCAGCTGATTCTCCGGTTGCACCCTTAGCCACCCAGCGAAGTCATGGCTCCAAATTTACTAGCTGCACTCAATTTTTTGAGTGTGAAGATTCCATAGGTTCATGCATGTGGGATGTTCAACGTCCAGATAAAAAGGGGGATTGTTTTTTTTGAAGTACGAAGAGATGCTCTAGAGCAGTTATTCGCAGTTAAGTTAAAGTGTTTCGTATTTATTTGCATAAGTTACAGACTAGATGACAACTACATGCGCCCAGAAGTGCAACTTGATCCATAGTCAATACTAGTATCGAGAGACGCGCAGGTTATTGTCCGTTAGATGTTCTTAGTCATTAGGGAGATCTTTCGAAAGCGTACATGACCGCAGATGACATAAACCCGGGCCTTCTACTCCTAGAGCTTAAAACCTCGCACGAGAGTCTTTTAGAAGGTATTACGGCTTCCTAGTAATATAAGTTGTTTGTCGTAACGATTTGTATGACAACTAACTTGTACACGGTGTTCTGAGAATCTCAGGGCTTGAAATGCATTAAGAGAATATATTCGCGACTTTCTCGATGGATGACGATATGAATATCGTTAACCAGACACTACACAGAGCACCCTGTGAGTTATACTAATCAAACGGTATTAATATCGTTTATTGGAATTGGATACAGGAAACGTGGAAGGAACTCAACTTTCTCACATATGATATGAATAATGGTGGCAACTGGTTCACTCAACCGTGAGATCCCTTGTTGGATTCTGTGTGTTGTAAGCTTTTGCCTTTGCAGCATTGGGTTCCTCCACCAAAGCCGAGGAGTTCTCTTAATCGAAAACTTCATTCGATTACTAATCCGACTAGCTGTACGCTGCCAACTTCCTAACGGCCTAATAATAGCGGTACTTCGTACTTTACGGGCAAGTCTTTCTGGGTCTCTCAAATCCTCCAAGTCGCGAATACGATGACCACGCGGAACCATCTAATCTTCACGAATTGAATCGGCTCCTTTCTATTCCAGAACAATCAATCCCAATAGCCCAACAAATATGTCCGTCTTCCAACCCGGAAAAGTCGCGCTCATCACTGGAGGTGCTAGCGGCATTGGGCGGGCCATTGCGGGGACCTGCTTAGCAAAGGGCATGCATGTTGCAATTATCGACTCCAACACTGACTCCTCCGATGCGTTTCTGGCAGAATATACGGTGAAATACCCTCAAGCTATCATATATAGCTACAACGAGGACGTTTCTAACTCCTTCGGCTGGTCTCTTCTGAAGCTCGAGCTTCTGAAAAGATTCAAACGCATTGACTTTCTCGTTCTCAACGCCGCCATCTGGCAGAAGGCTGACTGGAGAGATCCGACAAGCTTCATCAAAACCTTTGATGTCAATGTATTTGGTTATTTGCATGGAATCTCTACCTTCTATGACGAGATCATATCCAGCGACAAGGGAAACCCCAAGGCCGTGGTATTGACAGGTTCCAAGCAAGGGATCACCAACCCACCTGGGAATCCGGGGTATAACGCATCTAAAGCTGCCGTCAAATCGATCGCTGAGAATCTACACTTCGATCTCAGAGACAATGATTCAACTAGCGTCCACTTGTTGGTACCTGGGTGGACTCATACGGGTATGTCGAGGTCAGTCGAGAAGCCTGCTGGAGCTTGGGCACCGGAACAAGTTGCTGGATATCTCGTTGAGAAGATGGAACAGGGCGAGTTTTATGTCATTTGTCCTGACAACGAGGTTGACGAGGAGACAGATAAGAGAAGAATTTTATGGGGAGCTGGTGATATTGTGGAGAGGCGACCTCCCCTGAGCAGATGGAGGGATGATTGGAAAGAAAAGGCTGTTGCATAGATCAGCAAAGTATAACCTGTATGATGAACGCAGTCGGCGGCGAGAATGTGCAAAATAAGATTGGATTTGTAAACGCAGTAAGTAGTTATATATTCAGTAACCGCTGCCCGCCCCGAAACCTATTGAAAGTCATTATGATATTGCATGTTTTTTCAGAATTTCCACAAGAGCCCTCTTCTAGTCTCCTTGTTGTACATTGTAGATGGGTATGTATTCGGTTATTAACTCTATCCATGTCTAAGCACTTGGGTCTTATAAAATCGCCAATGCAGGCCTACCACTTGCTTTCGCCAAGCTAACTCGAAGGCCATCGTACTTGATAATGTGCTCCAATGCCCTCAAAATCCACATATGCAAGGCTTTCGGCCGCCCCCGGGATAATATGAGTGAGTCCTGACAGATAGCCGGGTACACGGACCGAGTATAATTGACGCCAAGTTTTCGCTCTTTGGGAACTCCAACTGTGGAACCGACCTTTCAACGCACGTACGCCGAAGCTAAGGGGCCAAGGAAGCCTACCGCTGACTGTTGTTTCGGAGCCATGTACACCTTGCATAGAAATCCATGCTTCTTGCATTCAGGTACAATACATGAAATCGGTCAAAGGATGAGGAGTGTTTCGTGACCGAGCAACTGGGAATATATAAAAGCGACCTATGCGCGACTCGAGCTGACAGTGATACATCGCGTCATCAAATCCCTTAAAGCATCCATTTTAACGATAATCTTGGTAGTATTCGTAACATTACCTGTCTTATATTGTCAATATGATACAAGTCCTTCCAATTGTCACTGCTCTATGCGCAGCTCTCGTAGGTTCGTATCACCGCTTCCAAAGATATGTCACAAAGTTATTAGCAAGATTATTCCAACTGATCAAGTTGCCACGGTTGAACCACAACCGGGCCCAAAGCCAAAGAACATTGGAATCGCTTTGTTCCGTGCCTGGCAGCCAATGGACGTTTTTGGTCCCATAGAAGCTCTTTGGGGACTTGGGCTCAGCCAACCCATCAATATCTACCTCATTGATGAAGACGGGGACACGGCAATGATTAAGCCTTTCACCCCATTCGCCACCAACTCAAATACTTCAGCTACGGTTCTTGTCGACTATACATTCGCGAACGCACCGCCGTTAGATGTGCTTATCGTTCCGGGTGGTGGTGGTACGAGAAATGAAGCTAATATGGCACCGGTCATTGCATATGTTAAGGAAGTATACCCATCACTGCAATACATCATATCCGTGTGCACCGGTGCTTCGGTCCTCGCTCGTGCTGGAATTCTAGATGGCAAACGAGCGACAACAAATAAGCGAGCTTGGGCTTTCGTTACTCAATTCGGTGAAAGGGTTCGGTGGCAACCGAAGGCGAGATACGTACGTGATAGAAATGTATGGACTACTAGCGGGATTTCCGCTGGCGTCGATGGTGTTTTAGGTTGGATTGAATATGTTTGGGGAACAAATGTATCGACAGACGTGACCAATGTGATGGAGTGGAATAAAGTCGGAGCGAATGACGATAAATTTGGCAAGCTTTATGGCTTGTGGTAAAGATTTGTTGGCAAGGCAAATAAGATGAGCATATTCTCAGTTTTACAAAGCGGTCTTGAAAAACCGGAATAGAGTTTCTTTAGCGGACCCTTGCGAAAGCTTGCCATCGCGCATCTTAGATATGGGTGTCGGCATATTCGTTCCGTAGGTGGAAATAAAATCATCACCAACGTGTCCCTCTGCAATATATTGCATTAAGAGGACGTCCGAGGTCAATGACTTGGTACCTATTCGCAAACGCATAGAGTTCTGTGACTAGACTCTGCTTATTCTCGAAAATGGAGTTTGAGGGAGATTACAGTTCCTTCGTTGCCGATCTCTTTCTCAGCTACACTAGCGCTAGAGACCATACTCTCCAGTAAGAAGGAAGTTGACAAATAGAGAGAGGATCGGCTGAGTATTTGCTCCTGGTGGACCTCGAAGATACGGTTGCCATACTTGACCGCGAGATCAAGTTAACTACATTGCGGACAGTGTTGGCCTATAGTTGCAGTTAACTGCAACTAGTTGCGAGAGCGGCCATTTTCGATAGCTGGTGTAGGTTTCCGAATTTGGAAGCGTGTAGATTCGTGACAAATCGGATAATTACAAGTCCCTAACTAGGGGAAGGAAACACCACAGATTCTGGTAGACGAAGGGAGAGAGTCGCGACGTTAATTATACTTTTGCAAAGGCGGTACGAACATTCGTGTAGAGACCACCGGATCCGGGGCTTGAACTTTCAACTCGCTGAAGATTTTTATTTGGGACTAACATATGGTAATAGAATAGCGCGAACTATCCCGACAAAGTACTATGACACGAGATGCTATTGATGATACACAGGCGGACTTGTTCGTAACTTCATAGCACCATGGCAAATCCTACCGTGAGTATCAACAGCAAAGATAACGAACCCATAAAAATCTAATAACATGGCAGAATGTTAGCAACAGGTCCACTAAACCAAGCGACGTAGAAACGAGAAATCAAGCTAACCTTGGGTCGACTAGCGATGCTTGGAGCCGGGCTAGTCTCTGCTGGAAGGCCGGTCGAGGACACAAAAACATCATCTGTAACGGTACGGGTAGCATTCGCATCGATATCGGTAGACGTCTTCAGATGTAGCGATAAGGCTAATGTCAGTGCCTCGTGAATTCCGCTAAAAAAACAACAACCCTACAAAGGCGTCTACTTACCACAGTGTATGTCTTTCCCCCATCGGCAAACCTCGTGCAATAGCCACTAAGGCTTTCTATTTCTCTCGCAGCAGCAGGCGACCTCGTTTTCGCATAAGGAATGCAACTCATCAATAAATCGTCGAAAGCCGTCCCAAATCCCCCACTAGGGTCGTCGGGATCGATGCATACACAGTTGGCTACAGCAGGTCGAGTCAACGGATCTAGGGGACCAGTGCGACAGGCGTTGGCGACTCGCGCAAACCTTTCGCAGGCTGTGCTAGCTGGATCGTCGATTTGAGAGAAAGTATATGATGGAGTCGTCTGTTTCGTCGACGTTCGTGGAATGAATCCAGAAGTGGTAAGAGTAGGCTCAGAATTGAGGCTGAAAGTTCCGTATTTCGTGCAGAACCCGAAAAGGCGAGAAATTTCGCTAGCAAATTCCGTTTCAGAAGCTGTCGCCCAGCTATAACAAGGTGTAAGAATGTCGTCAAATACGGTATTGAACGACCCAGCTTGGTCATGGCAAATGCATGATGCCACTTCCGGTTCCGTGATTAGATCCTGGGGCGTTCTCTGACAGAGGTTGTATATCCCGAGGATGGCCTCGCAGTTTTGACGACCAAAAGCTAAAGCAGACTTCGTGATCGTCTCCGATCCAGTAGTATCGGTCCGGGCCTGGCCATAGGAGGAGCAATATCCCTTGAAGCTGCTATAAAACGCGTTTGCGCGTTCTTCCTTACCAATACTCTTGAGGTACGAGGTACAGGATGGTACGGCTGGGTCAATCTGGGCATCTGGAATACCTCCTACCGTACAAACGCACTCCGCAACCGAGGGAGCGGTGTATGCCACCCTATGCCGTCGCCTCCAGCATATCGAGAAAGCATCGTTCAGATAGTCGCAGCCAGTAGCATCGAAATCGCTCGTCGTTTGCGCCGCTGTTCCTAGCAGCGGCAGGAGCAGGAGCAAGGAGCAGAGTATGAGATTGATTAGCCCCTGTGGCTGGGATCGATCCAACATGGCTGGTATATGCGTATATTGCGCGGCACTCGGTCGGTACCGCAGTCCTTACTACGAACCTCGACTACGGACTTTCGCTCACCAGCTACATCCAACTATCGCAAACGAGAGAATCAGTTTTGTCGAGAGAGAGGTTTTCCCATCGTGAGTTGCGGTGGTATGTAATAACATCGAGAGGGGCGGCATGCCGGCAAAGGCGATTCGTAAACCGCCTTCTCAGTTCGGGCGAGGCTTGATCTCTTGGTGACGAGATCTTGGCTTGGCTCTAGAACCGAGCCGAGCAAGACATCAACGTGCCCATTCATATCAATCTGAGGCAGAAATAAATGAAAAAACTACAGTCGCGTTCGAAGCCTCGATTGATGGGATCGGGTTTACCTGGGGGCCTCTTGTGCAATGGAAAATTCTGTCGAGGGAATAAGCGCACGTCGATAAACGCCTAAAGTGCAAGAACCCACGCTCTACCTCTCTTCTCGACTTGAGGATTGAATCGGCCGTTGTGTACAAGGCAAGCCTTGCACCGGCAAGTTCCGTCTTCTTCAACTGAACACCGGACCGAAGCGCGGCTGTGCTTAAGAAGACGTTCAAAGAGCTATGCTCTTGCGTAATCGACATTGTCGCGATAATACCTAATAGGAATTTACGACACCCGTTTCGCTGTGTATTCGTACACAAGTGACCGGCTATCTCCGGTCTGTATGACCGAAATCTAATCTTATCAGATGAGAGCCTTGGCCAGAAATCAAGCATTTTTCTGCGAAAGGCTCGAGTTTCAGGCTAAAGCTTCAAACTGCTTACAAACACATCGGCCCGGTCAACCTCCGTCTCCATTTTCTCATGGAACTCGTATTTTGATTGGCTGGTTTTTCAACCGACAATTTTCGTACGAGTTGGCACAACGGAGATAATATGATGCTACAAATGGAATATCTCTCCTGGCGCAGCGACGAGGATGCCGATTTCATTGACTTTTCCCTGATACATTCAACCAAGAGAAGAATTACGGATCGATAAGGCTGAGGCGCCTTCGGGAAGCATTGGGCAGAACGGTGAGCATCTGAATTCCTTCCGGCCACTCGGTCATACAACCTTAACTCCACGACCCATGTACACGCAACTGCAGGTTGTGCAGAGGTTCAAGCTCAACCAGATATGAAGAAGATCAACTAACAGACGCAATTTCAATATTTCAAGTATTTATATTCGTCTTATGCCAGAGCCAAGTTCTATCTCTGCTTTTGATCTCCAACCTTGGCTTTAAACAAAGACCTTTGTTGAGCCCCTTAGCGAGATCGAACAACCCCGGTTATTGACAACTCTCAAAGAATCGATTGCGACAACACTAACAACTCGCATTACTCGAGCCATAAAGGTAGAAATACGAAAGCCAGTCGTCGGAAGGACATATATTGTCAAAATGGCCGCAGCAGATTCGATAAATTCCAAAGAACTGGAGACGCTCAGTAACACACCACAAGCGAGATCTGAGAAAGACCTCGAAAATCCCAGACCGGCCAGCCGAGATGTCGACGAAGGAACTATAGTTGAGGAACCGGACCCAGACTCGGAAAAGCAGGCCGCTCCACCCGCCATTACATTCCCGGATGGCGGGCTACAAGCTTGGCTAGTCGTTTTGGGTGCGGCTATAGCATTATTCTGCTCTTTTGGCTATGTCAATGCCTTTGGGTACGCCACCCCAGCACTCTTGACTATTATTTTGTAGCCTTCAGCTGCGTTACTAATCATTGCCATGTCCTTTCAGGGTCTACGAAGCTTATTACTTGAGTGTATTGCTCACTGAAAAGACCGCGGACGACATTGCATGGATAGGCTCAATCCAAGTCTGCTTCATTTTTGGCAGTGGTTTATTCGCGGGCTCCATCTTTGACCGATATGGCGCGAGAGTACGTGAAAAACTAGAACAAACGTTAAATTCGAAGTTAAAACTCTCTAACTAGGCGTTCTCTAGATAATCATAATTCCGGCGTCTATACTGCTAGTTGCCTCGATTATGCTCACTAGTGTTTGCAAGGAATACTATCAGTTTCTGCTCTGCCAGGGTATCCTAGGTGGTATTTGCCAAGGTGCTCTGTTCACACCTGCAGTTGGTGTGATTGGTCAATATTTCATGAAAAGGCGAGCTGCGGCTATGGGTCTCGTCGTCGCCGGTTCCTCTTTGGGTGGTGTGATCCTACCTATCATGATCGCCAACCTCATTGAAAAGACGACATTTGGCTGGACAGTCCGAGCGATTGGCTTCCTGATGATGGGCATGCTTTGGATCACTTGTGTCACCGTCGTTGAACGTCTTCCCCACAGATCAGGAACATTTTTCCTTCCCGAGGCATTCAAGGATCCTGTTTATTCTCTTCTTGTCGCCGGCAATTTTTTCATCCTATGGGGCATGTTTACTCCATTCTTCTTCATACCAACCTACGCTCTCAACCTTGGCATGTCCCACTCCATGTCCGTTTACCTCATCAGTATTCTCAACGGTCTATCGTTTCCGGGGCGTATTCTACCGGGTTATATCGCTGATAAGGTTGGCCGGATGAATTGTATCATCATTGCGCCCACGGTTACCGCAATCCTCATTTGGTCTTGGCTCGGCGTCAAGAGCGCCACGGGTCTCATAGTTCTTACAGCATTCTTCGGTTTTTGGTCCGGTAGTTCGATCAGTCTATTCCCCGCGGTCATGGCCCAAATTGTCCCAAATCCTAGAGAGATGGGCACTTACATTGGTATGGCAATGGGAATATCTGGTGCCGCTGGGCTCACCGGTAGCCCCATTGCGGGAGCTCTATTGACTAAATACGGGTACACGGCGGCCATCTCCTTCTCAGGGACATGCGTTATCATTGGAACCATCCTCTTGATTTGCGCGAGGTTTATCTACAATCCTAAGCTTTGGGCTGTTGCTTAAAGCTGTTTTATATCTTGGGAACTGGTTAGCCAGCGGCTACACGATCCCATATGGATGTAAAGCATGCGCTTTTAAAAGTTTTTTGTTGTAAGAAATTTGTTTATACCCAGTAGCGTCTATCGACGCCGTCATGATGTAGTTATAATTAGTTCGAGCATATAGTGGTGTTTCTGTATCTATTCGGTGGGCTTCTTCACGCCGGTGGTGTTAATCCCAACAATATCCCGGGATATCCTTCCCACGCATTAACCTAATAGCATAACATTTAAAATTAAACTTCACACGAAAGTAAATAAAAATACCATTCCACTCCAGTTATAGAATTATGTAACTTTAGTCGCAGAAGAACTTAAGTAAGCAGGTTTCTCGAACAAGAAATTGTACCCGAGTTCACTGTATAGATGTATATCTTGATAGAATTGCTAGAGGTCCTGGTGTTGAATTTGTGTTATTTGAACTAGTATCACAGGCAACAGAATTTTATAAGAACCGGTTAACCTCATGAAGGTGGTACCACCTCGAGAGTGCAAAGAACAGCTGAAAGAATCATTCGTAACATTAGTTAAGTCGGCGGCTTATTCAATCTCCCAGATTTTGACCAGCCGCATAAAAGCTTTACATTCACAGACTTTCACCTCAGACAGCATACACAAAGTACCAGTAATAATTATTAACTACTCGTTCGCATATGCATATATGCAATAATATCTCTCCTGATATGAGCTATATGATTGAATTCCCCTCGAGGAACCAAAACAGTGCCACAAGCGGATGCAAACTAAACATTGAAGAAAATAACACCTAAGGGTAGTATAGCAACATAGCCAAGACCATACATCAGGGATGCGGCACTATTTCCTGTTTCCACAGGAGGCGCACTAGTCGATGAGGAAGATACGCTGCCTAAAGTAGCCTTATTGCTCGTCCCCGCTGTGTTAGGTCGAGACGATTCGCTATTCGAGGGTATTTCAGTAATTGGCTCGGTAACAGTCGTTGATTTTATCATAGCAGTTGTCGATGTTCCAGAAGATCCCATGCTAGTCATTGTTTCAGAAGCTTCACTACTAGTCATGATTGCAGCGGTTGAAGTGGCGACCGCGGTCGTCGATATCTTGGATGGGGAGGTTTCCGAGGCGGCAGGGACTCCGGGTGCGGTGGAGACGGAGCCACCTGGGGCGGAGAAGACACCTCCAAATGCAGCAGTAGGAGTAGATTTAGTTTCGGCGGATGAGGCAGCGCTTTTATAAGCCGCTAGCGTGTCTCCGGATCTACTTCCGCGTCAACAATGTTATCTTCAAAGGATAGCGTTTTGTACTTACGATGGAGGATTGATTGCCCCGACCATGCCAAATTGGCAGTGGCTCACTTGAGCGCAGTAGAAGTATACAGGGTCATCACTAGTAAGAATGATTGAAAAGCTAGTGCCCTATAATATTTTATGCAGATCAGCACGAATTCTACATTGCAGTATAATCGACTCCCACGTTTAGGTATTTTACTTTGGTGTTGATAATGCCGCTGTTGAATCCATTAGCAACAGGATTGCATGGATCGCTAAAGTCTCCCTGTGTAACTGAATGGCCTAAACTTTGAAAGACAAAGTCGATAGTGTCTCCTTTGACGGCTTTGATTGAATCGGGTGAGAAAACAAGACCCCCAGCGCCGACGTTGACCGTCAACGTCGCCGCCGAAGTAACTGCGCCGAAGACAGCAATTGTGAGAAGAGAACGCATGTTGTATTGATTGCTTCGATAGAAAAAATGTCTTGGACGTCTTGGCTTCAAGGCTCGGTCTTTTATAAATTAATTCTCGCTCCTAATCTAGAGTGAACCTTGACAGAATTAACTCCCAACCTTCTGCTATTTACGTCCGCGCTGCAAAGGGTGAACTCCTGATTACCAAACGGACCTAACCGCTGACAAAGGTGCAATGGTTGCCATTTGAGCTGTGATCGTTACCTGCGACCTGCTGACCGGACCAGAAGCCATTGGTCCAAATCCGGCAATGCTATTTTTCAATACAAAAACCCGGCAAGTTCCTTTGAGTTCGGAACCGAACTTTGCAACGCTCTTCAGCTGGCACCACCACCATGTTACGTAAACTCGGGGTTCACGATAGTTGCCGCGCTGCAGTTTTAATATGATTAGAAAATGTTAGCCTCGTCGCGTTTCGGGCGATAATCATTCATTTGATTATCTCCTTGGGATACCGCTAATTGCTTGGCAATTTCGTGCGACGACGCAACGTGGTGCTAATTTCAAGCCAGCAGTCTTCCGTTCCTCTATAAGTGCGAGTCGGCATTTGGGTATCTCCAAGATCACATAATCGGATAGCATGCCTTGAGATTGTCAATCATGTAGTACAATAAATCGCCTCTACTTCCTAGCCCAGAGAGCTCACCAAGACAGCCCACATTAATGAATGCTCAAGGAGCGGATATTCCGTGCAACCTTGGCGTCAGACTAAAATTGTCATTCCAATCAGTTTATTAGACTAAAGAATACTACATGATAAATTTCTAAGCAATGGTTGACGGCGAATGAAGAGCAACAGGTAGAGACGCTAGAAGGGTATCGAATTTAAAATAATGTCGCACGGAAATGGGTACGGCTTTTGCCCTGCCTTGATCTGAAAATATTGACTAAAATGGGTCAAAAAATCAATAAGGTGGTTTAAAACACATATTAGGACGCATAATGGTCTTGAAACCCGTGATCTTTCTCCTACGGTATGAGATAAAATGACATAGCGATCAACGCTAGCCACCTATCCCTTAGTATTATCTTTCACCCACTCGTCCCACCATTCCCTAACTAAATGGTCATAATATTTCCAGAGCCTGTGTTTTTGAAAATTCCCCTCAAACGTGTAAAAGTCCTTCTTAACGGTCATATCCAGGTTTGCCCGATCCTTGCTCGGAATCTTATACAGCTCTATCTTCGTCAACGCGTCAACTCTGGCTCCGATGTAAGCCCGCCAAGCAGAGCATCCGAATGTATAGGTGTGACGTAAGACGCAAGATTTAAAGACCGAACATGAGATTCGGTAACGAGACGTTGCGTAGTTCTGTTGGCGATTCCCGTATATGCTTGGGTCGGGTGTTATAGAAAGCCGAAAGCAGGTAGACTCAATGACACGTTGTGGGACAACTGGATTCGGTATGTCAGTGTTGTCGAATTCGATTATCCAGGTTCTTTTGTCTCCGAATCGGCGAGGCGATGTGATTTCATCGGTGTACGGTTTGGGAGAGGAACTCCAGAGAATCGGTTGAAAATCGTAGCCGTAGAATGAGTATCGGTAGAGAGCGTGTTGCACGCTATCGTTACTCATGTCTCGGGTGATGAATGATATTTTATGAACGAAAGATGATCTCGGAAATAAAGCATATGCTCGATGCGAAGTGACAAGATTGAGGAGGTGCGTGGTGTTAGCAGCGGCCAGAAAGGCTCCGATAGGAGAGCTAGAGCAGACCCGCATCTCAATGATAAATATCGAGGAAGGTTTAGAAAATCTTCTCCGCTACTCGTTCATGGTCTACTGTTAGCTACGGCAAAGTACCTTGATGGAATGGAATGGGAACTACCCTGGACTCAGGTTTAGGTGCCTGTTTTGCCACCTCCGTGTACCCTTCTGATTTGATATACTCTTCCAGCGCGGATGCTTGACTCCCTAGCGTGACATAGAACTTGATGATCGAAGTTTCGTACTCTCTGCTGAAGAGAGCTGTTGCAAAGTGACTTCCGATAATTGCATTCTGTTCCGCCATTACTGATCGAGCCTGTTTCGGGTCCCTGAAAAAACAGCGTAACATTCTGTCGACATTGCACTCTCGATTGATGAGTTGCCGGGGAAGGGAGGAGAGAGCTCGACAAGTGAACGAAAGGCGGGCGAGGTCGTCGAATTCGAGCTGCGAGACGATGGAGTCATAGATGGGATAATACATCGCCGAATCCAGCAGTCTCAATAACACCGAGGGTTCTCGAGAGGCCCCCATACTCCCGCCAAAGACAGTGCCGTTGGTACCTGTTAATGAAGCCATCGCGGGGCATGGTGGGGTGGCGCGGGGGAGATTCGATGCTGGTCAAGTACCCTTCAAAAGCTGGAGGTTGATGAGCGATGTCCAAACCGAATCGGGGAGGAGGTTGACAGGCGCACCCGGTTGGAATTTGATTCGGAAGCGTTTCAAGTTCTACATCACCGCCGGCGGAAGATGCTTGTGAAAGCGAACTCTAGATGTGATTGTGGGAAGAGAAAAGGGCGTGACTCCGATTTGTTTTGTCACGATGCGAAGACACGGCGAGGCTGGGAAACAATGCGGCATCCAACAACCCCAACACAACGACATGGTAATTACTCGAGACCACGCACAGCAAGACGTTACCCCTGAGAAAACAAACTGGTCGTTTCTCCTCGATGGGTTCGAGAACACCACTCGCGATCTTGTCTCGGAATTTCAACTATGGTGGTAGCCGGATCGGGTTAACTCGCCGGCTCTCCAATCACGAGTGGTCTGGAACCGATGTGTCCTGAGAAGCGAGACCAAAGCATCCAGACTTTCACCCGAATTCAATATATGCTTCGGATTAAATTTGCATCGGTCCCCTGAAAAGCATCATTGGACCTTGATCTACGCAGAATCCGGGAAAAACCTTATCCCGTCGGTTGGAACTTTAACCTTTATCCTTTGCTATGCTACCTCCTTTCGGCGAACTGAGTCGTACCTCCTCCCAGGTCAGAATATAAAGAACTTGGCAGGCTCCGTATTCAATTTCCATGAATACTTTTAGTTTCATCCACTCTGACTTAGCCCGGTTACCGTTTATCTTTCAAATACGAGTTTTGAAATCGAGTTTACACATACGACATCGGGTATCAATTCTACACACACACTTCGCTCGCCAAGGCGTCGAGAATATACTAATATCGTTCCGGCAGCGGATGGATATGCATCTACAGTACTCCTGATCCACGGTCTTATACTTTCCTCGTCTATATAAGCTTGTTAAAGAGATCTGGTTCGATAGCATACAACTCTCACCCATCTCTTTCATCTAGCTCTCGTTGTTACCCAAAAACACTGCTGGGCAGACTTTGACTTCTTTGCTCATTTTTTCCTTCTATCATCCCGTTAGAGACATCTAAACTATCTTCTTTGATTCCTCGAGTTCAAAGACGCATTATTCATCATACATATTATCTCTCCATCCGCTCAAAACAATGGCTCATTTGTACGTGGTACCAGAGAAGATCCCAGAGATCCATATCGTGGACCACGGTGAGACCCAAGATCTCGAGGTTCAAGGAGAGAAATGTAGGCTCCTCTATCGCTCTCCGCCAGGTGCGGCAGAATACCGCCATGCCCGGGCCTATAAACGAGTGATGTTGGCGCTTGTTGGCCTTTTGTTGGTCTCAGTCGTTATCACTCTCGGGGCTTTGAAGCTAAACTGTGCGGCTAGCGATGGCGTTGCTACAGACTCCCATCTCCCAGATATGGTTAGTATTTTCAAACGAATCGTGGTACCACATGGGTGGAAGAACATCACTTCTGACCACAATCTCTTTACGAGGGCGTTTGTTTGGATACGTCCTCATGGTTTGCCGGCCAATGGCACCGCAAGCGAGTTGGTTAAGCGAGGTAAATCCGAGTCCTGGAAGACGCCTAACGGCTGGAAGCCAATCAAGGATATACCAAAAAGGAATTCAGATATGTATGCGACTGAAGAAAGGCTTCATATTTGGAAATCTATTCTAGCGGCTGTCCTCAAACGAGGTGTTCGATATAATAAACCTGCTGTCGTGGACTCGGCCACCGCCACCATCGCCTCTAGTACCCAACAGATAACAAATGCGATCACCTCCTCCATCAATGCAAGTATTACCGTACCGTTATACTCTTATCCTGGCGACAATGCTCAGGACTGGATGCCGATGTTCAAAGCCCTAAATTCATCCTCTAAAACCAAGTTCACCATCATAATCAACCCAGATAACGGCCCTGGCCAAGGAGCTCCAGACGTCAACTTCCAAATCGGTATCAAAACACTCAAATCTTTCCCAAACGCTGAGGTCTTTGGCTACATTCACCAATCCTATGGTACTCGCGATGTCACAGAAGTAGAGAAGGACATTCAGACCTACGCATCCTGGAAAGTCTTAACCAACATAACCATAGATGGGATATTTTTCGACGAATCACCGTCCGATAAAGAACACGCGGCATATGTCGCTATTGTTAACACCTTAGCTAAAGATCAAAAAATCAAAACCACGATTCAAAACGCCGGAACAATTCCAGCCAAAGAATACTTTCTCCCTACTCAAAACACCGATATTACTGTGATAAGCGAGGAAAGCTTCGATAATTACAACACAAATGCGGCTCAATATGATGGGCTCGAGACCCGATACGGGGTTGGCAAGAGTGCTTTCAGTTTTATCATTTATTCAGCGCCGACGGATGTTAAAAGCATCCGTGAGGCTGTTCTCAAGATGACAAAACAGGTTGGACATGTGTTCATGTCCGATCTCACGCAGAATGAGGCCTATACTAGTATTTCAACGGATCATTTTACCGTTTTTGTGTCTGCTATGATCAAGGCGTTTGAAGGGAACTAAGTTGCTACCACTCAACTAGCGATGGATGTATAAGTTACTGCGTGTTTATTTGGTATTATTTCTTGTTACACTATAGTGATCGTTTCAGGCGTTAGTTCAAGACCGAAATTGTATTCAAGTTGTGTTTATTTTGCTCGCTGATATTTTCCTACATTCACATCCCCGCTTTTCTACCAGCATTCTGTTGATGAGAAAATTTGGAACCATCCGAATATAAACAAGTTTTCGTAAAGGGTAATCTCTGGCGACCGTTAGATTTAATGAATTACTAATTACGTAATTAGTTAAGTAGTAATCTACGATCTGCAATCGATGTAAATTCCATAGCCGCCAATTAAACTTAAAACGCCGGATAAATCACAATAACGATAATATCTTCAAATATTTAAGATATTCATTAGGTTTGTATAATCATAATAGCTTAATGAGCAACTAAAACTTAGGGTTGTATGATATTAAATGCGCGATAAAATTCTTGAAAACACCAACGCTATGCAAAAAATACGATGCAAGTTGAATTAACCTCAACGAATTATACCGTAGGGTCTATGCAGCAGGATCAATGCTTTGAGGGTACCAAAATACTTGATCCTTGTCAAATTTCTTCTTCACTAGCCGTAATCTATTATATTGTCCGCCGTAATAGAGACTGTGGCTTTGCTCTCGGGAATATGTAGGATCCGCATAGTTGACATACGAGGAGTCGTAAGACCTTCGAACACTGGCATCAAATCCGTTCAAAAATGAAAGAGCAGCGGCATCCGTTTGCGAGCTGAAACCGTTGCTGAAAGTGGTGTAAAATTGGAAGTTCCAAAGTGTGTTGCGATGGCCATAACTGCTTTCGTTGAGGAGGGCATTGTTGGTGATGGCACTGTTGCCGCCACCGTACAAATTGATAATCACGAACCATGGTAATGCATTATTCGCTGCCCCGGGACCTTGGTTGGCGGCATAAGTAAAGAATTTCTTCATCGAGTCGAGTGAGAGAGGTGATGTTTGGGATGTGACGAGGGATTTGGCGTAGAAAGTCTGGTGCTCGTCGTAGCCAGTTTCGACTACGCTGAGAGTACCACTTCCGGCAAAGCGAAGAAGTGTATCAATCCATCCTTTTGTATTGACGTCTGACTTTTGCGGTGCGGGTAATCGCTGAAGGAGAGGTTGAAATAAGGTGTCAAATTCCTGCTGGCTCTTCCCATAGTATGCACCGGATAGTTCAAACGCAACTCCCTTACCCCATAGGGAGACACCGAGTCCGAGCTCTTTCGGTGCCGTTTTGGCGAAGTTTTGTATTTGAATGAAGGCATCGGCGGCTTGGTCTACGGTGAGCGAGCTAAACGTGTAGGAATAATTGACAATATTTTCCGGGACCGGGTAAGTTTTGAACCAAAATTTTGTGATTATTCCGAAACTTGGAGCGGCTCCCTTCAATGCCCAGAAAAGGTCACCGTTGTAGTTCTTCTTTGCCTTTCTGATCAGTCCATCAGCTGTCACAACTTCGACTTCTACGATCTGGTCAACCATCAAACCCCAGTTTCGGCTGGATATGCCGAAACCACCAAGACTTGGATGCCCCATGCCAACGGCTGGACAAGTTCCATGCGGAATGCCTCGTTTAGCTTGATCATACAGTCCCCGAGCAATGTTACCCAACCGAGCGCCACCACCAACTCGTGCGAGTTGGGTATTCGACTCGTAAACTACTTCGTGAAAGTTTTGCATATCAATGACCGCAGCGCCATTGATACCTCCAAGACCTTGTGCTGAATAAGAATGGCCACCACCCCTAGCGCTCACCTTGACTTGGAATTGTTTAGCGCATTTGATGGTAGACGAGATTTGTTGTACCGTTGTTGGGACCACCATAACATTTGGTTTAACCTTCAGCCGGAGATTGTACGGCGATGATAGCGTATTAAAATTAGAGGAAGTCTGAAGAACCACAGGAACTTGAGCCGTTCCTAAACA
Organism: Dactylellina leptospora; assembly: GCA_036971365.1. NCBI lineage: Eukaryota > Fungi > Ascomycota > Orbiliomycetes > Orbiliales > Orbiliaceae > Dactylellina > Dactylellina leptospora. The sequence continues at coordinate 25,036 of JAJTUC010000035.1, read as the reverse complement.
ATCTGCAAATGTGGACTGGGCTCTCGGATCTAAGCTCTGTTCGACGGGTAATGGCGAAGCCGTACCCAACAGGGGCAGGAGTCCGAGCCAGAGCGTGTTGCGGACCATGTTGGGTGGGAAAGAAGTGTGTTGTGGGGCAAAAATGCAACAAAACACCACGTGAAATTCACACGCAGGAAGGAATTGACAAGAATATCGTGGAGATCGAGAAAATATCGAGGTTTGAGTAGACAGGCTTTCGTATGCTTAAATATACAAATTCATGGTGCGATATCTGCAGTCCGAAGGAATATTTTTTAAACTTCAATTTTGACAGGAGATCCGACTCCGCCGCCCTGCATGGAATAAGAGAACAGAGCCAGAGAGCAAAGAGATAAATCTCCGCACCATCCCATTACATTCGACGTCATAGTAAGTGTTGCATTCGGGGCTTGCACAAAAGCGCCAATTCAAGAATGTATCACTGGATCTGCGCGCAAAACTGGTAACTCGTCGGCTTATCGAGGCCGCAAATATCGCTAGGACCTGGTGGCCATGGTAAGGCCATGATCAGACGGCGGGATCTTTCGACGGAGAAGCCCCGTTGCTAGTCCTGCTTCCAAGGTTATTCCTTTGCAAGGGCGAAGGTTGGGTTGCTTTTGTTTGGAGTTGGCGGGTTGTTTCCTTCTCTTTTCGACACCGAACGCCTTTCATTCGATGGATTTGGCAAGCCCATGGTCAACACTTCACCTAAAAATAGGCCTTAGAATGTTAGTGCGAAATCAATATGCGAGTCGCTACTTAGCTCTAGTCCTAGACTAGATGGAGTTAAGACAAAAATTATTCTTTATGCTAGTGGGCTTCCCCCAATGCGACGTTATTACCATGTCCACGTGTGACGTTCGTTCAGTATTCGAGTTCAATACAACCTTCTGCCTCCTCAATGTACATACCTCTTCACGAAGTAACACAAATTGCAACATCACTAAGTCTTTTTTCTCCATCTGAGATGTAGGTGTCCTAGATGATCCTTGAGGCTTGCAGAGGATCGTAATCTGTTTTCATATCCACGCTATATGGATATAATTCGATCTGGATCTGGGTAAAACAGATGTGCCTGGATCTCAAACACCTGAGTAGTCACCAGTTAACCTTCACTGCGCATATCAACGGCATCATCATGACCTGTATACTTCCAAATCACAATTTATAGTTACTATCAAACTTTCCGGTCCTTGTCCGGTCCTTGTACATCTTTGTGTAGCCACAATATATGTTTGCCGGCGAGCTCCTCAACAAACCCCCCAGAGCATGTATACCACCATCTAGACTCATTGGAGATTGTAGAACATGCTGTAAGCCGTTTGTGCATGTCTATCATTAGTCATCAAGCCAAAGCTTTGATAGTAATGCTGTTTGTTTTGAACAAGCTTACCTACTTATAGATAAGTATCTAGATAATAACGACATCCTTATTGCAGACGCCACCACGCACAATCATATGTAGGCAAGTTTTGCTATTAGCTACGCAAGGAATACTAGATGGAGTTACTTTCAGCCCAGAACACTTTTCGGCCAAAATCTTCCCTCACGTTAGGCAAGACCTTATACATATCTTTTGTTTCTCAGGTTTTTACAAAATGTTTTTGTGGGTCATGACCCCGTCATAGGCAAGTCGACCACAGAAAGCGCGACCAATTACTTGCATCGATCAACCTTTGAAGGTTTCTCGTTGCAAGAAGGGCCACACAAAATGATGAGAGGATCTGACTTCCATGCGACATCTCTCCACTACGCAGCCAGGTACAGGACACAACGAAACGCTGGAAGTACTGCAGCGATTACATCCTTTCCTGTCGTGAATGAAAAGTCAAGGCTCTGGAAATTGCACAAGTCGAAGGATCCAGCTCGTGTGTCCGCGCGTGGAACTCAAGTCCAGTGCAAGGCAAATGTACTACATGGCGCCCAACTGTAATCATGAATGTGCCGCGCTCTTTTAGCTCACAGCGGGCTGATACGCGGAGCAGGAGAAAGGTTTAGGGTGAAGACGGAAATCATCTCCGTAATTTTGACGACAGTCTTGATTGGACTCGTGGCAACCAGCCGCTCCCTATGGCGCGTGGGCAGACCCTTCCCAAGCTGGGTTACAGAGGTTGCATGTTGTACAATGGTTGAATACAATTGCAACCTAGTTCGTAGCTAGTAGATGTTCAGCACGTTGCAAGTTAGTCGCTAGGAATCGCCGTATGACAGAGTTCATTTTCTGCGATTGCGAATAATTGATGTGATCTCACGTTGCACAACGTGCAGGGCAAGACGCATGGCAGAGCTGTGCCTTTCGGTTGCATTCGTCCCAGAACTACGAATAAAGCTTTACGATTTAGCTTGTAATTCTCAAGAGCGACCCTTAGGTTAGTCGCTCCGGTACATACTAAGCTCTGCGAGACCCTCATGGTCCGGAAATCATGCATTTCAGTCCCAATTGTGCCCCAATTGTTAACTAAATACTACCAGTTAATAGAGAAACAGATAAACAGAAACGGGGTTCATGATCTAAAATGTGATATCAGTGGGTAGCTCCTTGGTATATTCGACGTGGCAGGAGGCTATTAGCTACTATGCTCCGGGACACAATCGTATCATATCGCTTCTGTCGGCAACATTTCTGGGTTATCCACGCATGTCGAAGTGTATTGAAATGTTGAAAGCTGCAAGAGCCCAAGAGAACCCTGGTTCAAAATGCAAGATAGATGATTCCCGACCGATAAGCTACCGACCCTTACGTGATGAGGAATGTCGCCGTATCGAGTCATGGTAGATAACGAGGACAAGAAGTTGGAGACACACTTATCGTGGCAGGAAAGGATCCTCATTCAGTAGGCTTCTCAAGAGGTGCGGACAACGCCAATTGGCTCCCATTTTCGCGTGAAAAGCCTGTGATCCGAAGTACAGGAGCGTGGTGCTGAGGGTATCAGCCTTCCTGCCCTTGCAGCTCATTGAAGGCATCGCTTGAGAACCGATCTCCTGCTCGATTCCTAACTCATCGAATCGAAAAGAGAATCCTTTCAAGCTTCATCCTAGATAGAAAGGCTGAATGTTGAGGGTATTTCCTGATCATGATTTTCAAGCACATCACGAATCTTTTCTAGGACTTCAAAGAAAATATGAGTAGTGGGATTGAGCCCAGAACACATTTCACATATGAGAGGCAATATTCATAGCCCACTCACCAACCCTTCTCGATGAGGCGCTCGATCAAGCATCAGTTTTTTTTTTTTTTTTTTTTTTTTTTTTTTTTTTTTTTTTTTTTTTTTTTTTTTTTTTTTTTTTTTTTTTTTTTTTTTTTTTTTTTTTTTTTTTTTTTTTTTTTTTTTTTTTTTTTTTTTTTTTTTTTTTTTTTTTTTTTTTTTTTTTTTTTTTTTTTTTTTTTTTTTTTTTTTTTTTTTTTTTTTTTTTTTTTTTTTTTTTTTTTTTTTTTTTTTTTTTTTTTTTTTTTTTTTTTTTTTTTTTTTTTTTTTTTTTTTTTTTTTTTTTTTTTTTTTTTTTTTTTTTTTTTTTTTTTTTTTTTTTTTTTTTTTTTTTTTTTTTTTTTTTTTTTTTTTTTTTTTTTTTTTTTTTTTTTTTTTTTTTTTTTTTTTTTTTTTTTTTTTTTTTTTTTTTTTTTTTTTTTTTTTTTTTTTTTTTTTTTTTTTTTTTTTTTTTTTTTTTTTTTTTTTTTTTTTTTTTTTTTTTTTTTTTTTTTTTTTTTTTTTTTTTTTTTTTTTTTTCTTAGGGAAGATTCCGTTTTCCTGGGCGAATCAAATATGATTCAGGGTTCGCGGTAGGATCTCTTTTAGCTTTTTTGCGACCGCAGCCCCGTGTTGTCGGCTCTAATAACTGAAGCAAGGGCTGTTGGGCCAGAGTGGGATGACGAAGCGGAATCCCCTGAGGCTTTGACCCAATCGAGTTTCAGCCACTCATACAATCAGCTGAGAATTCAGTTAGCTCGATCGTAAAACCGTGTTCCTGCTAATAGGATCTTGGGGAAGAGATTTTGCATTGTGAATCATCGAATATTCTGAATTCAACCTGGCAAGAATCGAATCAACGGCGTAGTTATCAGGATTTTAGCTAAGCGAAAAAAAAACTTTACAGTTTGCTGGAGCGCGGGGCAGGTAAGGGCCCAATGTGCCGCGTTGGCTGCAGGATGCATGAAAGGGAGATCGAGGTACATGTGCCCGCCCGATCTTGACATCCAGCCAACTCTCAGCCATTCCCCACATGGTTGGATCCCTTCGGAAAAGGCAGAGAGATGATCGACGACACCGCTGCTTCGTTCCTTGGTTATCGCACGGAAGATTCCAAGAAATTCAATGGCTAAACGATTTGAGACAGCTAAAACATTTTAAACATCAGTGATCTAATACACCGCTATCGATTGATCAGAATGTGGAGATTCCTCAAACATCGCACGGATTGTGAGAGGCGAGCTCTGTCGTTTCCCTGAGATGAGAGCCAAAGTCGGCAAGGTCTCCCACCCGATGTCGAGATTAATCACCCGAGGAAAAAATGCCCTGCATTACCGTGTGAACTAGAAGGAATAGGCGATATTTGTTTCAGACTTTGAGCCAGGTCAGCCGCAGCGGCAAAGTGGCTAGCAAACTTTTCTCTGAGCGCTAGTCAATGAAGACATCGTAAGTTCTGTTGTCTCAAGAGGTTCTCTTTAGAGATCTGTGAAGTCATTAAAACAGCACCTCGACAAATTTAGGTAGTTGATTCTTGAAGGAAGGTCAGTGGTAACTCCGTGGCTCAAAGGAGACAACAAGCTGCGATACGCTTTGTTGCCTGTATGCAGCCACTAAAATACTCGAACATGTAGGGAAGCGGCATGTGGAGACACCGTCGTTACCTGAACGCCACTTGAGTCGGAGCGCTACCGATCGGAGAAGGATAACTGGACCACCACGCCTAGTGCACCATGGTGTTCCGATGATATCAACTTCTCCTTCCCGAAAAAATCAGAATCACAGGATTCTACTCGGGTGGAATTGGCTTTCTGCAGACGGTGAAACTCGATATTTCATTTGCATTGTCGAAGCGGCCGGGGAGGATGACGATATTGTTAGCAGCTTCGGCGCTGGGGGGGTGAGGTTTGCAAATTAGCTCTCAAACATGGCATCTCTAGCCACCGCAAAACTCATAATTTACCATCACCACCATCACCACATTATTAATAGCCACCAACTAGCAATTGAAACACACACCTATCAGGCTTAGATGTTTGAGAGAAAGGTCAGACCCCGCCGTCTAGTGCTTCAACTCGAGATCACGTACGAAGCATGGGCGGCCTTCAGCTTTGGTGCGATGCGGAGAGGGGCCGGGCCCCAGTACTGTGTGGCCTTGACTTCCTGAACGTCCTCGGACGCATCCTCACGCAAAGCCGATGTTGCCGGCCCAAGGCTACGGAAAATTTATCACCAAAAGGGTTTAATGCGAAAGCGCCGCAGTTCAAAGTCCAACCTTGATCATACCCCTGAGATGGTCCCAACTCGAGATCTCTTCGAGTCTGCCAGCAGAAAGGGGTTAGACCGGATGTCAGGTGGCAGGGATCTTTGACTTGCGCAAGATTACAGGTCAACCTCCTGCAGCGGCGCAACAACTCAGAAGCTTCTGGCAAGGAGAGTCTTGCCGCCCCGAATCGAAGAGCCAACAAAAACCTAGATCTTCGGGCCGGACCCAGAACAGTATGGTTAGCCTCGAGGGGTCATTCAATCAGTCGACTTCATTTCAATTTAAAAAGAAATTTCGCTTATCGGTTAATAATAGCCCACTGTTAGCGTCGACGACCCATGCTCCCCTTTGGTGAAGCATTTTCACGAAGCTGATAGGAGAAACACCATCGTTCCCTCAGCATAACAAACTTGCAAGGACAATACAAACCGCACAGCTAATTGCAACTGCACTTGTTTTTTTTTTTTTTTTTTTTTTTTTTTTTTTTTTCCCACTCCCTGTTCACTTCTTCCCACCGGGATATTTCTTCACCTGGCGCTCGGCAGCCGTGCGCTCTCAGAGAGTATGGCGGTCCAGGCCTATAGAATCCGCTTCATTATAGCAAGCATCCCGGCGAGAATTGGCTTCACAATGAAGTCTATATAAACCTCGAGATTGCCCTCTCGAATTATATTATCTTCATCCGGCAGGGTTATCTCTTCAGACAGTCATTCTCATATCATCTACGGTATACTTGATCTTCTTCATACGCTCGTTTGAAATATCATAATTCAAAACACCACCAGTATGGTGTCCTTTAAACTGGCTCTGGCCTCGGCTGTGCTTCTCTCTTCAGTTCATGCTTCAGATCTTCAGGTGAGCGGTCTCACTAAAAGATCGTACAAGCCTCACTATCCCGTCTGCCCTTATACTTTCGACGATTTCGTCTATGTGGGTTGTTACTCCGACCCTGATGGCAAGACCCTTCGATTCAGTCCCGGTATCAATGGTCCAGCCATGACAGTCGAGAAGTGCTGGTCTGCCTGCAAGAACAACGGGTATCGCTATGCGGGTCTCGAATACTATGGCCGATGCGTTTGCGGTTCTACCATTGATGGTGATCTGTATGTTGATAATGGCTCTGCTACTGGTGGCTGCTCATATGCTTGCAACGGCAACAAGGACCAGATCTGTGGTGGCAGCAAGGCGGTTTCCGTCTACGCTGATCCCACTTACCCACCATTGAGCGATGATGATCTCGCCACGGCAGGCGCAAATTACAATGCCCTTGGTTGTTTCGCTGAGGTAGACGGCCGCACTCTTACCGATGACCAAGTTGAGGTCAACGGCAACTCTATGACCGTCGAGCTCTGTCTCAACCAGTGCGGCAAGCAAGGTTATGCGTATGCCGGTGTTGAATACGGCCAAGAATGTTGGTGCGCTGGGAAGGCCGCTCCAGGTATCGCACCTGTTGACGACGGCAAGTGCAATTTGCCATGCAAAGGAAACACTGATCAGTAAGTCTTCTCGCATGATACTTCGAAAGTGATATTCTAACAAGAGAACAGGACCTGCGGTGGACGTTCTTTCATTTACATCTACTACAACTCCGATCTCGATACCACTGAGCCTTGTGGTGAGAACGGCGGTACCAGTATGTTTAACTGTTTGCATTTTATACGTAGACACTCTGACAATTCTACCTAGCTACCACTACTACCACCACCACCACCACCACCACTACCACCACTGAACCGACTACCACTACTACAACTGAACCAACAACCACCACTACTACGACTTCTACCACTACCACAGAACCAACTACTACGACCACTACTACGACCACTACTAGTAAGCGCAGATATAGACTTATTTCTAAATATTACAGGAGCTAACATCGAGAGCAGCCGAATCTACCACAACTACAACCACCACCGAACCCACCACTACCACTACCACTACCACTACTTCCACCACTACCACTCCTTCTACCACTACCACTCCTTCTACCACTACCACCACTACCCCTCCTACCACTACAACAACGACGACAACGAGTAGAACCACGACCACGACCACTACCTGCCGAACCCGATGCGGTGGCTATTGTGCCCCTCCATTGCCCACTTTCACCGACAATCCAACTTGCAAGCAGGTTGCCGCCAAATGCTGGGCTCAAGTCGACGAGTGTTTGAATAAGGCTGGCAGCAATGCTGATTTCGAGTGCGCTAAACTTGCTGCTGGTTGCGCCATCTATTCCAAGTACTGCAAGATTAAGTGCACTGGTTACAAGTGCGACAAGAAGGATTGTGATGGTTGGAACGGCCAATACAACCCACCAAAGCCAACCCCACCATGCAAGCCAACTAAGACCCCCAAGCCACCAGTATATACTCCCACTCCTACCAACAACGTCTGTGCCACTCCTTCATCATACAAAAACCCAGTTGGTGGATGCAGTGCTCCAGTCGTCTCCTGCAACGATGACCGCAATGATTACAACCAAGGCAACTGTTTCAAGGTATTTTCTTCTCGCAAGACGTCGGAGTGTGCTTCCTTCCAACGTGGTTCCGTCTCCGATGCCTGCATTGAAGCTTGCAACATCCAGTACGAGAACTGCCGTGTTCAATACGGCGGATCGACGAACAAGCCAAAGATGAGCAGAGCGAGGTACTACGGTCGCAAGTATCACAAGAAGTCTGAGACCGTCGAAGTCGAAAAGAGAGGCTCGTATGGTTATGGTTGGACTTGGGACTGGGTCCGTGGAAACAGCTACACTAGCTACAACAATGCCTGCGACCAATGCAAGAAGCAGAGAGACGCTTGCATCACGGCCAACAAAAATACCAACAACGGCAGCAAGTACTGCAAGAAGTATGGTTACTTCTGAGAAAAGGACCTAAGCCCCTGATTTTCCTTGAATTTTCTTTTATTTTGCTTTGTTTTCTCTCGAGATTCTGCTGTTATATTCATTGGGACTGGAGTCTATTTGCTTTCGAAAAAACCAAGGCGCTCTAGCCTTGTGTATGGTGGAACCATGTTATATATGATAACACTATCATTTAATCGTTAATGTTTATAGCATTCACGACCTATATTCTATTCAATCTTATTCAATATGCTTTGATTATAATCCCACAAAGAGTTTGTCCTCGGGTCCAAAGTTTGCTCGTGACTTATTTCAGTCAAGTTTAATTTCCCTTCCGAAATTTTTTTTAACTCCTTTTCAACACAAATAGTGTGATTCTGGCCAGCACAGAAATCTTCATGCGCCCACTGACGTATTGAAGTCCGTATCGCGGGCCAGATGTAATGTTGCTGTTATGCCAAGGCGGTTAGCGGCTTCCTTTGAATGAGTTTATCTTTATCAATGCGTATTATTTGCAACAATTTAATCGCGGGAACCGTGGGTATACTGGATGGTCATAATACCGGGATTATTCTCGAGAGTCCAAATTCATCAGCTTAACAAGCGGTGACAAAACTCCAGAACTGGGCCCCGCAGCACCCCTTAGTATTAGCGCATATTCTTACTTCATGTCCCTTTCCGATTGTATGTGGAACTCATCGCAAAATCGACACCGGTGTTTGCACCGCGACCGTCATGACAGTTCACGGACCGGATCGTATATCGTATCTTAAGATGTCCTTTTGACGATGATGACGATAAAATCCTGAGACAAGTCTTGTTCCGAGTTGTTCTGAATATCCGCTTTTGATAGGCTGATTAATCATCCATTTGATAAAATTGGCATCTGCAAACACATCCCAAAGAGGGAACTGTCAGAAGAACCCGGACAATCCCGAGGAAATCCAACAGCAAAAGGGGGTTATAACCCCACATTAGGGAAATTGACGCACAAGAAAACTGTACGACAGGCAAGGTATTCTAGTAGCCGATATTGGTGTATCACATTCGCCGAAACCAGTTAATTCACCATGGGTCTTCCCACAGAATCAAGGAAGTTTGACTTGGCTATACCTGTATTTTCATAATTATGGACGGTCAACGAAACCGAAAGCTGAGGGAGCCTGCATCGGCAGGGAACGACAAAGCGGGGAATAGTATAAGTTCATAATGAGGTACCAAATTAACATTGAAATTGACGCCGAAGTAGGCAAACACTCCGGGGGTAACTTCAGTTCACGGGCATGGGTGAAGAGAGATCGGCTCCGCTTTCTTGAAGGATTTAAACTCGAGAAGTTCAAGAATTGAAGAACTTGACACACAATCAACTCAAGTTCCCCGGCAAAACCCAGAAGAGCTTTCAGATTTTCTCACGGCCATCTTATTGTCAAAGATATTATATGTAGATTGTGTGACTTTGGCATCTAAATTGTGCTAGCTAGGTGTTAGTCTATCAAAACTTACTTGATAACAAAAGTATAAATGAAAAGCACCACGGATCTTACGTCGCGTAGTATCTTAGAACTAGGTTAGGCCGCTTCTTTCAATTCATCAGACCTTCTTTTTTTACCTTAGGACTTCAGCATACCATTAGTTATAAAAATATGGAGGTATGAATGTATTCGCCACTTCTATAACATTAATGCCACCTAGAAGTCAAGGGGTTAGCTGTTCTGCTAAACATAATGTGATGATAATACTCTACGCCGCGATCAACCTCCTTCGCGTGATATCCAAATTGAGATAGGAGGGTTTTGTGAGTAAAGGCATTCAAGGATCCGCGAGGTCAACATGACACGAAATTTAATCTACAAAGAAAGGTGGAAATCGGGATAACCCATTTGTCGCTGATTTAATTTTCACTTCCTATACCCTAGGATTTAGGCTCGGAATACACACGAGCTCATATCGGCTCCTGTGTCAATCATACACGGTTTCATCAGATGTAGTCTCGTAAATACTATGATGTTTATATTTGAAATATATGAGACTAATACGAAATATTCCGATCCTGACGATAAGGACAAGTTTTCAAAACGCAATGCCATATGTTACTCTTGTAATCCATGTAGCCCATCGCCCTTATCATCAAGACAAAAGTCCCAAAGGTTTGATGATCCGTTCTGTGAGTGTTCGACTTAGTGTTGGCTTGGCCACGAGTTCAGTTTCGCGTAATTATGTCGAAGCTAGCGATCTGAGATATGTCCGGCTTTCAGAAAAGACACATTCTTGTCACAATAGGAAAGTAATTTGTTAACATAAGGCAACCCTAGATTTGTATTCCTAACAGGATCCTGTTTCGTCTAATGGTCGATCTGTTGTTGGCCGTCCACTAGAGTAGAACAGAACGGTTTGACGATTTATCAAAGCTTCCCTGAGCGCGATCTCGGCCCATGAACTGTTGCTGTAGAGCAAATGTTTATAATTATCGACGAAGACTATAGATACATATATATAGTAGGATTAGAAGAATATATTTCTACCTCTAGAATTACTACTGTTCGTTTTCGGCCCTTCTAAAATAGCGGCGTTTAGATAGTACTCAAAAGAGTGGTGTGACTAGAAGCAACGTCGACAGCGTTGGTGCGTTATGCATGCATGGCAAAGTAAGAACCGCCACAGCGGATCAACCGGAAAAACCAAGACATGACGACGATCTTACCATAACCAAGCTAGCCTTTTCCAGTCTCGAGCGGCGCTCCTTGATTGGAGCGTGGGCACATCGCGACATTTCCCATCCACGAAATAGTTGAAGGGGTGCAAGCAGAATAAACATGATTTGCTGTTCACTACTTATAATTGCCAGGTTTCAAGCCTGTGGTAAATAATAACAAAATTTACTTTCATCCTAAGATCATCTTCAGCTCTCCTGTCTCTTGAGGGCAAGGTTTGTTGGGACTTTGTATCCCTTTCCGGCTAGTGTTTGGGATTCAGCCATCCTTGTTGTGGTTTGTTCTTCAGTACCTTCTAGAATCAAAGGGCACAAATTCGAAGGTCATCGTACCGCCCTTCTACCACGAAACCCACGATTTAAATCTGAACCGATCAGACTAAATTTCGTCTGATACGACAGGAACTTCGAAGGTCCTAAAAATCAAAATACCGCTTTTACGCTTCTCTTTTAATTCCAGCCGTAATTTCCCTGCAAGTTATTTGATGAATAGCCATGTCATGAGCTCGCGGGGATCCCAAATCATAGTATTTACGGTCGCATGGACAAGTGCACAGATGCTCGAGCGTCACAAGGTTAATTCGCTAGGCCGGGCTGTATTTCGCTGCTGTTATGATGAAAGGTATGCAGGATTCGTATTGGAGAACGCAGCGGAATCCATGCTCTTGCATGGAATATGGTCACTCCAGATCCAACCATCCTAGACAAACGGTCCATCCGGAACGATAAAAGGGTGGAAAAGTGGTTCTGCTAAGTCCACACGTTTTTAGCCGGCTTTAGCAAGAACAAATTGAGGAGTTCAATCCCCACCCACCTTTGATTCTTGGGGTCGTCGACCAATCATATTCGTGAGGGAGCGTGTGGTTCTTCTTCAGAAGAGATGAAATCCCATTCGATGCCTCATACCCATGTCCCATACTCTTGATTTGCTTTTTCTTTGGAGAAGCCATGGAGGGATGGGCGGGAAATCAGACCCAGACTTCAAATTCCTTCTCGAAGGTCTTAGAGAATACCCTTTAAACTACTGAACTTTCCAATATTCCAACCACCGAGGATATCTCTTCGCATTTTCAAATCTTGTGGCAGTCCAACTCTCGCAATCGAAACCAAGGGCGACAACAAACTGGGTAGCGGGGGCGGACTAGACATTTGAGAGGGACTGTGTTGTTTGAGGAAAGGGATAAACGCTTAGGCTTGAATTGAAAACAACTTGGAGGGAGGAGAGGAGGTTATTGAGACACACCAAAATCGATAAGATTTTCCTACAACTTCGGGATGATGAGAAACTTCAAAATATCGATTCATTCGAGACGATAATCCTCCGGCGAGATGGCCCTCTCAGGGCAAGGTACCATCGTATGTATTCCCCTGTGGTTGTCTCTAAAGTGTATGATTTCTAACATGACGCAACAGTCAGTGGAATGGTGCTTGGTTGTTTTGACCCTAAACCTCGTGGTCCTACGGCTTGTAGCTCGACTTTTAGTGCAACGCGATCGAGTAAACATAGGGGATGTCTTACTGGTAATATCCTGGCTGGCATTCTCTTCGATGGCGGCGTGCGATACTTGGCTTTTGAAGTTAGGATTGATGAAGTCAAGTCGGACCTACAATCGTGATCTGGCTTATGCTACTGGAGACCTCGAAAGCAACATCCAGATACTAAAAATCGTCTACGGGTCGGTTCTTCCGTACTATGCCAGCTTATGGCTCGTAAAGTGCGCGATTTTGTCTTTCTACTACACCATTATTCCAATCTCGTTGCCCGCTCATAGGAAAGCCCTTTACTTTATGACTGGTGTCGTGCTTCTTTCTATGCTTGGCGTATCTTCAATCAATATTTTCTGGTGCATGCCCGTCAAACGTAACTGGTAAGTCTACTGTTACCGAATACAATAATCTCGCAGCTTGAGAAAACTAATACGATTGCAATATTTATCATAGGTCCCTCAACAAAGAAGAGATATGCTTGAGCTTCGCCACGATCCCCGTTTTCATAATATCAACTGCATGCGACATTCTTACCAACATCGCAATCTTCATTCTTCCTATCCCTTTGATCCGGAATCTCAAATTTCAACGACGTTCCCAACTTGTTGGTGTTATAATTCTCTTCGCATTGGGATGTTTCGTTATGCTCGCGAGTGTTGTAAGGGTTGCAGTACTCGCAGACACCGCGATTATAACCCTCGTTTCCGTTTGGTCTTCTGTGGAAGTTGCTGTGGGCATCATCATCGCATCATTACCTTCCTTGCGGTCCTTAATTTGGAAGGGTGGACTCGTCAGTGTCACGAGCACTGCGAGAGACCGGGATATGGGTGATAGTGGGGTTACTTGTACGACCAGCAGTCGACCAGGCGGACCGTTAGATTGGATATCTCTTGAAGAAAAAGGCGAAGCCGACACGTTTAGAAGCAAAAATCGTGATACCATCAAGTCACACTCTACTGTCATCACCGTTCCAACTGTCGAGGAGTTGGAAGAAATAGTATGCGGGGCAGGGGACACACCAACAATTCGTTCCATACACGACTTGCAACGATATCAGGACAACGTACGACTCAGCCGCGATCCAAGTGACCCGTCACCGAGATCTGCCCAAGAATGGACCTTTGATAAGGTGCAATGGCGATATAGTGAACCCGAGCCGCCTAGTCCGATGAGTGTTCATGGCCTCGGCGTAATCCCTGACATACCTCCGATTCCTCCGATTCCACCGCTACCGATCCGCGCTATACAGCAAAGCCGTAGATCGAGATAATACATCTGTGTCTCTCTGCGGCTTATATATTAAGTAATGGCGTTTCCTCTTATTTCCTTTATCTTCGTGTATGTATTGATAGTGTGAATTTCTTGGTTTCCCTTTGTACGCGTGCTTTTGGGGTATGGGGATAAGATACTGGGCATCTCATGAGGCGTTTTTGAATTTGACCATTAATTTTTCTTCCTTCTCTTTATTTCAACTATATATACTTTTCTTTTCTATATAGCTTGTAGGTTGGCATTCTAGTTGCATTTATAGGTGTGTCGTGGCTCTGCGGGGATATTTTCGGGAAGGACAGCTAATATGTATATACCCACTAGTGAAACGGAAGCCAGATTCTTTTCTCGTGTGCTGATTGGCTTTCTTGTTTAGAGTCAGGAACACATGCCCTCTTCGTAGAAGATAAATAAGCTAGCGATAATGCCATGGTTAGAATTTGATAAGAATTCGTCTAGGTTGTCACGATTCCGAGATGAGATTGCGAAGTGAGCAAGTTGCAATCTCGAAAATCCGCCTTGTGTGCCTTGTTCGAGTGAGGGAAAGGTTTCAACTCCCAACGCTTTCCTTCTCTCGGCCTAGGTGAAGGCGCTCGTGAACTTGGCGCCTAAGTGCCGTATTTTCGAGTGACAAAGAAAGAATGCTTTGGCAAGTAAAGTCCATGCTACCTAATCACCTTCCATATAGAACTCGAGCTTCAAATTCGCTCGCTATCTCACCACACTTGAGACTGGAAAGTCAGTCCTTTACTACATATGCATCTTGTTATTGGTGTGCCAACCCTAGTAACAAGCACAAACATTATGCAAGCATTCGTCGAGCACATTGGAATGACGGATAGGACGCGCAATCCAGTAACCTGTTTACGATAGCTAAGCTTTGCCCAGACTTCGTTAGGTCGGATGAGATACCGAGAAGATGGAGGCAACCTATCGGAATGCTACCTTTCGGATGGAAGCTTCAGCCTTCTGGATGTGAGCATAGTGAACCTCCATCCTTGACAGCGCTAGCTTTGGACCACCTGAGCGAGCGATTTATTTGGGAATACCCACCTCGAGCTGAGTTCGTAGACACTGCAGATGTGGGGTCGTCAAGTTCGGGGTTCTTATCTGGAAGGCAAAGCCGATGGCAGAGATCAGAAAAAAGCCAAACAGCGGCTGGACTTTCAGAGATAGCGCAATAGCGATGAGGAGATCTCTATAAGACTGACATGATGTTGTATCATATAACTGCGCCTTGGAACGTGCTGAGGTTTTGGCTATATTTATACGAGACTAGCGCCCCTCCCATCTTTCCATCTTACATTCGCCCTTGGCTCAACTCTGCCCGCTCCCATCGCAAATATAAATCTGCTATCATCTACAGCCAGGTATCCACCTCTTCTCACTAGCTAGACACCCGCCTTTGATTTGCGACGAGTTCTGCGAGGAATTTTGCAGCGGACGAAATCGACATCGCACCGGGTCCGTAAACCGAACTTTAAGACCGCATGCGCAGCGGTGCCCCGCATTAGCAAAGAAGGGGGGCCTTGCCTTTGCAAAGGGTCGCTGGGCGCCAACTTGACCGGAGAGTCGCTTGATGACATTCACACGCATCGGTTAGCGTCCTCAGGGCCGACACCTTGACCTCTCATTGACCAATTCTCGGTCGGTCTCCTACTTGAAATCTGGCGAAGCCGCAACACAGTTACAAAGTTTGACTAGACACCGCCATCGCAACCACGCAGCATCGACCTTTGCAATGTCAAAGCACTACGACATCGCCGTACGCTTCCATTCCGTCTCCAACCTTCCCGTCGCAGACCTCGGGAAGTTCTCATCGGACCCATATTTGAAGATCAAGCTTGGGGTCTCCCCAAAGAAGGCTACAGAAACTGGCTGGCACACTGTCAAGGAAAAATCTGGGCCGGACCCCGATGACCCCGTCATAGTCTTCCGAACACCAACGCACCATCAGACGCTGCACCCCGTATTCCCACCTCAGACATTCTGGGTGGTTAGCAACGTACCCGAATCTGGATTTTCTATGACAGTAATATGCAGGGATGAGGATCCATCCAACAGTGACGATGGGCTGGGAAAAACTAAGATTGAGATTGAAGCGATCACGGGGGTTGGTTGGAAGAAGGAGAATATGAAAATCGAGCTTCGAAGGAGAAATGGCGGTGGTAGTTGGAGAGCCTTTGCCTTCTCTCCCGTCATCAATGCCATTAATGGGCAAAAGATTAGTAGTGGCCGGCCGGTAGTGGACATGAGTATTGAAGTCCTTGGGGAAACCAAGGACAACGGGGGCAGATTATTTCCATACACTTCTGGCCCAGGTGAGATCGAAGCTTATAAATTAATTGAAGTTGCACTAACTTTGAGGTCTAGCGTACTTCTCCAAACACTTTTCCCCATTTGCTGGCCGGATGGCCGGCATTGTCGAGAAGTCGGACGCGGAAAAACCAGGCTCCTCGTCAGGGCAGGCCGACCGCCCGCTATTCGGTGGTAAGAAGTACAAGTGAGTGATAATCCAAATGCATCTCTACGATATATTGGGCTGAAAAAGATTGCTTGCTAGCTTCCAAGCGAATGTGCTACAACTGCAAGGACCGGTGCCCCCAGAACTGAACCATCCGTTTGTACCATCAAAATTCTTTATCAAGAAATTGTTCACTGGAAAAGTGCTACCGCATGCTCTCCACGCACATCACCGAAGTATTTTCTCTCACGACCTCAAAACTGTATATGGAGTCATCATTCAGGATGAGCGTGAGCAATCCATTTTGGAGCAATCTGCAACCATGGCCGGCGTTTCCCTCGCGGAAATCACTTTGACGCCAGCTCGTCGCGCCTCCAGTCAACCACAAGCGGATGAAGAAAGGCGATCCAAATTCCATAGACTCCTGAAAGGTGGAAAGGTGGAAGGTGACCCCGAGTTTAAGGCTATGGAGCTCGTTAACCCACGTCCGACAGATGAACAGCCCTATGGGAATGCTGAGCTTGATAAGTCTCAACGATTCCTAGAAATGTGCGGTGAGCTTCAGGAGTCTGGAAAGGTAAAGAAAAAGCCGGATGTAGGTGAGGATGGCGAAGAGGAAGAGCAGACGGGAGGAGCGCTTTATACATATGTTGTAACGACTGATGGCCAGATGCGGTGGTCAGAAGTCGGCACTGGATGGGCAAGTGAAGTAGGGTCGAAGCACGTCATCTTGGCTAATGGTGCAAAGCATGTGGCTTTTGCGGGTGAATTCTTCATCCGAAGGAAACCGAGGAAGCGAAGTAGACGACCTTCATACGCAAACCCTTCCCGGTCCGGCTCTTCCAGTAGTGGAATCCTGACCTACCGGAACTCTAAGAATAGAGATGATAGAATGGTAAAGAGGCTGAGTAGTCAGTCTCGGAACCACTCATCAAATGCGAAAGAAGGCATGCTCGGTGATAACTTGCCCGAGGCTGACAGGACGGCGAATGTATGGTCTCAGCCTTCTATGCTTTCGAAACACTATCGCACCGATTCTGCGAGTACGATTGACAGGGACAGAGATCTTGAACTAATGTTCCCAAACCCTGCCTCTCGAACTCTGTCACAAACATCACTGAATGTATCAGATCAAGTAAGATTTCAATTGTATATTGACAACGATTCTGGGACCTATCGACCACCGGAAACGCACATTCCAGAATTCAGAGAGTTTATGAAAGCTCAATTTCCTGGACTTGACGTCATTGTCTCTCATTGTGCGGGAGAAGAGGGCAAGAAAATCGAGAAAATGAAGCAGGCCCATGTTCGAAAAGGTAGGGAGCGAGGAGAGGTTGCTGGCGACCCCGGAGACGCAGTAGAAGGGGGTGACTTGGTGTTCAGCGATAGCAGTAGCAGCTCTTCGAGTAGTGAAGATGAGGGTGACGGGAGCGAATACGCGCAGAGGAGTGGTATAAATAAAGGGGGGAAGCTTCCAAATGGAGTTCAAGAGTTCGCAGAGAAATATGGGTTACGATTAATGTGATGGATGCTATATTGGTATTGTCATTGACGCGGTTCGAACTTCTATCTATTTATTCGCTACTTTCTTGTTAGTTTGCGGCAATGTGATAACCTCGTCATCGGTTTCAATTTGAGGTGTTTTCGATTAAAGTCGATCGAGTTCTAACTTGAGATAAGTCGACTACGTAGCTACTACCTTGTTATGGCCAGTAACAATGTTACGAATAGTTTCTATTGACGTAACTTCGTGTAGCGAAACTACCGGGTCATAATTTAGGACTTGCCCAGGCGCGATGACCGGAAATAAGACCGCGAATGCCAAGGTCATAAGTATCAAGGTTGCGAGGTCCAATGTGATATCTGCGTTTAAACTATGCAGGCAATCGATATGACGGAGTCGCGAGGAATCACGGTAATGGACTGGCCGGGTCATGGAACCGGCGGGACAGCGAAGACATTGGCCTTCTTATTGAGTCGCACAAATTTTTAGAGAGTATTGAAGGATGTTGCCAATTCTACAAACAAATTGCTCTGAAAAGCTTTTCATAATGGAGCTCTTATCTTTTAATCAATTGATCAACAACATTCCTCAGCTCATGGAAATACCTTACATATGAAACGCCGATAACTCGAGACCTATGCAAAGGGTGCATGGGTTGGCTCATTTCGGAAAGCTTCAATTGGCTCAACTCCAGGCTCACCAACCTCCTTCAACGCTTGATTTATGATCTGGCTGGTGATCTGCTCCAAGATCTTGTATTCTTACGGCAGTTGGTTGATTTAATGGAGTGCATATGCATGCCTCGCTGTCTCCTTCCCATGGAGCCTCGCAATATATGACTCCGGATTGGTGAACTCTAGAAGCTTGGCTTGTGCGAGAATTTGAAAACCTAGGCCTTACGCATTGTGGTTGGGGAGAGCGGTGTGCCTGATTGGTTGAAATGCATTTCAAGTGATGGATCCCTGCATGCCTTTGCGGGACGGCCCTGGCTCTAGGTTGTGGGACAATGTTCTCATTCTTTGATAAAATTTCCGAAGTGACGAATCGAGCTCCTGGAAAATCGAGAACAGTGTACATATCCCAGCAAGATGCCAACAGCACAGGGATTTTCGCCCATCTAGTAGCTGCGGCCTGCGTTTTGGGTTCCAGGAAAGCACTTCATCGGCATCAAAGGATGCCACATTGGCTCCTGAGCATTATTATATGGGCCTGGTTCAGTCACCCCGCTTGAGAGCTTGTAGAGCCCGGCATTTGTATTGCTGGTGAGTTACACTTGTTTTGTGGTAGCCTGGTTGTTGGAACCAGCTTGATTGGGAATTCTTGCACTCCCGCCTATTCAAATTCTTCTTTGCAAGTACTTTGCAACGAGAAAAGTTTGACCTGGCGATCCGAAGCAACTAGCTGAGTCTTGAGAAAGAAACGCGTTCACTATTTTCGCTCCTTATATAAAGTGAGACGAAGCTAGAACATCAGCTTATGGCCGCAGCACCTAAAATTTTCCGCGAACGCTGAAATGTCTTTCGTGGGTATGCGGCATGAATGATGCCGTCACACCGGGGAATTCGGGTTGTAATGTCCTGAGAAGTGGGAATTCAGAAATCGGGAGCTAAGCCTCCAATAGAAAACCCTGCAACTTTCATAATGTCTCAACGCGGTCCGTTCCAACATACCACTCATGCGGCCGTTGGAATTTGGTTAGCGACCTCCGAGCAGCGAACGCGACCGCTGAGATCGCAGTCGCGAATCCTGCATCACGATACACTACAGGGGAAAATAGTTCCTTAGCGGCCTATCGCTTCGCTAGTAAGTCCTCATTCTGCACTTTCTATTCGAGCCCTGCCTTTGGTCTCAGCTCACTCGGGTTATCTTGATGATCTAGAGCATTGTACTTGGATGGATAACCATGACGCATGTGGCAGTCCTACCTCTAGTCTTATAAATACTGGTCAACTTCTCTTGCGACTTTTTGTTCGGATGTCTGAAATTCGGTTAAATAAACATTCAGTTAGGTAAACATTCGGTACGAGTGGTATATGCGAAAACGGCTGCACGATTCACTATGGAGCATCTTTATCAAAGGTTCGATTGCGATAGCACCACCCCCATCCATGATCATGACGATCATACTTTGGGTTCGAAACAAAATCTTTTGAGCAGTTTCGATTTTCCAGAATCACGGTCAAGCGATAATTTAAATGCTCTGATGTCTCGGGTCTCTGCGTTTCCATTATGTATAAGTCCTCAATACTTGGGCTATATCCAGGATGTCAGCCAATTTCTCCACATGGCGGTTACGGATATTGTTTCTAGGTGGTGGGACGATCCGAACCTCAGGAAAACGATTCCTTTGCATCCCAAGATCGAGAGACTTCTCAGAAGGCTTGAGTATGAGGAAGTAGCTTGGCGTAGCGGGAGCTGGCGACCCGATTTTTTGATTGAAGATACCATCGATACTGACTCCCCCCGTATTAAAATATGCGAAATAAATGCCCGGTTTGGGTTTAACGGCTTTCTTTGCACCCATGGTGTCGCTACTCGATTCTATGAAAACGAAAGCTCATCACTCCAACCGGCTCTCTCACAGGTATGGAAATAGAGATCCGAACCTCGAGGAGACAAGAAAACCGGCCCCGCTAAGTTATATTATACAGTTTAAGGATGCCTTCGGCCATGTGTTCGATCTCACGAAGCCCGTGCATATTATTAAAGGTCGGGAATCCGGTTACGATATCGGTTATCTTGCCCATGCACTCGATACTACAGTCACATTCATAGAAATCTCCCAGCTCAGAATCTCGCACACAAGCACTGGAAATCGTCTCCTCCACATCGATGGCGACGCAGAAGCGGAGATTTCCCAAATTGTATTGGAGCTTCATCAAGATGAGCTTATTTCTCTTGCGGAAGACATGTTATGGGAAGTGGCAACGAGAGTACGGATAAACGACCTGCGTACTATCATGTTGGTTCACGACAAAAGAATGCTTGGAGTTGTCCGCGAACAGCTAGCTTCCGGTGACCTCGTCGCCCGTACCGTTTTATCACCGCAAGCTGCCGCTCTGCTTGAAGATTCCATCGCGGATACGTATCTACCAGGCTCTGTCGACTACCTGAAGGCTTTGGATTCTCCAAGAGATCAACAATGGCTATTTAAACCAGCAGGAAGTGGTAAGGGCGCTGGAATTGTCTTCAGACAAGATATTTCGGAGGGAGAGTGGCAAAATCTCGTTGTCACATCCAAAAAGCCGCATGTCCTTCAGCGCGCCGTGACTCACAGACCATTCAACTTGGTCATGCCTGGTAACAAGTCAGGTACGATAAAGAGGGTCAGGTGGAGTCTCGTCGGGACTTTCTTCGTCGTGGACGGATATTTCAGTGGCTTTGGTCCTTGGAGATCGTCGGCAGAAAAGATTTGTGCTCTATCAAGAGGTGGGTGGTGGATGGTTGGGGTTTGCGACAGATATTCTTTGCCTTTTCCAATGCGTCCGGATACTAGGACGCTGCGTAGGCCCTCACGCGCCATTTCTGAACAGAGCGAGGATCTCCAAAACTTTCCTCCCAAAGTCATCAAAGCGTTTACTGCTTCATGCGGTGGGGAACAACAGCATGTCGCTGAGGTTTATCAGTCTCTAGAGGAGAATGGTGTGGCTCTGGTTACCTTGGGGTTTGATGACCCCGAGTCTAAGTACCTCGTCTCCCTCGTAAGGGACGGCTTGCACCCCGGCTATGGCCACGGTCTTCCGTTGGACCATTCCCAGAAGAAAGGTTGGCTATGGGATGTTAAGCCAATACACGGAAAGGTTCACAAATCTGACGACCCCCTCGCGCGGAGTGAGACTATGCATATTTTCCCTTGGCACACCGACTGCTCTTTCGAACCTAGCCCACCTCGACATTTTGCGCTTCACGTGCTTCACGCGGACCGATGTGGTGGCGGCTCCTTGTCTCTCGTTAGGACGCACGATATTGTGCAAGAACTTTCAGAAGAAGCGATAAGCAGTCTTACTAAGGCTGAATTCTTGTTCACTGTCCCCGATGAGTTTCAAAAGGGTGTCTCGAGAAGTATTGTTGGAGCCTTGCTCGACATCAGCTGTGGCGATCCGAAGCTTAGATTTCGTCGGGACATAATATCCCCCATGACGGAGAGGGCCGAGATTGCGTTGAGAGAGCTAGACATGGTGCTACGCGAATGCCAGTCTTCGTCTGGAAGATCTCTCAGGAAAGTCATGACTGCGGAGGACTTACCAGATGGCACGGTCATTATTGTGGACAATGCGAAGTGGCTTCATGCCCGAAGCCAAGTCAACGATCCTAATAGGCATCTTAGGCGCGTACGCTGGAACGCACAAACATTTTTGACGGTCCCTTGATATCGGAAACTGTATATTGTATGAATTCCGTTTTTGTATATCATACCCGGACCCTAACATGGCTGGCTTGTGTGTATTATAACTTGTGTGCGTGTCTAGCGCATTAATGTTTGGAAGCAATACATGCTATGAGCTTTATCGTCATGGCCAACTTGTTTTTTAGCACTACAGAACCGCATCAGGTAGAATCACCAATTTTGTAATCAATGTCTCTAACGGCGCCGTTGATCGAGTTGTTTTGACGTCATCTAGTCGATATTGGATTGATAGACTGATAATTTAATTGGTTCAATCCCGGGAATTATTTGCGAAAATTCCTGTTGCGGACTTCGCTTAGGTTCTTCTCCGTCGGACAAGGACTCGGTAGTTGCGTTGCGGAAAATCCAAGTCATGGAACAAGTGAGATACATACTTAAGATTCTCGAGTCGTCCCTCATCTGATTTTTCATAACCATACAACTTTTGCGAATATTTGATGTTTCTGGTCGGACCCTCCGCTGAAGTGTCCATTCCAAGACTAATCTGTAGCGCTCTCTGACAATTGAGTAACAACACAAAGTTTTCAAAGGCCGTAGATAAGGACGTTGCGCGATTGTTGGTCAACCTCCGCTACGAGGTTCGAGTTTCTGGTTGTAACCATAGGTATCGGCGCGTATCCTGTCAGGACCTTCGTAACAATGGAGGCGGTTGAATGGCCAGCGGAGTACACCTTGAAGACAAATGAACCACTGGCTCAGGATTGCGTTACAGTGGTTTGCCTCTCCGTGTCTGGATGCTTAGACATAGAACTGCTGGAAGAAAAGCATCGCAAACTAGTGCAACTCTGGCCCGTTTTAGGGGGCGAGCTCGTAACGAAGGTGAGTTTTTATATTTATATTCTGCGTGAAGTAGCTAATGTTTATTCGCCAGCGAGTTCCATATTCAATGACGACAGGGACAAAAGTGGATTTCAAGCACACAGCGATTGACGCGGATCTCAAGGACGTGACACCGCTCGACTTTGAACTCTCAAAAGAAGAAAGAGAGGGATCGAGGCCAGTGATGCGTCCGTATCGGTCGGAGAGAGGCGCCCTGGCAATCCAAGATCTTTTTTCCGATGCTGTATCAACGCTTAACCTTACAGTTGGTAGTTTATTTGCGATACGAGTCACGTCACTTCGCGATGCTACCATTCTCGCTTTCAAGTTTTCTCATTTCTTCGTTGACGGAGAGGGTTGTTACGAGATCATCAAACAGTACAACGATTTGATATGGAATAGGGATATACCGAAGGCAGTTCTACCTCCTGGGGTGCAGGAGAAATTGTCATCAATGATAGAAGGTGACGACACAGTGCCTCTAGAGGGACCTGAAAACGGCGGCTGGGAGTATATGAGGAATTGGTTACAGGTTGGAACCTTTGGACTGGTGACGACGCTCGCGCGGACCATTTTCAGCGACTATTCTGCCAAAGTTGGGTTGACAGAGCCTGGTATTGAAAAGCATATATACCTCCCGCCAAAGTTTATCGAGGGCCTCCAGAAACAGTGTCAACAAGAAATCGATGATGTTGAGGATGCAGAAGGACAAAAAGGCAATACTAGGCTCTCGAAAATGGATGTGATAAATGCGTGGTGGCTCAAAGTGAGTGGGCCCAGTATAAAGTCATGAAACCCCTTTTGCTAACTTTCCTAAGAGGATATATGCCAATCTCAGAGATTCTATCACACTAAATATGGGGTACGCTTTCAACTTCAGCGACAAGATTCCTCGCAACACGTCTGAGAAGTATTTTCAAGGACACTACTACGGGTTGTACGTGCCGATAGGGACGGTAGGAGATATGAAGAAGCAGTCCTTAGCTGAGATTACAAGAAGGATTCGAAAGAACGTAAATTTGGCGAAACAACCAAGTATTATCCGAGATAACCTAGAATACATGGAATCTATTCAAAACCAGAAGGTCATCCCACAGCCTAAGGGTGGAGATAACGAAGGTTGTCCACTTTTCTCTAGCTGGAACAGATTTCCTTTTGAGAAGCTTGATTTTGGCCCTGCTCTGAAGACACGCACGGGATCGGGAAAGGTCCTCTTCAATAATTCACGGATCATTCTACCCCTTAACATATATTGGAAGCCAAAACTGTTGTTTTTCAACGATCCTAATGGAGGCATCTGGTGTCAATCAATGCAACTCCCTAGTCACTGGAAAGGATTCGAAGACATTAATGATTATGAAAGAATCTAATGAACAATGAACCAGTTCCACTTTTTACAAACCTAACAAGCCTTTAATCTGCGGAACCCTACACAGTATAAGTTCATGGTACCAATACCTGGTACTACAAAAATATATAGGATTTTACTTAGGGTTAATAAAATTTAATAGTAGTAATACTATATAATAATACTATAACTAATTTAGTAAATTAAATTAAATAAATATTACATTAAAACATAAATTTTTTAATATAATAATATTATAAATATAAATTTTTTAATATAATTAAAATAATTTAATATAAAATTAAAATAATTTTTTTTTTTAATTTTTATAATTTAATAAAAATTTATTATTTTAGAAAAAATTTAATTGAATTTTTCTAAAATTTTGGAAATAAATTTTAAATAAATTTAATAATTATTTTATTATTAAATAATATTCACAAATTTAATATTTAAAATTTTAAATTAAAATAAATAATTTAATATATTAATATTAATATTTTAAAAAATTAATTTTATTATTAAATTTAAATATATTTTAAAATAAAGAATTTTATTTTATATCATACATTAATTTAGGGTTAGGGTTAGGGTTAGGTTAGGGTTAGGTTAGGGTTAGGTTAGGTTAGGGTTAGGTTAGGGTTAGGTTAGGGTTAGGTTAGGGTTAGGGTTAGGGTTAGGGTTAGGGTTAGGGTTTAGGGTTAGG